>JAMPIV010006455.1:0-198635 GCA_024509875.1 Oreohelix idahoensis
TACCCAGAGCAGTCCATTTTCTCCATATAGGTTTCCAGTCTGGCAGGAGAATTGGAGGGTATATTCTCCCCAGACAACTGTTTGGGGCACTTTCTAAAACTTTTTACGAATAGAATTCACCATTCTTTTCTATCTAATACAAAGCTTGCTTTAGCATGTCATAATTGTCTTGGTCTTCTCTATTCATTTTAGCAAAGACTTCATAAGAAGTTCACCCATCAGTCCCTGCTCGTGATAACTTTAGACTTCCACCTCTACTCTCTCTAACCACATAATGTAAAAAAAGAAAAGGTAAAGGAACCCGTTACACGCCCATTGAGGCATATTGGGAATATGGTGTTAGGCCCATATTATCTTGACCGTCGGCACACGAGGGGTGATGTGGTCGGCATCACGCCGGCCGCCTTAACCTTCCCAGAGTAGCTCTGGTACCCATTTGGGGCTGGGTCAACCCAGGAGCCGTTTTGTGGCCTAAAAATTTTCCGACTCATCTGGGGATCGAACCATAAACCACTGCGCTAGGAAGCCAGTGCACTAACCACTATGCTACCGCGGGCTCCATTAACCCATATGTAGTAGCACTAATAATTAAAATCTACTAAGGTACCCCCTCGATGTCATCGCTCCTTTTCTCACAAAAACTGGTCCTAAATGAAAAACCCCATAGCTGAGGTTGGAGGGCTCCCTGACTAGGCGTTAGCATCTGAGGCAAAAGGGGCTGGCACCATTTTGCCAGGGGCCTGGCCTTGTTAATTCCCAGCTCCCTTAGTAGTAATTCGTGCTCTTTTGCAACCTTCTATCTTCTGCTTTACTTTCCGGCCTTTTTTTCTTCTGCCTCCCATTTCGGCAAGTCATACCATTTTTTTTCCTGCCTCCCTTTCGGCCCTTTTTTTCTTCTGGCCTCCCCTTAGCTGTCGTTTTTATTTCTGCCTCAATCTGCAGCCTCTTAAGTTCTCTATCAGCCTCCAATTTTGTACTCTCTCGTTTCAGCTAACCTCCTATCTTCACTTTAAATGATACTTATTGTCAACAATCAGGAAGTTACATACTGACTTAACACCTGGACCCTCCATTAATCATCTCCTTCGCCGTTAGCACAGCTAGCCGATCTAAAATTTTGTTATGGTCGCCATCTTACAACTCAAATAACACATGACCAAAGGTAATATCTACACATTTATAATGGGACTAGGTAAAATTCTAATTTATATAAAATGGCCTAAGGTATTTTAAATTAATTAATTAATATAACTAATTACCACTGGCTGTGAAGATTCACCAAATTTTATTTTCCCCTTTTTATTTTAAGGGACTCTTTTTAAATTTATACACTTGTCCCCACTGGTTTAAATTCTCACACCAGGAGATACCACTAATATCTTTGATAAAAACGTTAATTATCCACCTGGACAAGACCCCCAATATTTGTATTAGTGGTTTTTGATGTTATTGTATGGTTGTTATGTTACCTAGTGTAATGTATGAGGTCAGCTGTGAAGGCTCCTGAGATAAATTGATATTTTTAATGTGAATTTACAGGAAGGCCTTCTTACTACCACTTACGACTTCCACACAGATCTCTTTTATCATTATGAATGTTAGCTACGTTAAAAGTCTAGGGTACTGAAATGTAATGTGTTGTAATAGAATATACAAACACAACACAGATAATTAAATAAGTCTAATAATATTAATAAAATCTATAACACACTGAACCAACTCAGACTGTTTTAGTTTTAATTTTAACAATTTACTCTAAATTTATTTGTTCTGAACCAAAGTTTTATTTTGCTCAGAACATATGAAATGTTATTGAGTTATAAATGGAATGCATAAATATATGGGCATAATAAAATGGAATTTGTTTACATAGGTATTTTATAAGACTGGGGTTAATATTAATAATATTTATTTTACTGTTTCTGGGAGAACTATTACTGGATGTGCTGTTGGGTGGTGTCCATCCACACCCACTCTGTGACTTTTACAACGAGCTTTTATTTTGTCCATTGACTTATAGACTTTAGTTAAATTGTTATATTTCCAAGAATTATGAGTCTTTATTTTGAATGGGGAAATATTTATAAATAGGGGTTGAGTATTCTGGTGAATCTTCAGCAGGCCACGTATTCAACTTATCATGTCTGTGACGATCTGATGCAGGATTCCTGTGGCCCACTCCTCTACTGTTAGCTGGAATATAATGTTAGGCTGCACCGACACAACTTTTTTTACAATTTGTTAGGCGGCTCACCACATCTGCTTGTGTATGTTCTTGCTTAAGTATTTGGGCACTTACCTTTAGTGCCAAAACAGGGAAACCACCAATTTCAGAATTCAGAATTGAGAAACAACAGTTACTACTAGCAAAACTCAGATGAAGCTGGCTGCTATATAGTTGGGCGTCCAACTTAAAAATGTATGTTAATATCTTCTGGGAAAACAACACCACTGGTAAATTACTGTCTTGTGTCTACTGGAAGGATTTATGATCACATGGCACAAAATGCGCGTCCTCTACCCCGCTAATGTGAATACACTTTGTTCCAATCACAGACTTCCCCTCTAAACTTTTTCAAAAATCTAACAAACCAAAAGTCAAATCTTCAGTCAGATCTCAAGTCAAGTATGTATTATATTGGTCTGTTTGGTCCGTCTGTCTCTACTTGGTTTTTCACAAAAACACACTTGTTTCTTGGACCAACTACACGCACAAAACCACACCTAAGTTAATTTTAGCCACAATTCGCCAACCATCCCCCTCTCGTTCATTACAGCTTGATTTTTGCATTTCCTATTGTCTCCCTAATGACGAAAATATGAAAAACTTTAGTGAAAGTATGAACAATTACAGTTCGCTAGTTCTGAATATGAAACAAACACAGTCTTTTGTCAATAATCTTCCTTGTTATCTATCCGTCTGTATAATTTAAAGTTTATTTAAGAATCTTGCCTTATGATGGGCTATTCCAAACTAGCTCGGTTTTATATTCATAACTCTTTTATTAAGAAAAAAAACATATTTTTTTCAAGGTTAGTTTTTGAAAATTTGTTTGCGAACCTTCTCCACGGCGTTTGCCGCTGATATGCTGGAATTCAAATAAAACGACCAAGTAATCGTTAAAACGTCCAGTGAAAAGGGGACTGTTTCGAAATAAGAGGACTAGGTTCTTTTCTGTCCATTTCCTTACATTGTGTCAACTAGTGGACGTGAATTTTTTTTCCTTTAAACTACCAATTTTTGCGTCTTTTAGCCTTTCTAGATTCAAACAAGTGTTTCAGTCATATTTTTTCTTTTTTATATCTCCGTTTCCCTCCGTCCAAAAAAGGGTAAACAGTTTTCGTTCTGCATGTTTAAACTAGTTAGTTTGGATTGGCGGTAGGAAATGCGGGGGGCATGGGCGAGCATTGTCATCCTAGTATTCTTACGCATTATTTTAATCCTTACATGTTATTCTTTATAATTGGATATATTTTAACGTTGTATCAGGTAAATTTTTCACACTGCTATAACAAAACTCAGTAAAAGAGGTGCCTGAAATTACAGGAATAATTAATGCCATTTATACATCAGTGATTCTTAAATACGGAGTGCAAGCGCCACCTGAGTTCTAGGGATTGCGAGAACATGCTAGGTGTCATAGAAGGGTGGCATCATCATAACCAGAGTTAGTATTACCACCAAGCAGAAGAGGAAAAGAAGGCGTCAAAAAAAAAAAGAAGCAACAGAGGGCAATCACCTTAGGGGCGCATTCCCATAGGTAGTTATGACTGAAGGGGTGGGGGGGGAAGCAGGGGAAAGGGGGGGGGGCTATTTAAAAAGAACATAAACTACGACGTGAAATTCATTGACTATAATCGTATTTAAACTTCTTCAGAAAGTTTTCACCAATTTGGTCAGTGTTATATTCTAAAGCAGCGGAAGGCAAAACTCGAGAGCTGTGTGGATCTACTTCAGAGATACTCAGCTGTGTAAAGATCTACCTTGGAATAAGTGCAGACTAAATATTACTCTTTACCTGTGCCGAATGACTGTGTCCTGTCGCTCCCACAGACAAGCGGCAGACCAATTCCAAAAACTAAATTATACTTCTTAACAGAATGTTACCTTAATTCAACAGAAAAGATTCATGTTCAAATTGTCTGTAACTGTAGGTCAAGATAAGCGAATTTTAGTAAGTTATCTTGTGGTTTTTATTACGTGAGGCAAATCCTTCTACCCTTTAACTACAGTGGATAACTCTTGTAAGTTGTGGCTGGAGAGGGGACTAATCAGAAATTTCCATATTTTGAACATTCTTTCTTCTCTGTCCCTCGTCACCTAGATATCTACCAGATCTTCCATTTGTGACCTACCGCTAGCTCTGGATTGAGCTGTTTCCTGCACCTTTGCAAAAGAATTAATATCACTTTTGTTTGCTATTGTATAAAGACATGCTGGACATGACTCATAAAAGCACCCCTAATTTCATGGTCCTCTAAAGACCTTGTTTCGTATTAATTCCTGGACTCGTTGCACATGCACTAAATTTTATGAAATTATATGATATTGTGCTTTCCATATCATATTTTTTTTAAAACTTAAATCTATATTTTTTTTCATTTTCTGGCATATTTTTTTAAAAACTTAAATCTATTTTTTGTCATTTCTGGCATATTTTTTCGGGCTAGGAATATAATGACTTGCCGAGGATTCTTAAGATGCTGTAGAGGTTTTGCAAGGCTTCTTAAACTGCTATAAAAGGGATTGCAACGTTTTCTTAATATCCTGTAAAAGGTTGTGGGACGTCTAAAAAGTTTAGGAAGCACTGATTCAATGATGAGACTACAGTGGAGGAAGTAGAAAATGAATAAAGAAAATAAATCAAATACCGCATTTTCATGACATTTGGGTTTTAGAATATTTACAAGATACCTGAAAATCGCAAATGGGAATTATAGCACTTCTACGTTACAGGATTTCAAACAACAGTAAAATTCCCAAGACGCAGAATCGATTACTCAATACTTAAACAGACAATAATGTACATGATACTAGCTCATAAAGACACATATTTTGAGCTTCCAATTAGGTAAAACAAAACAGAAAATTATAGAGAATAAGATGCGGATATTCTTCACGCAACAATCGGAACTATATACAGATCATTACAATAGGAGGCTAATCTGATCATTCAGAAAACACTCCCTTTCAGACAAGTGTTTCAGCGCCTTTACCTGTTTTACAACTCTAAGGGGTCAGGCCTACTTGCGGTCATGACCTCTCAAATGTCAGCCTTCTTTGAGGAAACCTAACCATCTATAAAGCCCGACTAAGTCTTGGTTTAGGGAGGACCGCTGCAACAGTAGATAAACTAGTTAAATTGGAACATTGAAGTAAACTCCATATTTCAAAACAAGGATAACACATTGGCTTTATTTCTAAGTAAGTGCTTCATAACTAGGGTCGAATGCACTCCTCTGGGGGTACATGATTAGACATCTGGGGCGCACGACAAGACTTCTGGACGTGCAGGACATTATTTTAGAGGCGAATCATCATAAACACAGTTTAATACATGTAACTTAAATGTGTTTATTACGCAATAGAACAGTGACACAACGTCAACCTTGTAAATACAATTTTGCCTCGTTTTGTTTAGGTGCGCGCCGTTCAACCTAGACACGAAGGTCAGTTGGTTATATTAGAGCGCATGTCTTAAATTTAACCACACAAAAAAAAACATTTTTGATCTGGGCTTACTGTGTTATCAATAATAACGCGAAGTCTGTACCAAACCTAGGTCACGTATTTAAGGCTCATTACTCTAGTAAACTCTTGATTACTATCAAATGTAAAAACTGCTGAATGTTTTCACACGTAACATTTTATTATAACATTTAAAATATATTTAAAATTATTTCTTTTCTCTCTTATTCTTTAGTTATGAATATCATTTGGTACTTTAACCACCGAACGTCAAAGCAGTCAGTGGCCCATCACGCCTAATGGCGTCTTGTAGGGCAAAACAACAAATTGATTCCACTTTGAATGAGTTATGAATATTACTGTAATGAAAATACATCCTTCTAAAAACAGTTTCGATATATTTGTGCGGGTTATATTCAAAAGAATTATTTCCACTGTGTCTACTCTGTATTTTCGTTTTAAAAAATTGGAAATTGCGTATAAAATCACTCATAATTCATGTGCCTCGAACGGTCAGTTCCCAATTTTTCTAAGTTTACTACATGTGCTAAAAATATAAATTTCATATATATGTTTTCTTTTTAATATCAAGTTAAAAAACACAGAAATAATATATATACTATTCATCAAACTCCATACTTTCTCGTCGTTTTGTACGTCGGTCACTTTTAAGGGATGCAACTGTGGATTGAAAGCTAGGGACATTAAATTGTATTGTTTTCCCTTATATGTACTCTCCCGAAAATAATAATACTCAACGAAGAAAAGTCGGTGAATTGTACAACACAAAGTGAGTGGCAGTGATATATGAATAAAATGTAAGTTTTTGATTGTAGAAACCCAGTTTCATCCCGGAAACGGGAAATTTAACAATCATCATTTTGTTTAAAATAACCTTTAAAAATGTAAGTTTTTTATTGTTTCTTCAAGACAAAATTTTTTAATTTTAAAGTATTGCAGACTTTATTGTTGGAGCTACTCGCTGGAAATGAAACGGTTTATTGGAGCATAGATACCATGATTTCCGATGATCCCAACGACGCAGTTGGTTTCCCAACCGAGTTCCTTAACGAGCAGTGCCCATCAGGAATGCCACCGCATTTACTGAAATTAAAGGTTGCTGCATGTATCATGCTATTGCGAAATCTGAACGCAAAAAAAACTGGACTATTGAATGGCACGTGTTTTCGTCATAAAAGTCTTGCATCGGAATTCCATTGATGCAGAAATTATCACTGGCAGTAATACAGGAAGAACGAGTCTTAATTCCTCGTATTGACTTAGAACCGAGCGAGCGCAGTTTGCCATTTAGGATGCAACGTCGTCAATTCCCCAGGGTTTCTACAAGCAAAAACTTACATTTTATTCACTTGCCACTCACTTTGTGTTGCACAATTCACCGACTTTTCTTAGTTGAGTGTTACTGTTTTTGCGAGAGTACATAGAAGGGAAACAATACAATTAATTTAACATTTGCAATGGCAATCAATAAGGTGCAAGGACAATCTTTTGATCACGTAGGAGTTTTCCTTCCTGAAACCCTGTTTTTTGGTAACGGCCAGCTCTATGACGCCCTCACCCGAGGAACAAATCATGATGAAAAATTGAAAGTTTTTGTTAAAATCACTTTTTTATCAGGGTACATACTTTAGAAACAAATCCACGCACTTTCACAAAAAATGTTGTCATCAAAGAACTTTTATATTGAATTAAAAATTATTTAAAAAATATATTACATTTTTTTTTATTTACTGCCGTTCATATTGACGATTATATATATATATATATAATATATTATATATATAATATATATATATATATATATATTTATATATATATATATATATATATATATATATATATATATATATATATATTATATATATATATATATCCTTTTTTGCCATTTCTGGGCATAATTAGCAAGCTAGACGATAATGGGGCGCGAGACCTCTGAAGATGATGTAAAAGGGTACGGCACCTCTATAATGTTGAGAAAGTACTGTTCTATAAGAAGCCTAGGTGGCATACGATAAATGATGGATCTGAGAAGGACTTCCCTGCGTGTTCAACTTTGTAAGTCATCACCGACAATCTGGCCAAATTCCCATTTCCCTTGAACGCGATTAAAGCATTACGTGACAATCTCACCATTTTGGATTTCCCAGGACCCCAGCATCTGCACTTAAAGCTATTCAAAGAATGGAAAAAACTAAATTTATCAAACAAAACTTACGGGACGGTACGAGTAATCTTCCTGTAGAAAACTGTCATAACCTGATTGCGGAGCGGTCACGTGGTGCACCATTATGTTTGATGTGACAGGGATGTAAGGCATGTTTGAAGCTCTAGAACTATTAAGTTCAATGTTTGTGTTTTTGTTTCTTCCTATTTCATCTCCTGTTTAGCCTCTTTTTCTTTTTCAGTGTGGGATTTTTTTTCGCGACTTGAATGTAATATTCCAAATCATATACTAAAAATATGTTAAATGTTTCACTGCATTTTCTATATTCTTCCTAATCCCTTTGTCGTTACTCTATCTATCTATCTATCTATCTATCTATCTATCTATCTATCTATCTATCTATCTATCTATCTATCTATCTATCTATCTATCTATCTATCTATCTATCTATCTATCTATTTATCTATTTATCTATCATCTATCTATCTATCTATCTATCTATCTATCTATCTATCTATCTATCTATCTATCTATCTATCTATCTACCTCTATATATCTATCTGTATGTCTGTCTGCCTGCCTGACTGTCTGCCCATTTGTCTGTCTGTCTGTTCCTGCCTGCCTGTCTGCCTGTTTGTCTGTCTGTCTGCATGTTCCCTGTCTGCCTGCCTGTCTGCCTGCTTCTCTGTCAGTCTAACAAATAACTGTGCTGTCTCCTTAAGCTTATTTGTATCCCCGTTTTTTTCCTGCATCCTTTTTTTACTTGTTCCATAATCTATAATATGGGAAGCGCGTCATGGGCAATCTGTGAGAAAAGCAAGAAAATATTTTGATGCCACGGAGATGTTAGGAAGCAGGAGCAAAGGAAATATGAGGGACCTGTACAACAACACAAAGAAGCTAACAGGGAAATATAAACAAGCAAATGGCCTCATCAAAGCATGGAAAATGCTTAGTAAAATACAAGAAAAAAAATTGAAGAGATGGACAGAGCATTGTTTGAGGAAACTTCCCCAATAGCCCAGCTCCAACAAATCCCCCAATATTCAGTTAGCAGAAGAGAAGCTACAAATCAGATGTGAATGACCAAGTAGAGAAGAAATAAAGAAAGCCATAATAAAGCATCTGAAAGATGGAAAAGCAGAGCTGGCCCAGATGGTGTTCCACCAGAGGCCATCAAAACAGATATTGATACAATCTGCAGAGATGTTATAACAAACTACGTTGGCAAAAAATCTGGGGAAGGGAAGAAATACCAGCAGAATGGAAGGAAGGTATATCTGGTCAAGTTGTCTAAGACAGAAAATTAAACAATAGGGCAGAAACTAAAGAGGAATAATGTTACTATCAGTTGCAGGAAAATTATTAAACGGAATCATCCTTGAAAGATTAAAAGAATCCATAGACAAAGCAACTGAGAGATGAAGAAGCAGGTTTTTCGACAAAACATATCCTGTACAGACCAGAAGCCACACTGAGAATAATAGTTGAACAAAGTCTGAGAATGGCATTCAACCGCTATAACCATTGGAGTTGTGGATCTATGAAAAAGGAATTTGACAGTGTAGACAGAGAATGACTTTGGAAAATTGATGAGAATATTATGGAGTTCCCATGAAGATCATTTTAACATCAATAAAGAAGACCTATGAAGGCGTGACATGCAGAGTCGGTTTCTTCATGAAGAAACAACTTACAGAACCGTTTAGGATTAGAACGGGAGTGAGACAGGGATGCTCGTGTCTCCATTTCTTTTCTTACTAGCAATAGATTTGGTTATGAAAACATCGACATCACACAACAGAAATGGAAAACCAGTGGGAATCTGACTAAACAGCTTGATGATCTAGATTTTGCAGATGACTTGGCCCCTTCTGTCCCATAACCATAATCAGATGCAGAGACAAAATGAAAATTACTCGATGAGAGGTCACAACAAGTGGGTCTGAAAATACACCGAGAAAAGACAAAGATAATGAGAATAAATGCGCGAAATGATAACAAAGTTGAACTTGAAGAAACGCAATTAAAAGATGTAGAATTGGCCCACATATCTCGGCAGCAATATAGACAAAGTTGGAAGGGGCAGACAATGATATCAAAAAATATGCATACAAAAAAGCAAGAGGGAGCTTCCGTTTCATTGGGAAACATATGGAGATCAAGAGAAATCAGTCCAACAGAAAATAAGAATCTTCAACTCAAATGTCAAGTCAGTCCTATTGTATGGCTCTGAAACATGGAGAACAACAAAAACAACAACCGAAAAAAAGCTACAGACTTTTTTTATAAAACGGGTGCTTGCGTAGAACAGATGGAGATGGATTGAAATGATATGAAAAGTCACCAAATGTGGAATTGATGACAAGAACCAGACAAGGGCCAGTGGAACAAGAGATGAGAATGAAAAACGCTGGCGATGGATAATACACCACATTGAGGAAACCAGTTGATAGCATTATAAGGCTGTCCTTGTTTTGGAATCCCCATGGGAAAGGAAAGAGAGGCAGAGGTAGACCAAAAAAACATGGAGAAGAGAATATAGATGCAGAAGTGAAAATGTATGAAGAAAACAGGGAAAGTATTTGAACGGATGGCACGTGACAGGAGGACATTGGCATGTGTTTGTTGAAGGCCTTATGCTCCGTGGGATGCTAAAAGGGTACTGACTGATTGATTGACGAAAGGACAGTATTTAGCAGAGTAAACGTTTAAGAACACCATGAGCAGCTGCAAAAACGTAGTAATGCGGATGTCCTGAAAGAAATCAGCACTCCAAGAAGGAAGGAAGCAGTTCACTTTTCTTGGGCATGTTATAAGAAGAAAAAGCTGCAAATGTTTGTGGAAACAAGAAAAACACTGAACGAAAAAAAAAGAAGAGAAAATTGAAGGACTAGGAGAGAATTTACTGGGATAATTTAAAACTATGGCATTAAAAGAAGGCGTAACAGAATTGATAAAAAGCACTGAGAGCAGGAAGTTGCAGAGAGACGTGTTCCTCTGCGCCAGAAGGTGTGACACTGGAAGAGAAGAAATAAGTGGCCCTTATCACTAAAGGTCAGCCAAACATCCTTTCAAGGACTCAGTCGCTTCTACCTGTGGAGAGATTAAGCCACCTAGATCATTAGATTTAGCAGTTTTATTCATACATTACCACGTCTCACACATGTTTAATTTTATGAGATTTCGAAGGATATCCAACTCTAGAAAACACCATGCCTAAACACATTCATACCTTAGAGATTTTAGACGAATATCCAACTCTGGAATACCCACTTCTAACACAGACTAAATGTTCAGACATTTAACCATATTAGACGGATATTCAACTTTAGAATATCACATTTAATATAGACTATAAATGTTCAGACATTTAACTAATTTAGACGGATATCAGCTCTAGAAACACCACGTCTAACACAAACTAAAAGTTCAGACATTTAACTAAATTAGACGGATATCCAGCCCCAGAAACGTAATTTTATGCTCCTCGGTCTCTATATTCTTTCTTCTTTGACTCCTTGTTTCTTTCTTTTCATTATCATTGTCTGCCTTTCTATCACTCTTTCAGCTCCTTATTTAATCACTATCTGTTCTCTTGTGTTCCTGCCTTTCTGTGTGATTCTTTGTCCCGGGTGTGGTGGATTTGATGTTAAGAAATGTTGTTATGTACTCTTAGTGTACTGAATGAGGTCAGCTGTGAAGGTCCCTGAATATAACAAATATGATGGTAAGTTTACAGGGTACCTTTCTGCTACCACCACTATGATCTCATTCAGGCTTATTCTTTGACTAGAAGGATAACACCGGTAGATCTGTTCATAGGCTTGCTGGAATATCTGTTTCCCTTCTTGAAAGGCAATGGCATCCAGCATGTGCCCGAAATATGCAAACAGTGTCAGGAATCGAACAGTTTCCACGAGCCTGGTACTACGTTAATGTCAGTACCAAAAAACCCTGAAATAAGAAGGTTATGCGTCCTTCTTTATAACAAGTATACAATAATATTCCACAATTAATTACAGGCACAATACAAACAAACAAATAGGGTCAGCTCTTTATGACAACCTATTTTACCATTATATTTTTAGGTGACAATGTATACCAGTATTCCTCTCCCCTCCTTTTCTTTTATTCTATCACTCTGTCGTCTTGAACTTGCAAAAGTGTTACATTTAATCTCAAGGACGAATTTGAAAAGACAGTACCCTTCATTCGGCTATTAGGCTTATCAAACCCCGCATACCGGCTGGCGTGGGGAAGAAGACGCTGGACTCAAATTTTATTTTCTATCTTATTTTTGACTTATGCACTATAATATTATTTAATATAGCTATTGTATTTAGAATATCGTCACACATCTCCCCACTTTAGAACAGACTACCTAATGTCAGTTCATAATTCGAAATACACATAGATAAACTTAAATCATTATGCCTGGTGATACTACTCGGATTTTCGTCGTATGGGTGTGTTCTACTTAAAAAATCTGCACCTACGTTTTTCGACCCGGGGGATATATTCTATGATGAATTGGTATGGCTGTAAGAGCAAGGACCAACGTAATAATCTAGCATTTTCATGCTTTGATTGCGACAGAAATACGAGGGGTTTATGATCTGTTTGGACCTTGAATGATCTCCCATAGAGACAGATCTGGAACTTTTTTATAGCCCATATCAAAGCCAGACATTCTTTTTCACTAGTTGAATATTTTTGTTCCGCTGTGTTCAACTTACGGCTAGCATAAGCAACTGGGGTTAGTTCCTCTTCAAGTGAATTGGACCTTTGCAATAGGGCTGCCCCTAATCCGATGTTGCTAGCGTCCGTTCTCACAACAAATTCTTGAGTCAAGTCAGGCAATTTCAATATAGGCTTGCTTGTGAGTTTTTCTTTTAACGCTTGATAGGCCGATTCACACTGTGCGGACCAAGTAATTTTATCCGGATTTCCCTTGCGCGTTAAATCCGTCAGTGGTGCACATATCGAGTTAAAATTGTTTATATACTTCTGGTAAAAACCACACAACGAGACAAAAGATCTCACATCTTTTTTTTGTCTGTGGCCTCGGAACTTTCTGCAATTTCTCCAAGTTCTTGGGGTCAGGGGTCATGCTTCCCTGATATACCGTGTGTCCCAAGAATTCCAGCTCTTCACATCCAATACAACATTTGGTCGGTCTAGCCGTCAAGTTTGCCTCCCTGAATCTATCCAACAACATATTCAGAGAGTTAATGTGTTCCTCAAAAGTTTCTGTAGCAATGAGAATATTATCCATGAAATTCGTGATACATGGATTATTCAGGGGATCCAACAATTTTCGCATCATCCTAGAAAATACACTCGGAGCATTTTTCAACCCAAACGGCAGCATGTTGAATTCATAATGCCCTTCCGAGGTGCTAAAGGCTAAATCGGTCGAACCTCAGGTTTTACGGGAATCTGATAATAGCCTTTACTCAGATCCACCTTAGAGAAATATTTGGCTTTGTTCAGCCTAGCAAACAGCTGATTTGTATCAGGTAATGGATCCACCTGACCTTCTGTGACAGCATTCAGTTTCCTGTAATCTATACACAGTCTGTGTTCCCCAGAGGATTTTCTCAACAGAACCACACTAGAACTATACGAAGATTCACTGTGTGAAATAATTCCTTTTTTCAACAAATAATCTATCTCCTCCTTTAAAGCTTTTTCCTTAGCGAAGTGAATAGAATAGGCTCTCATACAGATTGGTGTTGGGTCTATAAGTTTCATATCATATTCCAACAAATTTGTATGCCCCGGTTTGTCCATTAACACATCTGTATGATCATCCAGAACGTTTTGAACTCTCTCCCTCTGATTTTTCGTTAAGTGTTTACTGATTTTTACCTGTGCGGCTGTCTCACAGGGATGTAGGGGATATTCATGAGAGATGAGTGGTTCGTTTTTCATTCCCGTTGCGATAGACAAGGTTAGTAAGTGTGTCTCGTCCTGATTTTCTCTTTCCAGATATTTCTTCAGGAGATTCACATGATAGATTTTCTCTTCCCCTTCTTATCTATCTTATAATTTGTTCTAGACACCCTCTCTAGAACTGTATATGGACCTTGCCATCCGATTTGCAACTTGTTACTACTACCGGGTAATAGAAGGAGCACCTTCTCTCCCACGGCTAAGTCTCTATCCTTCGCTTTCTTATTATAATAGGCAGCATGTTTTTTTCTGGCTTGTCTCAAATTATCATTAGCAAGTTTCCAGCCAGTTTTAAGACGAGTGGTCAGCTCATTCACATATTGATATGATGAGGTAATATTTTCTTCTGCCTTATCATCAGTCCACGTCCTTAACAAGGCTTCCAATGGACCTTTTATTGGCCTCCCGAATAACAGGGTTGCCGGTGCCATACCGGTTGAACTATGGGGTACCTCCCGATAAGCAAACAGGGCGGCGTGAAGGTACTGGTCCCATGTATCTGGTTTTTCATGTGCCAACTTTCTCAGGATCGAAATGAGTGTCCCGTTAAATCTTTCTACTTGGCCATTTCCTTGTGGATGGTACGGGCTACAGTGAAAGTGTTTGGCTTGAAAGATCATGAAAACTTCTTCCGTTAGTTTCCCCTTGAACTGTGAGCCATTATCAGTCAAGATTTGGTTGGGAAAGCCTAACCTTGTGAAGATTGTGAGTAATGCCTCTGCCACATGCTTCGAATCGATTGACGACAGGGCTACCGCCTCTCCCCACATCGAACAAGTGTCCACCAGAGTCAGAATGTAACTGTTCCTCCTCTTGGTCCGAGTGAGAGGTCCCACAATGTCCACTGCAACTCTCTCAAAAGGTGTTCCCACTATGGGCATTTCCCCTAGAGTTGCTGGAGCAGTCCAATGCTTTGGAGCTACCCGTTGGCATTCTGGACAGGATTTTACATATCTCTTTATATCTTCAGTTATCCCTGGCCAGAAATAATGACAAGCTATACGCTGTCCTGTTGCGCTGATCCCCATATGACCACTGAAGGGAATCGCATGCCCCAGTTCCAACACTTTCTTCCTATATGAAGTGGGAAGAACCAGCTGTCCGTGACCATTGGATCCAGTTCCGGCCTTCCTATATATCAGTTTATTCTTCATATAGAAGTCTCCCTTGCCTGGAGGTGTATGACATTTGGGCAATTTCTTAAAACAAGGCTTGAGGGTCTTATCCTCAGCCTGCGCCTTCCTCATCTCCTCTGGATGAGTATTTATAGGATTATCCTCCTCCTTTTTGGACTGTGATCTGGTCTGCACTGTTGCCATGATCACAGGTCTCTTGGGATTCCCCAAGAAGACGTATCTACACCCCAATATCAAAGGGTAGATTGGTTCATTTATCACTGCTGCTTTGATGATTCCTTCCACATATCGCGTTTTTACATTTATCCTGGCGATGGGAAGTGTCATGGTCGCTACGTCCTTGGTTGCAGCTTGGATCTCCACTGTTTCTGTGGTGTATTAATCTGCTTGCACCAGGTGAGAACTCACAACTGAATCAAAATCCAATCCAGTATCATACAAGCACCTTATGGTGACTCCATTACATATTACTTCTTCACACACTGGGAGGTGATAAGGTTCCTGCTGTTTAGTAGGGTTGGCCTTTACTCCCTTTCTCCCCGTTTTCATTGCAGCGAAGGAAGGTTTCCTTTTACACACTTCGGTGTTATGGTTGTCCATCTTACACCATCTACAATATAATCTACCTTTATGAAAAGGTTTTCTTTCCTCATATTTTCTGTCATTGAATTGTGGGTTTTTATTTCTATAATCATTGCGTGGCCTATCAAAATGTTGCTTACCTTTGTTTCCCTGATCTTTGTTGTCAAATCTGTTAAAGTTTTGTGGAGCCTTATAATTGTCTACCTGTTTCTTTTTTGTGCCAGCTACCTCTGCTTGGGCTGCCTGATACCTCTCAGCGACATTGAGTAACTCACCCAGCCTCTCTGCACCTTGTTCCATGAGAAACTTTCTCAAGTCTGGAGCCATGGACTCTCTCAATTGCTCAATAAGGATCATTTCTTTAAAATCTTGGGTTTTCCCCAGAGCAGTCCATTTCTCCAAGTAGGTCTCTAAACGTGCAGAGAACTGGTGATAGGTCTCACCCGACAGTAGCTTGGCATTCCTAAATTTTTTTTCTGTAAAATTCTCCATTCTTTTCATACCTTAGCAAAAGAGCCTGCTTTAACATGTCATAATTGTCTTGGTCATCCCTGCTCATTTTGGCAAAAACTTCATAAGCTGTTCCCCTGAGACCCTGGGATAACTTTAGGCTCCACCTTTCTCTCTCTCTAACCCATACGTGGTAGCCAAAAGTTCAAACCTACCTAGAAAACTTTCTATGTCATCGTCTTTCTCAACAAAATGGTCTAAATGAAACCCCATAGCTGAGGTTGAGGCTCCCTGACTAGCAGTGGCATCGGAGGTAAAGGGGCTGGCACCATTTTCAGGAGCATGGCCTTGTAATTCCAACTCCCTTAGTCGTAACTCGTGCTCCCTCTGCAATCTCCTATCTTCTGCTTCCCTTTCAGGAGCCAGTCTCTTTTCTTCTGCTTCTCTTTCAGCAGCCAGTCTCTTTTCTTCTCTTTCTGCAGCTAATCTCTTTTCCTCTGCTTCTCTTTCAGCAGCCAGTCTCTTTTCTTTTCTTTCTGCAGCTAATCTCTTTTCCTCTGCTTCTCTTTCAGCAGCTAATCTTTTTTCCTCTGCTTCTCTTTCGGCCTTTTTTTCTTCTAACTGGAGCCTTTTAATCTCCGCCTCCCTATCCACCTCTAATGCCCTAGCCTCTTTGTCAGCCTCAATATGCAACCTCTTAATTTCTTTTTCAACCTCTAACTTTCTTTCTGCTTATTTTTCTAATCTTTTATCTTCTCTGGCAATAAATTTATCAACCTCTGAGGTTACATACTGGACCAGCTCTGGCCCATCCATGCCCATTTCTTTAGCAGTCTGCACAGCAGCAGATCGAAACTTTGCCAGATCAGCCATTCTGTACTATGCAAACCTTTAAAATTTCTAACTAGACAAATTTCTAATTATGACTAACAATTCCTAATTATGACTAAGAACAACCACAGGCACTATGATTCCACAAAAGACTACAGGTAATTAAAATTTGGTGTCTAGGGTTAAAATGAATATGTGTTATCTTAGTGTACTGAATGAGGTAGCTGTGTTTAAAGGTTGATCTCAATATAACTAGAAAATATGACTATGGTATGTAGTGTAATGTTGCATTAACCAACTAAACATATAAACAATTATTTTATTATCCAACACAACAGTACTACGACAATCACATACAAACTACACTTTAAAAGACTATCTTTAGTAAGTCAGTGGTTGAATTTTGGGTAAAAGTTAAATTCTTTTACAATTTATTGTCGTGGTTCTAGTTTGTTCTGAATCAGGACTGACAATCAAAAGTGAAACCAAAAGAATTATTTACATCAATTAAATAACACCATGGATCTTCTGTCCATAATACAAATGTTATTATATTATACGTGTGTAGATGTAGTTTTCTAACTTAGATTAATACTGGTATATAATGGTAGGTTGTTGGTTAACATCACGCACTATTGTTTGTTTTCTTTTCATTTGACACTGGTGGAATTTTTTTATTAATATTCAAAGTCTTTATTTTAAACTAGAGGTTGAGCTTCCTGGTGCCGAACAGGCACTTATCTTCGAAGGATAACACCGGTAGATCTGTTCATAGGCTCGCTGGACAATCTGTTTCCCTTCTTGAAAGGCAATGGCATCCAGCATGTGCCCGAAATATGTAAACAATGTCAGGAATCGAACAGTTTCCACGAGCCTGGTACTACGTTAATGTCAGTACCAAAAAACCCTGAAATAAAAAGGTTATGCGTCCTTCTTTATAACAAGTATACAATAATATTCCACAATTAATTACAGGCCCAATACAAACAAACAAATAGGGTCAGCTCTTTATGACAACCTATTTTACCATTATATTTTTAGGTGACAATGTATACCAGTATTCCTCTCCCCTCCTTTTCTTTTATTCTATCACTCTGTCGTCTTGAACTTGCAAAAGTGTTACATTTAATCTCAAGGACGAATTTGAAAAGACAGTACCCTTCATTCGGCTATTAGGCTTATCAAAACCTGCATACCGGCTGGCGTGGGGAAGAAGACGCTGGACTCAAATTTTATTTTCTATCTTATTTTTGACTTATGCACTATAATATTATTTAATTTAGCTATTGTATTTAGAATATCGTCACACCGGGTTTGACGCTCTTTCTTCTCATGTTCTGTTTCTTTGATCATCATTGTCGCAATCATTTTCCTTTTTGTAGAGCATGGATCCGCCACTGCACATGGTCCATGTGCATGATGCCTGTACCAAGAATTTACATGAACTTGCTTCAGAACACCATGTCTGACATAGACATATGGTCCATGTGCAGCATGCCTGTACCAAGCCCTTACTACAGAACACCACGTCTAAACAAAGACACATGGTCCGTGTGCATGATGCCTGTACTAAGCAAAAGCTCCAGAACACCACGTCTAAACAGAGACACATGGTCCATGTGCAGCATGCCTGTACCAAGTCCTTGCTCCAGAACACCACGTCTAAACACAGACACATGGTCCATGTGCAGCATGCCTGTACCAAGTCCACACCACGTGACACATGGTCCATGTGCAGCATGCCTGTACCAAGTCCTTGCTCCAGAACACCACGTCTAAACACAGACACATGGTCCATGTGCAGCATGCCTGTACCAAGTCCTTGCTCCAGAACACCACGTCTAAACACAGACACATGGTCCATGTGCAGCATGCCTGTACCAAGTCCTTGCTCCAGAACACCACGTCTAAACACAGACTGAATGTTTCTGTAGCAATATGTTTTACATGATGAGATTGTCAGCCTCATGCCAACCTCTGGCTAGTCGCCTCGTGAGGGAGCATTGGTCCTTATCTTTCTCTATCTCATCGTGCCCCCCCCCCCCCCCTCGGAACCACACTGGGATCTCGTTATCTAACACCCTCTCTCTCTTTCTCTCACTCACACACACTCCCTCTCTGATGTTTATATCTCTCTCTGTTTCTGTATCTGTCTTAATCTCTTGTATATTTTTTTACATTATATACGTTACTGTCTTTGTCTTTATTTCTGTCTACCTCTTTCTGTTTCGTTTCATTTATCTTTCCTTTCGTTTATCTTTCTTTTACTCTTGCTCCAAATTGTTTCTTTTCCTCTTTGACTTTTTCATTCTGCATGTTTCTGTTACTGATTTCCTCTTTATCTTTGTGTTTTCTTTCACCCTCCCCCATTCTCTCTCTCTCTCTCTCTCTCTCTCTCTCTTTCTCTCTCTCTCTCTCTCTCTCGCGCGCGCGCACACATTCCATCTCCTCCTGCCCATGTGTAATTATCTCCCTTTGTGTCTTTGAAACTTTGCATTAAATCCTATTTTCTTTCTTCTCTTTCTAAACTTTTTTCTCTGTTTTTCGCCATTTTCTTTCTCTTTGTCTCCTCTTCTCTCACAACTCTTTCCATATCACGTGGCAAATCGATTTCGTGAAGCATAAGACAACATTTTCTACGTAAGAGATATTTGAACACATAATAATAAACTCGCAGGTCTTAAGTTCACACATTTTTAATCTCTGTGACGCGTGGAGGTCAAGTACATATAACCGAGTCAGGCAACTAAATTTTATCTTCCTCTCAGAGAATATTAAACAAAAAACTAAATCAAATTATTTGGTTTTTAAGAAAGACAACATCAAACGCACAACAGAAATGAGTGGGCCGTGGATTGGCCGAAAAGGGAAGTAATCTCAATCAAGGGCACTAAGCAGAAATGACATAAAACAGATTGAGTGTCCGCAGTGTTGTTCGTGTTTTTGTTTTTTGTTTTTTTTTAATCACTTCCTTTCTGAGCAGTGTAAACAAACGCTGATGAACGCCAGAATATGGGTTTATAGTTTCATTTTTATTTTTTTATTTTTTCATCTGTTTATTCTCATCCTGTCAACACAATAGTTCTCTGCGTTAATCTGGCCGGTTAACGAGTTTGAGTTTGGTTGCTAATCTCACGGCCAAAGTTAGATTCCATCAAGTGAACGTCTGCTCATCTGGCACATTGATAAGAAGTGTTAAATAGTTCTTTGTTGCTTTATGGTTCATTGTAAGTGTTTCTTTCTTCTAGTGTTGTCTATTTTTTTTTAATTGAATGTTTCTTTCTGGGTGATGGTTAATTACGTGAACATATTTTTTGCAGTGTTATTTCAGTGTGATTTCTTAATGTTCCTTCAGCTGTCTGCTACCAATATTGTGTGTTATGTTTGTTTATATCAGTGTTGTGTTTGTTTATGTAAGTGTTTGTGTTGTGTTTGTTTATGTAAGTGTTTGTGTTGTGTTTGTTTGTGTCAGTGGTTTATGTTGTGTTTGTCAGTGTTTTGTGTTGTGTTTGTTTGTGTGTGTGTTGTGTGTTATGTTTGTTTATGTCGATGTTGTGTATCATGTTTGCTTATGTCGATGTTGTGTGTTTTGTCTGTTTATGTCCATGTTGTGTGTTTTGTTTGTTTATTTCGTATGTTTTGATTGTTTACGTCGATGTTGTGTGTCATGTTTGTTTCTATATCTAATAAGAGTAGTGTATTATAGATAACCTTACTTGCTGCCACATATGTATACCTCAGTCAGAATTATTCTGGAATAGTGTGATGACTACGTTAAATGTCTAGGGTATGTGTATGATGAAGTGTAAGTCATAACAACAACAGACAGATAAACAATTTAATTTATTCCACCACACTTGACAACACTGTGACACTCACATACATAAAACACTCTACGAGGATATCTTAAAGGAGTCACTGATAACTTTTCAAATAACAATATGTATTCAGTGCTGTCATGAATGTATATGTGTCCTGATTCAAATACAAAGGGAACCAGGAATCACAATCAATTTTAATTACAAGTTATATGTACAGAATTTATCAACATGAATCTTGTAGTGACATATATTTTTAATAGTATCCTATGTGTGTCAGTTGTGTAGTAGTAATATGAGGTAATACTGGTTTTTTTTTTCAAGCTCTGTTGGTATTTGTCATCATGACTTCAATAGTTTGTTTTTGTTGGAACTAGTATTAGAGATGTTCTCAGTTCCTGGCATTAAAACAATTAAATTCCCCTCTTAATTTTATTTTACAATGTCATTTTAAGATGGGGGTAAATAATATTGAGCTCAATGGCCACACTTTCTTATCTTTCGTGATGACTGCAGTAAAAGCCTCCTCTGCTCGATTACTTTAATGAGTTCTGGAGCCACCCCACTGGTTGCTATATGGACCAAGGAGTATGCTGTCCGCCTCTGGCTTCAGCAAAGCTCTGACCAGGTGCTGCTCAATAACTTTAAGACCACGGTCCCTGAAACAAGAAGGTTGTACCTCCTACTTCATAACTAATTTATACTCTATTTCTACACTGAGCACAATACGTCACAAACATTGAGTTCAGAGCGTTAGGCCAACTGTCAGCTTCATCTGAAATACTTTATACCAGTATTTTCCTCCCTAATGGTTACTACGCCTCTGCAATTCCAGCATTATTTCTTTCTAGTCAATAATCTAGGTGTCAGTGTACTGTTTGGCCATTCCATGCAGTTTTACTTTCCTCCGACACCTTCTGTTCAGGCTGGAGCACTATAGGCTTTACATCATGTTCGCTACTGAACTACACATATATACAGACATAAATTATCAATTTACATTCAATTTTCATTAAAAGATATTGAATATTTCAAGCTTACCACAATTCATGGAAATAATAAACAGTTTCGTTGACTGGCAATGAATATAGCACAACTCCGATCTGCCGATGTCCCAGGCTTTATTTTATAAAAAATATACACTGGTGCTCAACGCACTGCTTCTTAGTAGGTTTATTACAAAATGTGGCAAGGAACAGACGCTCTTCTTCTTCTTCTTCCGTCCTTAGCCAAAGACCGACCAAGCAGTCAGAGGCTATCACGCCTTGTGGCGTCTTAAGGGCAACAGCATTTCGTTGATGGCTTTTAGTTTCCCATCACGCCTAGCGGCGTCTTTAGGGCAACAACAAATAGATCCATCTGCCGTTGTTTCCGTAATCGGTGTGACAAGCCAACGGGTGATCAGCCCATTGGGCAACAGACGCTCTGAATTGAGTATATTCGCAGCTCTACCCAATCAAACCATGTCTACACATCTTTTCAAAAAAGTACTCCTTTTCACGTTTCCCCTGACAACACAAGATAGTATTTATAGCCCGACCAATCGTGTTTAGTCTTACATTTGTTGCGCTCCAATCAAATAGGAGTTAACATGGTAGGCTATTTCCGTAACGTAATGTTTTTTCAAACACGTTATAAAAAAATTTTATGAGCAGAAATGATTTCATGCTGTCAGGCACCCCCACTATTTTATTTTGGTTATAATTTGGTAATTCCTAGACTATTTGCGTAACGTTTTACATATTCTTTGTCAGCAAGCCCTAAGGAACCCAAATATACGAATTTAATGGAGCCAATATGCATTTTCTTCTAGGATAGTCGTGCTGTTACTACCTTCTCACTTCCAAACTTGAGGGTGTCTGGGTACTGTCATGTTTTCAAACGTAAACCGGTATAATGTCATAATTCCCAATAAGCGTTTTTCAGGATTTTAAAACCTAACTCTGGTATGGGTAGTGAATTTTATCACTGTCGATTTGAAAAGGTTAGTGCTAGTAGCCTTTCACGCGTGATGGCAGCAATTGTGTATCGCGCGACGCGTGTTTAGTATTGCATGCTTCCTGCCTTCATTCGCCCCTCTCTCTCTCCTGCTTTATCTGTCTTTTAGTTACGCCGTGTATGGAATGAATGAAATATTAAATCTAGGTCATTGATCATCTTGCGTATCTCAAGGTTTTTCCAAGAAATACAGTACACGTTTCATTGAAGAAAGCGTGCAGCGACACAGTAGGCTTTTACTATCAACGTGAAAGCGTTACAATTTGCAGACGAAGTAGAAAACAAGGGGAATTTCGAGTACAGTCTTTGTGACAGCACTGTTCTTTACCATTCTTCTTTCCTTTTATTAAATTTATTTGTTAGGCTTTACATTTACCTTTTAATTTATATATGTGGATTAGAATATTTCATGACAGTGTATCATGTTTGTTTATGTCCATGTTCTGTGTTTTGTTTCTTTATGTGGATGTTGTGTGTGTTGACTGTTTATGTCGATGTTGTGTGTTTTGTTTGTTTATGTTGATGTTGTGTGTTTTGTTTGTTTATGTTGATGTTGTGTGTTTTGTTTGTTTATGTTGATGTTGTGTGTTCTGTTTGTTTATGTCGATGTTGTGTGTTTTGCTTGTTTATGTCGATGTTGTGTGTTTTGCTTCTTTATGTCGACGTTGTGTGCCTGGTTTGTTTATGTCGATGTTGCGTGTTTTGTTTGTTTATGTCGATGTTGCGTGTTTTGTTTGTTTATGTTTATTTTGTGGGTTTTGCTTGTTTATGTCCATGTGTTGTGTTTTGTTTGTGTATGTCCATGTTGTGTGTTTTATTTCTTTTTGCCGATGGTGTGTGTTTAGTTTGTATTTCGATGTAGTGTGTTTTGTTTGTTTTTCTCTGTGTTGTGTGTTCTGTTATCTTTCTGCCTGTGTTGTGTGCTCTGTTTGTTTGTGTATGTAGTGTGTGTTATGTTTCTGTCTGTCGATCTTGTTTGTTCTATTTGTTTTTGTCAATATTGTGTATTCTGTTTGTTTGTCTGTCGGCGTTGCATATTGTGTTTCCACTTCTTTGTGCCGATGTCGCCTCAACATCTGTTGTTACTGTTAATGCTAAAAGAGTTACCACCGTTGAGGTATCCAGTGTGGCTGAAGATACTTGTCCAAGTAGTACAGTATTCAGTCCGCTATTGTGAACTGTCCATTTATTGTTTGTTAATATTACAATGCTCAAATTGTCCTGTTTCAATTGGTCTATTCCACAGATTCATAGCCGTCACTCAACCAATCAAATACGCCAAGCACAAGAACTCTAAACGCGTCTTCATCATGCTGGCTATCACGTGGGTCATTTCTGTTGCTATAGCAGCGCCAATCGCATTGGGGGTCAACTATTCAGAAGCTAGGAAAGCGGGGGACTGCCAGTTTTTCAATTCGGACTTTATAATCTACTCCTCCATGGGGTCATTTTACATTCCCTCCATGATCATGTGTTTCCTGTACTGGAAGATCTATAGGGTCATCAGACAGAGGGCGCTGAAGGCTAGGAAAGCGAAGCAAATGCGGAACGTGGACAAAAGAGCTCTTCAAGGCGTGATAGAGAATCCTGCCACAGTAGCCACACAGAACATCAACGACACAGGAGGGGTATACGGCGCAGAAGCTACTGTGACTACAGGCCTTGCAAAAGTGGACAACGGTCGCGTTACAACGTACAACACGACCAAAGCGACAACATCGAGGCTGCTGACGGCAGAGCATCGCGACGATAATTCGGTGACTAATGTTAACTCTAATTCCGACGAGAACTCCAACGATGAAGAAGACGATGAAAGCCCCAGCGGAAGCGGCAGTGCCAACAATAACACTGCAGCCAGAGACAACAAGAAAGAAGGCGTGTCTAGCGTTGTGGCACAGGTCAATCCTAAATTGCTTCGCAACGCTGAAGTAGCAGAACTGATTACAAACCCAGTAGCTGAAGAGATGGAGAGATTGGAGAATGAAGAACAGCAGGCAATGCTTCAATTTGGCAAAAACGGCGGTTGCACACTTGGTCAAGAAGGCTCAGCTTCCACCTCCGGTGCTGGTCCGACATGCGCAAACGAAGCAGAAACGCCATTTACCTCAGTGGTATGTAAAGGGGACACTAGTGAAAATTCAGAAGAGAAAGACGGACCAAGCCCGAAGAACAAAGGCAGTACCACTAAACGAGGTCAAAAGAAAGGGGTTACTAAATTTAACTTTCATATGCGGACAAGTAGAAAGAGAAAAGAAAAATCTTCTTCCAGACGAGAGAAGAAAGCCACCAAGACACTAGCTATTGTTTTAGGTAAGTTTAAGCTGGTGTACATGTGTCTGACTGCGTGGCCAGAGAGAACATGAAGTTGTTTTAGGTAAGTTTAAGCTGGTGCACAGGTGTCTGACTGCGTGGCCAGAGAGAACATGAAGTTGTTTTAGGTAAGTTTAAGCTGGTGTACATGTGTCTGACTGCGTGGCCAGAGAGAACATGAAGTTGTTTTAGGTAAGTTTAAGCTGGTGTACATGTGTCTGACTGCGTGGCCAGAGAGAACATGAAGTTGTTTTAGGTAAGTTTCAGCTGGTGTACATGTGTCTGACTGCGTGGCCAGGGAGAACATGAAGTTGTTTTAGGTAAGTTTCAGCTGGTGTACATGTGTCTGACTGCGTGGCCAGAGAGAACATGAAGTTGTTTTAGGTAAGTTAAAGCTGGTGTACAGGTGTCTGACTGCGTGGCCAGAGAGAATATGAAGTTGTTTGAGGTAAGTTTAAGCTGGTGTACTTGTGTCTGACTGCGTGGCCAGAGAGAACATGAAGGAGGATGTCATATGTTTTTGAACTTTGAAAGGAAATTGAATTATTTTTTTTAAGAACATGTTATTGCCATTAAAAGGCATTCTAAAGGTTAAGTACATAAATGGTGCTTGCGAAAAATAGAAGAATTGAGATGGTATGACACGATCGCCTACTTGGAAGTCGATCACCAGAGGAACGAAATATCAAGATAAACTGCTGACGTTGGTTCCAATGCACATTGAGAAAGCCAAATGATAGCATTACACGTCAGTCCTTCTCCTGGAGTCCCCAGGGTACGAGAAAGAGAGGAAGACCAAAAATAATAGATGCTGAAGGGAATTGGGCATAGCCACGAATGGGGTCAACTTACAGACATACGAGCCTCAGACTCCAGATGTTCATCTCGCAGTGAAGATTCTTCATCGTTGCTGTTTCTCTAACCTTTGTATGTGTTTTTTCTTACATAGGGTAGTCGGTCCTGAGCTAAAACTCCCAACCTGGAGGACCAGGGTCCAGCTTTAAGTCCGACCTCTACCCGCGAGGACCTGTCTAGCTTAATAGAATCTACCAGGAGTAAAGATCCCGCTGGCATAGCTTTGGGATTGTCAGGATACTCAAGCTGCCATACCGCAACAAGGTATAGGCACGAGTGATGGGGTCGGCCAAAAGCTGCTTGACGGAGAACTGTGGAGACAGAAATGCAAAGCATGAACCAGAGCTGGTGCACCACAATAAAGGTGGCTGCCGGCCAATCAAAGTTGAGACATTCTGTTGCTGCCCTACAAGACGCTACCAGGCATGATGGTCGCTGATTGGTTTGTCAGTCACGGGCCAAAGACCAAGGAAGAATGGGGCAAGGAAGACAAGGAAACACAAAGAATGGACAACACAGGAAACAATTGGCCGACAACACAGGAAACAATTGGCCGACAACACAGGAAACAATTGGCCGACAACACAGGAGACAATTGGCCGACAACACAGGAGACAATTGGCCGACAACACAGGAAACAATTGGCCGACAACACAGGACACACTTGGCCGACAACACAGGAAACAATTGGCCGACAACACAGGAAACAACTGGCCTATATTTGCTGAAGGGCTGTGCTCCCAGTTCTTCATAACACGTGTAGATATTTATATCAACTCATTCTACATTTCTAACTTCTTCGTCCTTTTGCTATAGCTCTACATCTATCAGTGCCCTGCGCTTGACCCTTCTCTGCGCGGGATCAGATCCAGAAGAATAGATTAACTTAAGTCTACCTAAATCATGCCCTGTCTTAGGGGGCAAGAGGGCTTCAAGGAAGTACATAAAAGGTAAAGATTGTATCATAGTCATAACAGATACTGCCGTAGATGAGCGGATTGTTACAGGCTTCAATGCACTAGGTCCAGCACTATGAAGCGAGATGACCAATTCCCTTCATTGCTGCTTTTGCCTTCCATAACTCATGAGCAATCTATTCACAGCTGGGTAGACTGGAGCGTAACGCCTTCAGGATTCGAGCCCAGTACCCGGTATCTTTGCCGTGAGAGGCAGTCGCTGTAACCATTCTACCAGTCGGACGTTCCAAAAAGCATCAATAGATATATAATCCCAGCTTTTTCTGTCACTAATGCTAAGGGATGCAACTTTGGCTGAAAGTTAGACATTAATTGTATTGTTTCCCTTATATGTACTCTCCCGAAAATAGTAACACTCGACAAAGAAGAATGCGCAAAGGACTGTGTGCACAAAAATACATTTATAGAATGTGTGATCCCGTATACACACATTGAGATCCTCGCTGCTGCTTCGTAGTTCGTGCACTGTTGTTTTTTGTTTAAATACTTTTGAATAAGTAAAATTGCCGTTAGGTATTGGTGTTTTTGAATTTAATTCCTGTCTTATGACGGGCTTTTACACTAGTATACAAGAACAGTAAGAGGTGAACGGTTAAAGGGAGACAACATTAAAGACTCGCTTGATTCCTGCTACGCTGACTGGAAGGGAGACAATCCTTAAATGAATCTGCTTTCCCAGCACACAAACACAAAAGCAAATACGCTTTCGCAAACAAAATATTTTTTTTATTTTAATGGACTTCTTTCCTTTCTACTTTATCCGTTTTCTAGGTCTGATAAATTAAGGACATTGTTACTCCAATTTCTCATTACTGTTTGTGACACAAATGTGAAAAATGTCTACCCCTACGTATGCAGACTTAAGCCAAGAATAGCTTAAAGCGAATTTTTCCGGTATCTCCAAACGAGCACTTTACTAAAAAACATAAAGTATTTTGAGTTCAAATCATTAACGCACATCTTCAATCTACTCACGAACTGGGAACTATTTGTCATTTCGCTAAGAGATATTTAACAACTACAAAGTGCGGAGCGAAATTTGTATGAGAATGTACCACAGACGATTGGGCGAGATAAATGGGGAGTGCTCATTGTTAACAATAACATTAAAACTAAGACTCTTAACAAATGGTTAACTACCGTCTTTAAAAAAGTGATTTTCAGTGCAAGTAAATACGCATACACACAAATATACTAGCGTGAAGGTAACTATGAAGGCATGTTTCGCCTCCATTGTAATTTTTGGGCCATTAGAACGAATAAGAGGATTTCAAATTTAAGCATAATTATTGTTTGCCGTTTAAAGTCGCGAAAACTGTACGTTGAAAATGTTACAAGCCTTCATTATGAAAATATATCAATGCTTCCTTGTTAGAAATTTGTTAATAAAAGTTGAAGGACACAAAATCCATGAGGGAAGAAGATTTCCCTGAAGATATTCCATTATTACATGACTGGTGATTAACTTATGAAAGGAGTTTTCCGAACGCAATGGCTGGAACGTTGTTTGTCTTTGCGGATTATAAACTGCTTGGACGGGAGGGCTTATTTTTAGATGTGTGCTCATGTTAATGACACTTTAGGGAAAAATGTGCTGCATTACGCATTGTCGTGATTTGTTATAAATCTGAAACATAAGACATGGCTCTTTAAATCTAATGCCATCGATTTTTGTCCCGCTAGAATTTTCTGATTAAAACTTCAAACATTTCTCATAAAGAATAGTATTTTTGACATTCAAGCTATTTTCTTTCAAAGCAGCTTTATCGTTTTTCAAGGCCAGCAACGTTTATTTTTGTCTGTAAAATACATACCATTTTTTTTTTTAATTTAACCAAAAACAAAATTAAAAACTCTATTTATTACTGCAAACTCTAAATAAAACCACTTCGTGTATATAGTCCATTAGGATTACATTCACAATAATTGTGTCTTTAACACCAACTGTTTTGTGTACCATGTCAACAGGAGTCTTTCTCGCCTGCTGGGTGCCTTTCTTCACCCTCAACATCATTAAAGCCATCTGCATCCGGTATGACCTGAACGACCTCCCAGCTTGCCAGGTAGATCCAATCTTCTTCAGCCTATTCCAGTGGCTAGGCTACATCAACAGCTTCCTCAACCCTGTCATCTACACCATCTTCAACCAGGAGTTCCGGAAGGCATTCAGAAAACTTCTCACAGAACCCTGCAGATAATGATAGCTCTGATATAACCTTATAAATAACCGAATTAACCCTTCCATGACTATGATCTGGTAAATTTTACTTGACTATGAGTTAATGTTAAGTGGTTGAATGGAAATATATTCACGTGACCTAAATTAGGATATTATCTTTAGGAGGGTGATTAATTATTGTGATATCAGCTGAGCTTGCGTGGTTGGGCCGACGGCTCTGCGCCTGTTGTCGAAACTCCATGCGTGATATTATCAATGCTTCCTCTATCAAGATGTTTCATAAATTCTATAAGATGAATGTTTGTCTGTAGATTGTGCTAAAGAGGTTAGAAGTAAAATGTACAAAACATTCATAACAAGTTTGGTTTAAAACGGAATATTATATTTAGTACATTTAGGTAATGACCTCCATCATCGTTATCATCATCATCATCAACATCATCAACATCATGTTCCTTTGACTTCCTTAAGGAGCATGGAGCCACCACAACAACTGGTCCCCGCCTGCATGACGTCTGCACTATCTAGTCACATGTTCGTGCAGCGGTGGTTTATGTTGTAACTTGTTGTAGATGGTGAGATTGTCAGCCTTAGGCACAACTTCATGTTAGTGGCACTCTACGACATGCCTGATGATGCAATAGTCATTTTCTTGTTTCCTCTCTTCAAATGCCCCTAGGAGCTACAGAGGTCATACATTTAGTTTTGCGCATGTAAACTTTACTGTTAATTGGATGGATGGATACTAGGTAGGGGATTTTTTTATTATCAGAATTTCTGTGAAAATATGAATGTTCATTTAGTGACGTAGCTAAAACGTGATGAAAAAAAATATATTAATTATTAAATTTGCAACGTTAGCGAGGTTTCCGTCATTTAGCAGTTACGGGTGTTGTGAGCCAATCGAACACATCTTGTTGCCGTTATTATATATGTATTAATGTTTTATTTTATGTTTCCTATCCAGTTAAACTGTTAGATTTTGGTGTCAAGCGCATAGGAAAACAAGATTTTAGGTTCATAGTTACAGAGAAAACACGTGGAGAAGAGAGCTGAAGACAGAGAAAACACGTGGAGAAGAGAGCTGGGGACAGAGAAAACACGTGGAGAAGAGAGCTGGGGACAGAGAAAACACGTGGAGAAGAGAGCTGAAGACAGAGAAAACACGTGGAGAAGAGAGCTGGGGACAGAGAAAACACGTGGAGAAGAGCGCTGGGGACAGAGAAGAGCGCTGGGGACAGAGAAAAAGCCCAAAGAAGACATGGAAGGAAAGTAGCAGACGGCACAGGACTGGTACAGAGTTTACTGAATAACTATTTTCTTTGTGGAGCTAAAGTGAAGATGGATATGAAGGAAAGTGAAATTTCTTATTCTATGTTCAGAAAAGAAAGGGACACGTTATGGCCACGTATCCAGACCACGTAGGCTACAATATAGTAACCTCCAAAGCATAGCACCAGGAAAAGACGACAGGGTCGGCAGATGAAGAAGTGGACTGAGAAGTTAAGAGCATGGACATATATACTTGTCGTTGAACTGAACAGACTATCAATCGATAGACCGAAGTGACGACTACCAGTCTTGCAATTAAAATATATACTAATTAAGCACTGGTTCTAAAAAAAACACACACACAGGGAAAAGACAAAGAATATAAAAATAAATGCGGAAAGTGATTGCCATGCTACATTTGGAGACACATCCCTACATCATGTGGACTCATGCATGTGTCTTGGCAAAAGTGTAGACGAAGTTTGAAGAGCAGGCAGTGACATCATAAGAGCAAAACAAAGGATAGCTCGGTCCTTTATTTGACTGGTTGACATGTTGGAATACAAAAAAATCAAGTCCAAAACGAAAATAAGAATCTTCAACTTGACTGTCACTTGACTGTCACTTGACTGTCACTTCATTTTTAATGGTACGTCTGTAGAGCATGACGAACAACTAAACTCACAACCTTCAATGTACAGAATGTCGTAACTGGATGCTTGTGTAGATTATTACGGTTATTGTTGTTCAGAATCGACATCATTGCACTCCGTGCAAACCCATAGGTCCTCAGTCTCCCTCAGATAATGTCTAGGGATGTGAATGCTGATTGCTCCTGTTGCGTAGAACACGAGGATGGAAATGGTATAACGGGATCACCAATGTGGAACTGGTGGAAAGAACTAAATAAACACCTGTGAAATTAATGGTGGAGAACACAACGTTGGTTTTAAATAGATGATAGGAAACTCTTTACAGAGCGATACAACAGGAAGCAATCTGATTATCAGAACTCATATTGAGGAACCAGCTGACAGCATTACAAGGCAGCCCTTATAATGGAGTGCACAATGTAAAAAAAAACCGTGAAGTTAAAAAAAAATACATGGAAATAGGAATTGGGGTCAGACTTCACTGAATAAAAAATACATGACAAGACGTTGACCGGATGGCATAGGACAGGACTACTTGTTGATAGTCTGTACTCCACAAGGATTTGAACCTGAAATATATTCCTGATGAATGAGGGTAACTCCAAAGTATATGAGCACAGACCATTAGAAGCCCACTGAAGGAAATGAGAGCCCACGTAGAAGTGGGTAATAAAACCGGTTACTTCCCTCATAATATTGTGACACCAAAATAATGTATGACACACAATGACAGTGCACGTGTACTGGACACTATCAATGTTCACAGTGCTGTATAGATCAGAGACATGGAGGTCTTAAGTCTGAATACGGGGACAACTTTAGCACTTGCAGAATAGAATACGATGTAGATGTTGTGGTGCAAGATAAGAGATACTTACTTTAAGGACAGGAGAATGAGAACAAACGAGGGAATACATTAGCCATACAGACTACCACTAATAGTCTAATAGTCAGCCATCGTAATAACAAACAAAGATAAAACACGCTAAACCAATGATGACTTACACTTAAATACTTAAGGCGTATACTGAAGACATGTACACAGCAACATCAAGGGATGACTACTGAGAATAACATCAAGAGATGGCTACATAGAATAACATCGAGGGATGGCTACATAGAATAACATCAAGGGATGGCTACTGAGAATAACATCAAGGGATGACTACATAAAATAACATCAAGGAATGGCTACTGAGAATAACATCAAGGGATGGCTACTGAGGATAACATCAAGGGATGGCTACTGAGAATAACATCAAGGGATGACTACATAAAATAACATCAAGGGATGGCTACATAGAATAACATCAAGGGATGGCTACATAGAATAACATCAAGGGATGGCTACTGAGAATAACATCAAGGGATGACTACATAAAATAACATCAAGGAATGGCTACTGAGAATAACATCAAGGGATGGCTACTGAGAATAACATCAAGGGATGGCTACTGAGAATAACATCAAGGGATGACTACATAAAATAACATCAAGGAATGACTACATAGAATAACATCAAGGAATGACTACATAAAATAACATCAAGGAATGACTACATAGAATAACATCAAGGAATGACTACATAAAATAACATCAAGGAATGACTACATAAAATAACATCAAGGGATGACTACATAAAATAACATCAAGGAATGACTACATAAAATAACATCAAGGGATGACTACATAAAATAACATCAAGGGATGACTACATAAAATAACATCAAGGAATGACTACATAGAATAACATCAAGGGATGGCTACATAGAATAACATCAAGGGATGGCTACTGAGAATAACATCAAGGGATGGCTACTGAGAATAACATCAAGGAATGACTACATAAAATAACATCAAGGAATGACTACATAGAATAACATCAAGGGATGACTACATAAAATAACATCAAGGAATGACTACATAAAATAACATCAAGGAATGACTACATAGAATAACATCAAGGGATGACTACATAAAATAACATCAAGGAATGACTACATAGAATAACATCAAGGGATGGCTACATAGAATAACATCAAGGGATGGCTACTGAGAATAACATCAAGGGATGGCTACTGAGAATAACATCAAGGGATGGCTACTGAGAATAACATCAAGGGATGACTACTGAGAATAACATCAAGGGATGGCTACTGAGAATAACATCAAGGGATGGCTACTGAGAATAACATCAAGGGATGACTACATAAAATAACATCAAGGAATGACTACATAAAATAACATCAAGGAATGACTACATAAAATAACATCAAGGGATGACTACATAGAATAACATCAAGGAATGACTAAATAAAATATTATCGAGGGATGACTACATAGAATAACATCAAGGGATGGCTACTGAGAATAACATCAAGGGATGACTACTGAGAATAACATCAAGGGATGGCTACTGAGAATAACATCAAGGGATGGCTACTGAGAATAACATCAAGGGATGACTACATAGAATATCATCGAGGGATGACTACATAAAATAACATCAAGTAATGACTACATAGAATAACATCAAGGAATGACTACATAGAATAACATCAAGGGATGGCTACTGAGAATAACATCAAGTGATGGCTACTGAGAATAACATAAAGGGATGACTACGTAGAATAACATCAAGGGATGACTACATAGAATAACATCAAGGGATGACTACAGAGAATAATATCAAAAGGATGACTATAGGGAACAACAGCAAGGACTGGGAACAGAGAACAACATCAAGGGATGACTACATAGAATAACATCAAGGGATGACTACAGAGACGACATGTATATGTGTGTGTGTGTGCGTGCGTGCGTGCGTGTGTGTGTGTGTGTGTGTGTTCTAAATATATGCATACAATTAACGAGACGATTTCTCTAGATTAGATCTTTAAGATCATTTTTTCAAAATCCCCCATTGCTCGCTATGGAGCACGGAGTCCACGTAGCACGTGTCAAACTTCCAGAAAACCTGCACCAATGAATGCATGTGTTCTTCCAGCCGTGCTTCCTGTAACAACTTGTTTTACATGACGAGAATTCTAGCCCTCATACATAATCTCATTAGTCAGTTCATGCCACGTGACTGTGGCAGCTGTAAATCTATTCTTTCTGTGTCTTCTCAGAGACCCCGGGAGATTATACGAGAACATGAAAAGTATAGTTTTTCCATATTTACGAGTATTGCATAATTCTATATGATTTCTCTTCTTAGCCGAGCGCTACTATCAGAAACATAAGTGAAGGGTAAATAAAATATATATATATATATATTTTTTTTTTCTAAATTAGCGACTAGCGGCAAACGAAGAGTAGACAGAATAATGAGAAAGAATTGACGAACACAATGTATGTTCTAATTAGGAGGAGGTATATAACTGTGGAATGTAGATTTGTTTTTATATTTCATTTCTGTCCTAAATAACATGACAATTAGCAGCGTTTAGAAATAATGTGATTAGTAAAATCACTGTAGTTAGGGAGGGTATGCGTGAGAGAGAGAGAGAGAGAGAGAGAGAGAGAGAGAGAGAGAGAGAGAGAGAGAGAGAGAGAGTAGGAATAAGACCAAAACAATGTATTGTGTAATAAGATAAGGTGGACAAAACTTTGAACAACAACATGGGCGAAGTCAAGAGAGTCATAATTGGGAGATTGATTAGTACAGAAGTGATATGACAAGATCCCTGATCTGGGAACTGATGACAAGAGTCAGACAAGTGGAACAGGAGATGGCACAAAAACGCGTGTGGTGGACACGACATGAGAAAGCTTTTTCATAGAATGATATGACATATCCTTGTTTTGGGACGCTCATGGTAAGACAGGAATAAAAAGACCAAATTTTTAAAAAGACTGGGTCACTGTAGAATGATCCTGGACACAGACGTGAAAGGGATAAAAAAAACCTGGAAAGGTCTTGAATGGATGGCACGGGAAGGCTTGGCATGACTTTGTTGGAGGACCATGCTCCATAGGGCGCGGAAGATAATTGAGAGAATGAAAAGAATGGATAAGATTAAAAGTTATTACTAAGTTGTTATTATGCATGCACAACATGATCACCTTACATATAATCGTATACTAACAACATTCTGTTATTTGGAAATATAATTTCTCTGTATCATAAAAGTAGTTTCCATAAAATGTCATTAAATAAGCTCTTATCTCATATTTTCATGTTTTGACACATTTAACAATGTCTACTGTAGACGATATGAACGGCCTTTTCCCTGACACCACGAGTGCACGTGAAACTTAAAAGTGAACCTTATTAGTTAGTTTAACGAGATGAAGATGATCCCATTACAGATACTGTCTTAGGGCAGTGAAATGTTCGAGACATCCTCTGTACTAGGTCTCAACATTTCAGGAGTTGGGGGGGGGGGGGGGGTTTGGCAGTTCGCTGTCCTCGCTGGATTGGCATTCTCAAACTCAACAGCAGAGTCAGGTACGTCAGGTAAGTCAGGTACCAGTTGGTTACAGCTTGGTAGGTCTGAAGTTAGGTGCGGCGCCCTAGCTTCGAACCCTGTCCCGTTGCCTAGGCAAGCGTCTTATAACTTAAGAAACTGAAAATCCCCTGACCAATATTTCCTAATACATCGTTCATTGATTTACTTCCCTTTTTTTGTTTGCTCCCCCAGGACCATGTAGACGCCACTGTAACCGACCGCCATTACAGGAAGCCTGCACCAAAACTTTCATGTCCACTTGTAGTCGTGGTTTATGTCGCTATTTGTGTTACATGATGATACCACCAGCCACTACCCCATACTAAAACTCATATTAGTGACTTCTTATGACATGCTTGAGGGAGCAGCAGTCTTATTCAGTGGCGTACTAAATTGGGGGGGGGGGGGGGGTTGCGAGGGGTCGGTTCGCACTTAGTTATCTATATAGCGTAATCCCATAGAGTGATTGAAAAGTCACTTCCAATTTTTAAATATGTATTTATTTCCTCCCTTGTATATTCGATATACATGAAACAATCTTAAAACAATTAGCAATATTTGCTATTTGATCAATAATTTTATTTTTATTTATTTATTTTTTTAAACTTTTTTATTCCCAGAAACAAATTAACATACAATCTAAAATGGCTGTTTAACTGACGTTACAAAAGACAGCGAAAATTGTTGCCCGTTATAAAATCTTGTGTTGATCACACTGACCATTACGCTGAATTGTGATGTCAATGTGACATATCATTGTGTGTAATACCAGTGATAAGCAGGGGAAGCTGAGAAGTGGCTCTGTGCAGGACATGACAATTCCTTGGGACAGCCCAGAACCAGAGTACAACATTTTAGCTCTACATAGTTGGAGAACCCCCTTGGATGGCGGGGAATGCACAGTATGCCACGCTTCTTACTCCTAGCTAGGGACCAGGTGTGATGATCCTTTAAATGCAAGCCAAGCTGGAGAAACTCAGCACATTTCGAAATGGCCAAAACTCCACAGGAAAAGTCTAGATCAACAGTGTAGATAATAACAATGAGTCTTCAGCTTGGTGTTGACTGCAATAGAACGAGAAGCTCAGCAGTCCTAGTTAAACAACAACAACATCACCAACAACATCACCAACAACAACAACATAAACAACAACATCAACAACAACATCAACAACAACATCAACAACATCAACAACAATAACAACATCAACAACAACATCAACAACATCAACAATAACATCAACAACATCAACAACAACATAAACATCAACAACAACATCAACAACAACATCAACAACAAAACAACATCACCAACAACAACATCAACAACAACAACATCATCAACAACATCAACAACAACATAAACATCAACATAAACATCAACAACAACATCAACAACAACAACATCACCAACAACACCAACATCAACAACAGTACCAACAACATCAACAACATCAACAACAACATCAACAACAACATCACCAACAACATCAACAACAACAACATCAACAACAACATCAACAACAAAACAACAACAACATCATCAACAACAACATCAACAATAACATCAACAACATCAACAACAACATCAACATAAACATCAACATAAACATCAACAACAACAACAACATCACCAACAACATCACCAACAACATCAACAACAACATCAACAGCAACAACATCAGCAACAACAACATCAACATCAACAACAACATCATCAACAGCAACAACAACATCATCAACAACAACAACATCAACAACAACATTTTGACGGTTATTTCATGACAAGTATTTTTGGATAGGAGATAAGAAATAACGATTAAAAATATGAAGAGACTATTCAATCACTCTGTATTACTATAAAATGTTGACATTTTGTATATTATTGATAATCATGTGTACATATACAGTCTCTTGTTTATATTGCTGTAAGTGTATCGTTATATCATTTTAAAACCCGTGACATTTGTAGCAACATGATGCCACGCGGAATTATAAAGATTGCATCTCGTGTACATCTTTATAAGATATGATGATGTGTGTGTGTGTGTGGCTGCGTGTGTGTGTGTGTGTGTTTGGCTACGTGAGTGTAAGTGTGTAAGACAAATCATGACAACATTATTGCATTTGAATGTGTCTGCTTAATTGAGTACGCTTTTCAATCGTAGAGAGAGAGATTTAGTGAATTTGAAGTGACTGTTGAGTATGCTTTAAATTCGATGAATTTTAATAAAAAAGATAGAAAGGTAGACAGACAGGCACGCATAAATATAGCATTAATCTGTAATGATAGTTTTAATGCAAACATGTAATAAGGGATAGAAAGAGAATTAGCATTCTTGGTGAGAAATTTCCAGTGAACACCCGCGTGGAACGGTTCTGCTTCTTCTTCTTCTTCGTTCGTCCTGAAAAGGACGGTGGTTGCGTTGTGTCTGTTTACGCCTAAGCTGTGATATCTGCACCTTTCGGTCGACACATCCGACTTCTGTAAGGCATATTTTAGGACCGGGTTTGCCTTCACATTTCGATCCACACTCGCTCAGCCAGACTGCACTGCTGCAGACTGTTTCCAGGACCACCACGTGGAGGTGGAGTGCGGTCTTGACCAGCTCTGGTTCGCTGGTCCTGACGCAGGCAGTCAAGCTATGAGTCACTGACTGCGTTCTCTATTGCTGTGTCTTTAGGTCCAGAACGGTTCTAGTTGCGAATGTTGGTCCACGTCTGCAGAAAGAGAGAAGGCCGGCTACCATGATGAACATGGGAAACCAAGAGTCAAGGATCCAGACCTCCAGGACTTCCCAGAGTTCTCTGGGAGGACAACATCAGACAATCTCTGGGAGGACAACATCAGACAATCTCTGGGAGGACAACATCGGACAATCTCTGGGAGGACAACATCAAACAATCTCTGGGAGGACAACATCAAACAATCTCTGGGAGGACAACATCAAACAATCTCTGGGAGGACAACATCGGACAATCTCTGGGAGGACAACATCAAACAATCTCTGGGAGGACAACATCAAACAATCTCTGGGAGGACAACATCAGACAATCTCTGGGAGGACAACATCAGACAATCTCTGGGAGGACAACATCGGACAATCTCTGGGAGGACAACATCAGACAATCTCTGGGAGGACAACATCAAAGAATCTCTGGGAGGACAACATCGGACAATCTCTGGGAGGACAACATCAGACAATCTCTGGGAGGACAACATCAAAGAATCTCTGGGAGGACAACATCGGACAATCTCTGGGAGGACAACATCAGACAATCTCTGGGAGGACAACATCAAACAATCTCTGGGAGGACAACATCAAACAATCTCTGGGAGGACAACATCAGACAATCTCTGGGAGGACAACATCAAAGAATCTCTGGGAGGACAACATCAGACAATCTCTGGGAGGACAACATCAGACAATCTCTGGGAGGACAACATCAGACAATCTCTGGGAGGACTACATCAGACAATCTCTGGGAGGACAACATCAGGCAATCTCTGGGAGGACTACATCAGACAATCTCTGGGAGGACTACATCAGACAATCTCTGGGAGGACAACATCAAACAATCTCTGGGAGGACAACATCAGACAATCTCTGGGAGGACAACATCAGACAATCTCTGGGAGGACAACATCAAAGAATCTCTGGGAGGACAACATCGGACAATCTCTGGGAGGACAACATCAGACAATCTCTGGGAGGACAACATCAGACAATCTCTGGGAGGACAACATCAAACAATCTCTGGGAGGACAACATCAGGCAATCTCTGGGAGGACTACATCAGACAATCTCTGGGAGGACTACATCAGACAATCTCTGGGAGGACAACATCAAACAATCTCTGGGAGGACAACATCAGACAATCTCTGGGAGGACAACATCAGACAATCTCTGGGAGGACAACATCAGACAATCTCTGGGAGGACAACATCAAACAATCTCTGGGAGGACAACATCAGACAATCTCTTAAGGACCGAAAACTGGACTGGAACAACGCCTAAAGGGCGGCAGCCGATAGGATAGCATGTCTCTCTCTCTCTCTATATATGTATATATATCTCTCTCTCGTTAACCTCTCTCTACACCCAAAAATAGAAGAAAAACAATTACGTAAGTTTTTAAGTAATGATAAATACATTAAACAGCAAATTACCACAACTTTTCCTTAATACGTAATCACAGCATGATTTTGCTTTCAGTATTAACGAGAATTATGGCGATATTTTTTTTTGGCTTATTAAAACTCTCTGACCACGAATTCACGTTAATTTTGCATAAAACCTGCACAGAAATCAGTGTTCCAATTCGTTAGTGATTGATGAGATTAATATCCCGTACGACAAACTGGTCACTTTGACATGCCTTGACATCCTGTCATTTACGACATGAGCATCGCGAGCCATAAATCATCATTTTAATTATATTATTATTACCTTTGTTTCAAACTCAATAACTTCACACTATGGAACCTCATTCAAAATAATGTCCCTACTAAGCCGGACTTAGTCGACCCTAAAACTCAGCTTAACTTAATTACTTCAAAAATAGAACTTGGCTTAATAACTTCCAAAATAGAACTTGGCTTAGTAACTTCCAAAATAAAACATGGCTTAGTAACTTGCAAAATAGAACTTGGCTTAGTAACTTCCAAAATAGAACTTTGCTTAGTAGCTTCCAAAATAAAACATGGCTTAGTAACTTCCAAAATAAAACATGGCTTAGTAACTTCCAAAATAGAACTTGGCTTAGCAACTTCCAAAATAGAACTTGGCTTAGCAACTTCCAAAATAGAACTTGGCTTAGCGACTTCCAAAATAGAACTTGGTTTAGCAACTTCCAAAATAGAACTTAGCTTAGTAACTTCCACAATAGAATTTGGCTTAGTAATTTGCAAAATAGAACTTGGCTTTGTAACTTCCACAACTGAATTTGGCTTAATAACGTACAACATAGAGCTTGGCTTAGTAACTTCCAAATTAGAACTTGGCTAAGTAACTTCCAAAATAGAACTTGGCTAATTTACTTCCAATATAGAACCTGATTTATTAACTTCCAAATACAGATTTGGTAACTTAGAAAATATAACTTGACATGAACTTCCACAGCAGAGCTTGACTGATTAACTTCGAAAATAGAACCCATCTTAATGAATTCCAAAATATAACTTGTTTTAGTGATTTATAAACTAGAATTTAACTTAGTTACTTCAGAAATAGAGCGTAGGTTAGTGACTTCCAAACTAGAAACAGATTTTATAACGTAGAAAATACAGCCTGACTTTTTAACTTCTATAATAAAATTTGACTTAGTAACTTCTTAAACATAAACCGCCTTAGTAACTTCCAAAGCTGAACTGGGCTTATAAATCCCAACCAAATGCTTGTCATTGTATAGCCCTAGGCTATTCTATTTGTTACTGCTTTACCACAGAGTTCTTACAGCTAGGCCATGTATGTAATTTAACTTAAGAGGTTTCCAGAACATGCTTCAGAAAGAAAGTAAAAACTCAGTTCAGTATCCCAGTTGTAGATAGAGCAGCACTTGATCTGTACAATGTCACAGTTTGCGAGATCTGTCAAGTGGTTGAAAGCTAGAGTGGACAGGAAGCTTATTTCTCATATTAGAAGACAGCAAATGCACTTTCTTTGTTCATGTGATGAGAAGACGAACGATGGAATATATTGTGATAACAGGACATAATGAAGAAATAAGAGATAGAAGAACGATGGAATATATTGTGATAACAGGACATAATAAAGAAATAAGAGATAGAAGACGAACGATGGAATATATTGTGATAACAGGACATAATAAAGAAATAAGAGATAGAAGACGAACGATGGAATATATTGTGATAACAGGACATAATGAAGAAATAAGAGATAGAAGACGGCAAAGTGAAAAGATCCTGGACAGTTTGACATCATGGCATGAACAGAGGTCATCAACTGAATTGATAAACAATACTCAGGACATGAGGTTGTGGAAAGACATGATCACCGACACCAGATGGCATGGTACTTGAAGGAGTAGAAGGTAAAGAATGGCGCATAGCATAGCGTTTGTACATAGCGTTTGTACATAGCGTTTGTACATAGCGTTTGTACATAGCGTTTGTACATAGCGTTTGTACATAGCGTTTGTACATAGCGTTTGTACATAGCGTTTGTACATAGCGTTTGTACATAGCGTTTGTACATAGCGTTTGTACATAGCGTTTATTGATATTCATGAAAAGTGCTATATGTGTACTCGTACATTGGGTGAACATATTTTCACGTACTTTTCAATTTATTGGGGAGGGGGGTTTAGAAAGTACGAGTATCTGTCGGCAACATCGATTACTTGTGAGAAAATTTAGATTAATTTAATCACGATTGTTTTGTGAATGTGATTGGTCGTAACAATATTTTAGCATGTAAATAAATAAAAATCGATAGACTTGATTACTGTAAATAATCAGGGGTAAATTAACGGCAAATTGCGTGTGGAATAATGTTTCCGCTTGACTGTAAAATATGTGTAACAGTATTGCTGAAGTGCATTGAAAAGTGGGCGACAATAGATTACACGTGTAGATAACTAACTACCCGTGAAATCGAATACTCGGTTATCTGTGTGAGTCTATCTTCAGAGTATTAGAGTGGTCTCCGGGGAATTTATGAGGTAGTTAGTCACACATCGTTATCATCAATTACCTTTTTGTCTATTATAGAGCAAGGAGCCATTCAGGGCCGGCTTTAGGCCGATTTAACCTATTTGACCCCATCGGGCCCCACATTCACAGGGGCCCTCGCACTTGAGTGCCCACCTCCAGCTTTGAACAAGGAAAGAAGATTTTTCCAAACAAGACATCACGAATGTAAGCTGTTACAATGTACTCAAATAAAATTTCTATATTTATTAGCTTTTTTTTTTTTTTTTTTTTTTTTTTACATAAAACGAGTTACAAGAAAACTATAATCTTAAATCCAGGGGGCCCCACCAGAATGGGCCAAATTGGGCCCCACAATTACTAAGGCCGACCATGGAGCCATCATTACAGCTAGTCCCGTCTACAAGAGACCTGCATCAAAGCATTATTATCTTTTTACACCTGGGGTTTCTGTAGCAATGTGTGTTATATGATGACTTTGCCAGTCTCCTGCACAACCTCATCATAGTCACTCCGTCTTACATGTCTGAGTGAGCAGTCGCCATATTCTTTCATTGTCTCTACAGATACCCCCCCCCCCCCCCAACCAACCCCCGGGAACTACGCGGTCACACACAGCAAACGTTATTATCCTGACTTTGTCTAGGTTATATTAAGTTCCTCTGGGTTTTAAAAAAAAATGTCCAGCCACGTTTATTTGAATGTTACCAAACCTGGGCGATTTCGCAGCACAGAGCTTTATTCTTTTCACTTCCCTTCCTTGTTTTGTTATTGCTCCTTGCAGCGCCTGGTTCACTGCCTGCAATTGTCTCCATACAGGAAGCTTGTGTCAAAGTTTGTGCTTTTGTAGGAGTTATTTCTGTAGTAATTTGTTTACCACGATGACTTTGCCAGCCACTATGCACTACCTCATATTCATATTAATGACCTCTTATGAATTGATGGAGAGAACAGAATATACAATAATATGTGTTTGCTATAACACTTCAGAGCTCTTTCTCTTGCGTTCATGGGCAAAAATGTATTGCACAGGGTTTTCCCCAATTTTGGGGGAAGATGCATTTTTTCTTGGCATATTCTGTTCTTGTAATGACTACAACCCACAAAAGCTAGCGCCAAACCTCAGAAATGAGGTATCTGAGGAAGGTGGTTGAAGTAACAAGAAGAGACATGGTCCGCGAAACGACAATACGTCCTGTCCTCAAGACCCAGCTACTGCTGACCCGAGTGGAAAAGTCTCAGTTACGATGTTTTAGACATGTTTGCAGAATGCGAGAAGATCGGCTACGACAACAAATATGGCAAACCAAGAGCCAGGGATCCAGACCTCCTGGACAACCCAGAGTTCGCTGGGAAGACAACATTAGACAATCTCTAAAGGACCGAGGACCATTTGGGAACCAGGCCAGGAGTAAGACAAGACAGCCGAGAGGATAGTAGTGGACTCACTCTGGCAAATCTCCACACCCCATGGTAGAAGAGAAACGACCAGGTATGTAAGACTTTTTAATACCAGAATGAGAGAAGGACGGCTACTAGGAATAATATGGGAAACCAAGAACCAGGGATCCAGACCTCCAGGACGACCCAGAGTCCGCTGGGAGGACAACATTAGATAATCTCTAGAGGACTGAGGACAAAACTGGAACCAGGGAGTTTCTAGGTGACATACATACTCTACAAGTATAGAACAATTCTATAGAAGTATAGAACCACCCTGAATAAGTATAGAACCACTCTGAATAAGTATCGAACCAATCTGAATAAGTATAGAAACACTCTGAATAAGTATAGAAACACTCTGAATAAGTATAGAAACACTCTGAATAAGTATAGAAACACTCTGAATAAGTATAGAAACACTGCTTCACCCAGGAATATCGTAAGAGATGACTGGTAAGTTTATGGGGCTGGCAAACAGTGTTGAAAATAAAAGACAAATGGCTAAAGAATCCACCTCTGCAGGTGCACATGACATGTTTTAATACAGGGTTCCTGTCAATCTGCCATTGGCTGATCACATGTCGACACATTAGATGAGAGTCTCTGGGAGAGTATGTTGCTGTGTGGCCGAGTTCGACTTTGTACAACTAAAATAACAATCATGTTTCTAGTCCCGTTCAGATCGTGTATACAATTTCGTGTGTCCTAATTTTAGTAACACTTATTCTCTCGCGCTCGATCATATATGAAATATCTAACGAAACCCCATATCTTAATCCTTTGTTAAGTTACATAAATTCCGTAGATATGTATTCTCTTCATTTGCGTTTTCCCTGGATCCGACAAGGCAGGTTTCTGTCTACTTAAGCTTAATTTGTGTGAGTCAAATTATGTTGCATGTTCAAAAGTAATTAACATTTTCCATTTCAACAATTGACAAGCACGCAGCTTAGAACAAATTAAATTTCGTTTCAGTACACCAATGTTTACAATGATGAAGACAAATATCCTGCTCACCCCATCGCGACCTACCGATAGATCACAGGGGGATAATTTGGTCGATCTTTCAGTGAGCATGGGAGTGTTGGGAGCTGCTCTGGACTACACAAACTCCAATTTCTCTCTCTCGTGGTGTTTGTGTGCCACAGAGCGCTCTCATTAAACGCACCTTGTTGCATAACGTCAGCGAGTGAGAATGATAGCGTAAGCAAGTTGGCAAGGGTGACGTATCCATGGTTACGTGGTCTTTTGGTGGTAGAAAAACATCAAATATTTTTAAACTAAGGAAATCTCAGACTAGTCCAATCTCGCCGACATTTAAAAGTCCGGAATGCACAGATTAAAAAGTACTTTTCCCGCATTTTTATTTAAAAACGCAGGAACTAGGTTGCAAAACTTCCCTTTATTTATAAACTGCATACGATAGGGACACAATTATTTTCTTTGAAGTTAAGTGAACATTTGCAAAAATATCAGTCAGCCACTCTATTGATGGAATAGCAAGGAGCAGGTTTTCTGGAATAGCTAAAAGTTATTTACAGGCTGTACTTATTTCAAATTCTAAATACTATGAAACCTGAAAACATACCTGATTTTTATCAAGGTAAATCTTTAGAGAACTCAGTGTTTCAAAAGAAGATCCCACAGCTCCTTGTTGCCTACGACTGATATATAATATATAGTGTCTATGATTTTAAATAGCATTTTCACTAGCCGTTTTTTTTTTCTTATCTTCAATAGAATATACTATCTAAATTACTATGTAAAACAACACCTGAGTTGATAAATAACCAAGTGGTTGTAAATTGATGTTCATTTTTGATTATTTACTGTGTAAATATGCAAGTTTGAGTACACACTATAATTCTTTGTGTAAATATTAGTTGTTCTTTCATTCTGACATACAAGGGGACGTAAACCGTGAATTAATACATCACTATTAATAATTTTAATTATTATGTCCCTTAGTCTTAACAAGTAGGGATAACACAATTATTATGTCAAATTAATTAATTTGGTTGTAACCTTCTGTAATTTAACGTGTGTTTGCTCTAGATTTCTCCATGATGATATTAAACTAACACTTTAAGTTTGTATATGTTCCATGATTTAATTGAGGATTTGGAACGTCAGATGAGTGAATTAAACTGTACTAAATATACATTGTGGTACATATCAATATTTTTATTTGTTATTTTCTCTATTACTGTCTTCCTTTCATTACTCCCCTCCATCTTTTCTCACAGAAAGAGAAGCAAGTAATTGAAGAAATCGTAGACAAGATAGTACAGAGAAAATTAATAAATGAGATCAAAGTTAGACAGGTAAAATAATTTGGCCATATAAAAAGATATATAACACATTGCTGACAACCGTAATGAACAGACACGTTGAAGGGAACCGTGGAAGGGGAAGACAGTGCTATAAGTGGGAAGATAACATCAAGAGATGGACAAGAAAGGGTCTTTCAGAGTGCACCACCAAGACAAGAGACTGAAGACGTTGGAGATCCTTTTCAGCTGACAATATCAGCTGATCTGAATCCTCTCTCTCTCTCTCTCTGTTTATCCTTTCTTACTAACTCCACGTTTTATGCAACAATTTTTTTTTGCACACATAGTTCCTATTTTTTCTCCCAAGGCTGTAGTTTATTGAATTAGTAGCACTGGGACCGCTTGTAATAAAACACTAAGAAATTTCTTGACTTAATTCTGTGACAGTGGATACTTACCAGATGACCTACTAAGATCCATTTTCATAACCCTGTCCCAACAACAACATAATCAGGAACCAGTGACAATGAAAATTTGCCTTATTACCCCCTTGTAGTTTCTGAGTGTCTCTAAAGAGACAAAGAAAGAAATGTAATACAAGGCATCTAACATGAGGTTGTGTAAGGGACAGGCAACCTCATCATATAAAACAAATTGCCACAGAACCACCACTGTAAGATCAAGTGATTGTTGGTGGAGGCTTCCTGTAAAGAGGCCATCTGTAGTAGTGGTTACATGCTCTGTAAGGAATGAACGAACTTTATTTTCAAAGGGTTGTAAGGAGCTCAAAGGAAAATGGTGAATCACCAATGATGAGTCATACAACTAAAATATTATTAATAATTATAAGGAAGGTGATAAGATGTTCGATAACAACAAAAATATGAGATGAACAGTGTGAGTTTGTTAACTCAAAGGGGCATACACAATGCTGTATAAATAAAACGAACACTAATACAGAAAGACTTGATAGTTCACACAAACACACACAAAAATGTGCTACATGTGCTACATAAATTCTACCAAGGAATTTAACAAGGGGAAACGTCACAAGATAATCAGAATGCTAGAATACAATAGTGATCAGTTTCCAATCAATAAACAACAAGGAGTGAGGCAGGGATGAGTTTTTTCACCTGACTTATTCTCTCTAATAATCTAAAACGTCACGAGGGCCCCCCAACCATGAACCAAAAAGTTACAATGTAAATACTAGTAACTTGTGCCATTCTGCTCAAACAGTGAATCATGGACATCTCTGAAGAGACACAGAAAGAACATGACTACTGGACCTTCAGGTATATCGTACACGGTGACGGTTGCGCATGGGACTGGCAACCTTATCACCTACAACAAATTTCTACATACACTACTGCTTCAAGAACATATTGAATGCTTCAGGCTGTGTTCCTGCAAGATGACCAGCTGCAACGTGACTGCCGTGTGACTGCCATGTGACTGCCGTGTGACTGCCGTGTGATTGCCATGTGAATGCCATGTGACGGCCATGCGCTATAAGGAGCTCAAAGTAAAATGATGATGAACCAGTAATAATAACAATAAAAATAAATAAAATTAATTATAGAAAATATACAAGTAAAAGTCAAGATCAAACCTGTCAACTAACTTATTGTAACATGAAATCTGTCAACTAACTTATTATAACATGAAACCTCTCAACTAACTTACTGTAACATGAAACCTCTCAACTAACTTATTGTAACATGAAATCTGTCGACTAACTTACAGTAACATAAAATTTCTCAACTAACTTATTGTAACATGAAACCTGTCAACTAACTTTTTGTAAAATTAAATCTGTCAACTAACTTACTGTAACATGAAATCTGTCAACTAACTTACTGTACATTAAACCTGTCAACTAACTTGTTGTAACATGAAATCTGTCAGCTAACTTATTGTAACATGAAATCTGTCAACTAACTTATTGTATCATTAAACGTCTCAACTATCTTATTGTAACATGAAATCTGTCAACTAACATATTGTAACATTAAACCTGTCAACTAACTTTTTTGTAACATGAAACCTGTCAACTAATTTATTGTAACATTAAACCTGTCAACTAACTTATAGTAATATGAAATCTGTCAACTAACATATAGTAATATTAAATCTGTCAACTAACTTATTGTAACATGAAACCTGTCATCTAACATATAGTAACATGTAATCTGTCAACTAACTTTTAGTAACATTAAACCTGTCAACTAACATATAGTAACATGAAATCTGTCAACTAACTTATAGTAACATGAAACCTGTCAACTAACTTATAGTAAAATGAAATCCGTCAACTAACATATAGTAATTTTAAACCTGTCAACTAACTTATTGTAACATGAAACCTGTCAACTAACTTATTGTAACATGAAATCTGTCAATTAACTTATTATAACATTAAACCTGTCAACTAACTTATAGTAACATTAAACCTGTCAACTAACTTACAGTAACATTAAACCTGTCAACTAACTTATAGTAACATGAAACCTGTCAACTAACTTATAGTAACATGAAACCTATCAACTAACTTATAGTAACATTAAACTTGTCAACTAACTTGTCGTAACATTAAACCTGTCAACTAACTTATTGTAACATTAAACCTGTCAACTAACTTATAGTAACATTAAACCTGTCAACTAACTTATAGTAACATGAAACCTGTCAACTAACTTGTAACATTAAACCTGTCAACTAACTTATAGTAACATTAAACCTGTCAACTAACTTATAGTAACATTAAACCTGTCAACTAACTTATAGTAACATTAAACCTGTCAACTAACTTATAGTAACATTAAACCTGTCAACTAACTTATTGTAACATTAAACCTGTCAACTAACTTATAGTAACATGAAACCTCTCAACTAACTTATTGTAACATTAAACCTGTTAACTAACTTATTGTAACATGAAACCTCTCAACTAACTTATTGTAACATGAAACCTGTCAACTAACTTATAGCAACATGAAATCTGTGATGCCTTGATTTTATGAGAGAAAACAAGTCATCAAAATCACTACGTCAAATTACTGCGACTAAAAATATTTGCTCTATGTAGGTCATGAGGCTCCCTGAGGAGACAAAGAAAGAAAAGTATTACTAATTCCTCAGGACATGTCATAATAGGCAACTAATATGAGGTTGTACATGAGGCTGACAACTAATATGAGGTTGTACATGAGGCTGACAACTAATATGAGGTTGTACATGAGGCTGACAACTAATATGAGGTTGTACATGAGGCTGACAACTAATATGAGGTTGTACATGAGGCTGACAACTAATATGAGGTTGTACATGAGGCTGACAACTAATATGAGGTTGTACATGAGGCTGACAACTAATATGAGGTTGTACATGAGGCTGACAACTAATATGAGGTTGTACACGCGGTTGTACATGAGGCTGACAACTAATATGAGGTTGTACATGAGGCTGACAACTAATATGAGGTTGTACATGAGGCTGACAACTAATATGAGGTTGTACATGAGGCTGACAACTAATATGAGGTTGTACATGAGGCTGACAACTAATATGAGGTTGTACATGAGGCTAACAACTAATATGAGGTTGTACATGAGGCTGACAACTAATATGAGGTTGTACATGAGGCTGACAACTAATATGAGGTTGTACATGAGGCTGACAACTAATATGAGGTTGTACATGAGGCTGACAACTAATATGAGGTTGTACATGAGGCTGACAACTAATATGAGGTTGTACATGAGGCTGACAACTAATATGAGGTTGTACATGAGGCTGACAACTAATATGAGGTTGTACATGAGGCTGACAACTAATATGAGGTTGTACATGAGGCTGACAACTAATATGAGGTTGTACATGAGGCTGACAACTAATATGAGGTTGTACATGAGGCTGACAACTAATATGAGGTTGTACATGAGGCTGACAACTAATATGAGGTTGTACATGAGGCTGACAACTAATATGAGGTTGTACACGAGGTTGTACATGAGGCTGACAACTAATATGAGGTTGTACACGCGGTTGTACATGAGGCTGACAACTAATATGAGGTTGTACATGAGGTTGTACATGAGGCTGACAACTAATATGAGGTTGTACATGAGGCTGACAACTAATATGAGGTTGTACATGAGGCTGACAACTAATATGAGGTTGTACATGAGGCTGACAACTAATATGAGGTTGTACATGAGGCTGACAACTAATATGAGGTTGTACATGAGGCTGACAACTAATATGAGGTTGTACATGAGGCTGACAACTAATATGAGGTTGTACATGAGGCTGACAACTATATGAGGTTGTATGAGGACAACTAATTGTACATGAGGCTGACAACTAATATGAGGTTGTACATGAGGCTGACAACTAATATGATGAGGTTGTACATGAGGCTGACAACTAATATGAGGTTGTACATGAGGCTGACAACTAATATGAGGTTGTACATGAGGCTGACAACTAATATGAGGTTGTACATGAGGCTGACAACTAATATGAGGTTGTACATGAGGCTGACAACTAATATGAGGTTGTACATGAGGCTGACAACTAATATGAGGTTGTACATGAGGCTGACAACTAATATGAGGTTGTACATGAGGCTGACAACTAATATGAGGTTGTACATGAGGCTGACAACTAATATGAGGTTGTACATGAGGCTGACAACTAATATGAGGTTGTACATGAGGCTGACAACTAATATGAGGTTGTACATGAGGCTGACAACTAATATGAGGTTGTACATGAGGCTGACAACTAATATGAGGTTGTACATGAGGCTGACAACTAATATGAGGTTGTACTACTGAGGCTGACAACCCTCTAAAAATATGACGTGTAGAAGCTTCACAGAGTGCTGGAGGAGAGTAAAGACAGACTTATTTACGACAAATCGTTTCTCTCCATCTACTCTTCAGTCTCTCCTGGTCAAACAATTATTTGCCAGTTTTCCAGACACACATCTGCGCTCACACCGATTTGGTGCTTCAAACACACAAACGCACGTGAATACAACTATATTAAACAAATAGGGGAAATGTTGGGCTTTGGGTATTTCCAACACAGTGCTAACTAGGTTTATGATGTTTATTAACCTAAAAAAAACCAATCACAAACAAATATCAAGTGTTACATAAAATTATCATAAGTACAGAAAATGCAAATAACAAGGTGGGGAGGGGGTGAAGAAGATTGGTATCGACTAAGCCCTTCCCGCTTGTATTAGACAAAGATGAACCCAGTCCAAAGATAGATAGTTATCAGGAACATAGGTAATGTAACCTAACAGTGAAGTTAATTACTCTGAAAGAGGGGTTACAATACTAGGTATGTGTGGTAGAAAAAACCCTGTTATCCCAAATTGTTCTTCCCTTTACTAAGCAATTGAAAGGGAGGGGGTTAAACAGAGTTAACAAAATATCCCACTTAAAGGAACAATGCGGGGTATACAGAAAATGTATTGCCCGGTAGGCAAGTTAACAAATGGTTTGCAAAAACAATTAGATTTCCTGTCATTCATGCACGCGCGTGAAGATCCATACTCATATACACACACACACACTTACCGATTGCAGCATCAGACAATCCATAGAATTATATAAACAACAATTACTCTTGACATGTGAAAATGTCTAGTACTTCGATGTCCCGCCCCAGATGTAGCGAGGTTTGCTGATAGCGAATATTCCCACTAATCACCGGACTTGAAGACTCAGAGTTCTTATGTTTTATTATATGAAAAGGAGTCTATGGGATGGCACTGACACAATTCAATACGGGGGTGAAAATGAGGTCTCTTTAATTTCGCTGCTGGAGGTAAAATTCCTTCAAGGCGTGATGATAGCAACTGACCGGTATGGTTTAAATCCAGTGAGGAAAAATTAAGCTCAGTCACAGTCAGGTAAATATGTATTCTCTCACAGTAGAGCCGTAAATAAATTATCGCTACTGGCACTGTTCATCTTCCAGTTTATATTACAGATTGTAATTAAATTTGATGAGTTATTTTAAAAAAATTCTTGGGGGTGCTTTCTTTCATGTAATTGATAGCTAGGTCGCATCGGACCGCCACAAGAATTATATTTTAAAATGTTCCATCAATATATCTGGAAGTTAAGAACGAGTCTGAAAAGGACTCTGTATGATTTCTCTATTGCTTTCTTAATGCTGGGATCGCAAAGGTTACGATCACTCTGTATGAAAAAAAAGACATGTAATATACCGAAAAATCAAATAACATTCTAAAGCACGATGCATTTCCCGTTAAGACTATATATATATATATATATATATATATATATATATATATATATATATATATATATATATATATATATATATATATCCTCGCGTATTTAATTCTGTATTTGGTAAAACCCTGCGCGAGTTCTAATGGTTAAAACACACATCTATATATTTATAGGACTTAACTAAATTTATTAATTATAAATTCCTTCGCGACTTTAGAAGTTACTTTAACATTTAAGCCTCTATTATTTTTGGAAATAATATAACAGGTATAACATTACATTTACAACTGGGAACTATTGAGACGGTTTAATTTAATAAATTTAAATTAACACAATATCCAGTGAAATAGAATGAATGAACTAGACCACTGATCACTAGACACAGTTATATTTTACCGTTTTGCACAGAATAGAATTCACTGCAAATATATATGAAAATCCAGGGGAAAATCTATAACAAGATTTCAATATCGCTAGTGCTTCTGTCAAGTTCTGGCCAACGAGTGATAACATGCATTTCTTCATGGTCTGTATATCTACAACTGGAATGCAAGATTGGGGGGACATGTGAAATTTTGACACCTTTTTGATCTCAGAAGACTTTTGGGGATCTGACCGCCAGACTAAAGAGAGAAGACGCCCCTGGTCTCTCGTATCTTCGCTTGCTGCTTGCGCCGGCTTTCCCATTCGCTCCTACTGCGATCGGTTTCGTGTTTAACACCGAGATGCGAAATACCGGCAGGAAACTTGTGTCGCTCGTTTCAGGGACCACTACTGCCTTTGATAGCATGCCGCCAGTCTTTCCTGAGATCTCCCCCAGTGTCTTTGATCATGGTCACTACTATCGTTTGATGCTGGCAACGCTCTCCACTGGCCAAGTTAATGAAAATACCTGCATATGATTGCTCAGGAGATGTCCATGGGCGTGATTTAATCTCTCCTTAAATCAATGCAATGACCAGAATGAACGGTAGATAAACTGTCCACATATTAATCAGCAAATGTGTTAACCATCTGCGTGGAAAGGTTGCATAGCTAATGAGTCCAGGTGAAAAAAATCCCGTTTGACGAAAAGTTACAATATATTCGGGGGCACTGATGCTATACGAAGGGGTCATTACAAAAGGTCGTACTATATCATCCAATGCTTCAGGGTCAATCAGGGTCAGCTGAGTTCGTCTGTCACAACTGGACTATGGCAAAACCTCAACAACAACAAAATGAAGAAGTCATTGGAAGTAAATAATTCAGATAATTGTTCGGTTGCTCTCAAATAACCACATCTATATCTCTCATAAAGTTGATGGTCCATATCAGGCTTCTCTTGTCACAAAACAGTTGCTCCCTGAAATATGTTAGAGAAGGTCATACTGTCACTGCTCCTCTCATGGAGCTGACAGTCTTGGAGGACATGTTCTACTGTTTGTTTGTCATAAAGGTTTTTCATTCGTTGGTTCCCCCCTCACCCCACCCCCTCCACATGGACACGAATGAAAAACTTTTGTTGAACAGATGGTATTTGAGTCTGCAGTGACCTATTCTCAGTCCAAACATTATCATTTTATCTCTTCTTGTCAAGAAGAAGTATGGTCCTGCTGTAACAGATTCTGGATGTTCCTATCCAGGTAATTCAACTCAGCCATCTAAGACTGAAGAAGGTCCTCTCTTAAGAAAGTTCAAGATGCAGCTTTGAGAAAGTTGGTGGAAGTCTGGGCTTTCTGACTGAACTTCTTTTATCCTTGGCAGACAAATACTAGTGAAACAATAGGGGCAGACAAATACTAGTGAAACAATCAGGGCAGACAAATACTAGTGAAATCTGAGGGGCAGACAAATACTAGTGAAATATGAGGGGCAGACAAATACTAGTGAAATATGAGGGGCAGACAAATACTAGTGAGACAATAGGGGCAGACAAATACTAGTGAGACTATATGGTCAGACAAATTCTAGTGAAACAAGAGGGACAGACAAATACTAGTGAAATATGAGGGGCTGACAAATATTAGTGAAACAAGAGGGGCAGACGTATACTAGTGAAATATGAGGGGCAGACAGGTGACACAACAGCGGCAGATAAATACTGGTGAAATCTGAGGGGCAGACAAATACTAGTGAAACAATAGAGGCAGACAAATACTAGTGAAACAATAGAGGCAGACAAATACTAGTGAAACAATAGGGGCAGACAAATACTAGTGATGCAAGAGAAGCAAACAAATACTAGTGATGCAAGAGAAGCAAACAAATACTAGTGAAACATGACAGGCAGACAAATACAGGTGAAACAATCAGGGCAGACAAATACTAGTGAAATCTGAGGGGCAGACAAATACTAGTGAAACAATAGGGACAGACAAATACTATTGAAATAAGAGGTATATAAATGATGTTATCACTGGATTGGGCATGCACTGAAGAAGTCTGTTGATAACATTACAAGGTAGTCTTTGTTGTGGAATACCCAAGACAAGAGAATACATGAACAAGGAAACTGGAAACAAACTTGAAATGGGGTAAAGAAGACAAGAAAAGACACAGGACAGGAAGGTTTGGCATCATCTTGCTGAAAACCTGGACTCCACAGAGGTTTGGCATCAACTTACTGAAAACCTGAACTCCACAGAGGTTTGGCATCAGCTTGCTGAAAACCTGAACTCCACAGAGGTTTGGCATCAGCTTGCTGAAAACCTGAACTCCACAGAGGTTTGGCATCAGCTTACTGAAAACCTGAACTCCACAGAGGTTTGGCATCAGCTTGCTGAAAACCTGAACTCCACAGAGGTTTGGCATCAGCTTACTGAAAACCTGAACTCCACAGAGGTTTGGCATCAGCTTGCTGAAAACTGAACTCCACAGAGGTTTGGCATCAACTTACTGAAAACCTGAACTCCACAGAGGTTTGGCATCAGCTTGCTGAAAACCTGAACTCCACAGAGGTTTGGCATCAGCTTGCTGAAAACCTGAACTCCACAGAGGTTTGGCATCAGCTTACTGAAAACCTGAACTCCACAGAGGTTTGGCATCAGCTTGCTGAAAACCTGAACTCCACAGAGGTTTGGCATCAGCTTACTGAAAACCTGAACTCCACAGGGGTTTTGGCATCAGCTTGCTGAAAACCTGAACTCCACAGAGGTTTGGCATCAGCTTGCTGAAAACCTGAACTCCACAGAGGTTTGGCATCAGCTTGCTGAAAACCTGAACTCCACAGAGGTTTGGCATCAGCTTACTGAAAACCTGAACTCCACAGAGGTTTGGCATCAGCTTGCTGAAAACCTGAACTCCACAGAGGTTTGGCATCAGCTTGCTGAAAACCTGAACTCCACAGAGGTTTGGCATCAGCTTACTGAAAACCTGAACACCACAGAGGTTTGGCATCAGCTTGCTGACAACCTGAACTCCACAGAGGTTTGGCATCAGCTTGCTGAAAACCTGAACTCCACAGAGGTTTGGCATCAGCTTACTGAAAACCTGAACTCCACAGAGGTTTGGCATCAGCTTGCTGAAAACCTGAACTCCACAGAGGTTTGGCATCAGCTTGCTGAAAACCTGAACTCCACAGAGGTTTGGCATCAGCTTGCTGAAAACCTGGACTCCACAGAGAATTTCAGAGTAATGAGTGAATGAATCTATCTTCTTTCTTCTCTCTATCACTATTTTCGTCCTTTCCTCTTTCCTTTCTTTGCGCCCATATTAAATTGTAGGACATCCTTAATTTATCAATTATTTATAAATACAAATGTACGTACATACAATCATAAGGAGGTACATGCATACACATTATATCTTCTTCTTCTTCTTTGATCCTTAGCCGCCGACTGTCAAAGCAGTCAGTGGCCATCACGCCTAGTGGCGTCTTGTAGGGCAACAACAAATTGATTCCACTTTGCTCGGTCGGCGGCCATCCTTCGTACAGTGCCCCAACTCTGGTTCATTCTTTGCATCTCAGCCTCTACAGTCCTCCGCCAGGTTGTTTTTGGTCGGCCTGTCTTTCGTTTTCCTTCAGGGGTCCAAAGCATAGCTGTTCTTGTGATGGCATCGGGGTCTCTTCTGAGGACATGGCCAACCCAGCTCCAGCGTCTGCCAGCTATGATGGTGTGCATGTCCTCTTGCTTGCTCCGAGTAAGCAGATCTTGGTTGGTGATGGTATTCGGCCAAAAGATTCAGTGAATTTTTCTTAGGCATGTTGTGTGAAAAGAGGACAATTTCAACATTTCCTTCTCTGTAACTCTCCAGCATTCCGCACCATAGAGAAGCACAGAAAGCACACAGCTCTGATATAATCTTAATTTTGTGCTTGTGCTGTATTGAGAGGACTTCCAGATGTTGTTTAGGCTAAAAAAAGGCTGTTCTTGCCTTATTCATTCTGATGTTGATGTCTTTACCTGCCCCGCCGTCTGGTGTTACTATGCATCCTAGGTATGTGAAGGTGTCTGTCTGTACCAGTTGCTGATTCTTTACTGATATGGGCTCAGGGTTGCTCACATTGAGCATCATGACCTCTGACTTCTTTAAATTGATATTCAAGCCCACCTGCAGGCTAAACTTATTAAGTCTATCCGTTTTTTCCTGGATGTGTTGATGTGAATGTGCTAGTAGTGCAATGTCATCTGCATATTCCAGATCTTCCAATGTAGAAAATGTAGTCCATCTTATTCCTCTTGGACTGCCCTCTGTTGTCTGGCGCATCGCCCAAACTATGACTGTTAAAAATAGAGTGGTTGATAAGGGGCATCCCTGTCGTACTCCTGTCTTTACGTCAAAGGTTAGGTTGCTCTGCCCAACACTACACATAAAGTTGGCATAGAGGCTTTTTATGATTGACACTATGCAGCTTGGAATTCCATAAGCCCTCAGTATTTTCCATAAACTGTCCCTATGTATGCTGTCAAAAGCCTTTTCAAAATCAACGAAATTAATGTACAGCTGTCTTTGCCATTCTGAGCACTGCTCTATAATGTTCCTGAGAGTGAATATATGATCTACACATCTTCTGTTCTTTCTAAATCCTGCTTGTTCTTTCCTCAGTTTATGGTCTACTGCTTTTAAAATTCTCTGTATAATTATCCTGCCTAGTATTTTGCTGGGAACTGAGAGAAGAGTGATTCCTCTCCAATTATTGCAGTCTGCAAGATCTCCCTTCTTGGGCAATTTGACAATTATTCCTTTGTTCCACTCTGACGGTGTTGTCCCCGTTTTCCAGACTTGTGCAAATAGTGGTTCTAATAGTTCTGCTGCTAGCTCAGGGTCTGTCTTAAATAGCTCTGCATTTAAGTTATCATGGCCAGGAGCTTTTCCGTTCTTTAACCCTTTGATTGCTGTGATTTCTTCTTTTCGTGGAATGTCTGTATTTACATCTAGATCGTTTTCAGCCTCAGGAACATTCAATTGTGTCTCTGGTGGTTCCTTGGTCAGAGTTTCTCTGAAGTGCTCTGCCCATCTTGTTTCCTGTCCCTCTGCTGTCGTGATGAGATTTCCTTGCTTATCTCTTACTAATGTAATATTGTTTGCACCTCATTTTCCGCTGATGAATTTAGTTATTTTGTATACTGTGCTTTGTTCATTTCTCAGTGCTGCCTCTTCTGCCTGTCTTGCAAGATCGTCTAGGAAATTCCTTTTGTTGGCTCGGGTTTGGCGTTTAACTTCCTTGTCCAGCTGACTGTACTGTTCGCTATATAGTTGCTTTAACCTGGGGGACTTCGCTTCTGTTTTCTTTCTTTTCATTTCCTTTCTCAGTGTTATGGTGTTTAATGTTTCTGGTGTTATCCAGTCTTGCTTCTTCCTTTCCTGGAATCCCAAGCATGATTCGCTGCTTTCCTTATATAGTGTTGAAATGGTGTTGAATTTCTGGTCTATATCATCAGTCAATGTCACATTATATATACACACGAAAATGTACATCAGAATCTTTATTCTTCATAAGATACACTGAAATGGATTATATGATAAATTAAATACAACATACCATATACAATATATGATATAATAAATACAACATAACACATAGGTACCATATATACTATATATATACATTCACACAGACACACATTTGTACATATATACTTACTGTACTTATGTACTACATAATACATGTGGAATGGGACAGTGGAGACAGTGGAGACAGTATGGCTGGAGAAGGGACGAGCGACAAAGTCACGTCGAATAGCACGAAAGAGTAGGACTATTAGTGATGAAGAGGTGGAAGATTTTACGGAGAAAAAGCAAACAGCCATCAATAACTTCAAGGGCTTGGCAATAGAAGTCAAAGACACACTGACAAAACCCAACAGAGATTCTGGTCCTTACATCACAGAATAGAAGTAGACACACACTGACAAAACGTACAACAGCCAACCAATTCCTAATAGAATTCACTGACAAAACCCAGCTGGTCCATCATGTACAAGATCCCTAATAAACGTGAAGACTGATGCTGAAAAGGGACATGCATTATTTCGAGTGTTATATTACTCAAACAGATAAAGGTGATAAAGTTGCCCACCAAGACCGTATCCTGGAAAGCGACAGAAAAAGCGATATATATTTCGACCTCATATCTGAAGAAGATGTTGTGTGCACTTTAGAAACTAGTAGAAACACTGCCCGAGTCCTGATGGTGTACAGTATCACCACATAAAACAGCTCGATGACACAAGCGTTAAGAATGTGGTGAGTGATTTCAACACCAGCATACTGAATGCTGAGATGCTGGAAAACTGGCTACATAGTTACCTACGGCCACTTCCTAAACCTGGTAAAGACCCCACATTTCTCAGCAACTATAGAATTATCACAACGCAGAATGTCTACGGTAAACTACTTGAAAAGATAGTAATAAAGACAATAATGAATCACCTTGAAAATGCACAGATCCTACCTGACACTCTCGGAAGCTATAGGTCCATGAAAGTAACATGGGATAATGCTGGAACTTTTGCTTATGATGTGTACAAGGGGTTCCAGGGTAAATGAGACACGGTTGCTGCAGCAATTGGCCAAGAGGATGCTTATAATGTGTGAGCTTTGAAACATTAATGAACTGTGTAATTGCTTGCGGTGTTAACCCTTGGCTAACAAGTTGGACAGCTGCTGCCATAACTGAGAGATCAGTGGCATTTTGCTTGGGAACATGGACATCTGACCCAATGCACATTTGCCTGGGACTACCACTGTGCTCTCCACTATCACCCGTGCAGTTTAATATCTATACAGCAAAAGTAGCTGCCATTCACCCAAATGGGTTGGGACGAACACTGACTTTTGCTGCTAACATACTCATTTACTGAACTAGCTATTACAGTCATTAATGCAGAAGTCTGAGAGTGAACACGGAGGAAGAAGATTATTTAGAACCGGCAATAGCAGACTCAAATACCATGTGTACAAGAAATTGAAAAGACAGATATGTGTCCATGTGGGGAGTACTAACAAACAGTAGAACATGTGGGGAGCACTAACAAACAGTAGAACATGTGGGGAGTACTAACAAACAGTAGAACATGTGGGGAGTGCTAACAAACAGTAGAACATGTAGGGAGTACTAACAAACAGTAGAACATGTGGGGAGTACTAACAAACAGTAGAACATGTAGGGAGTACTAACAAACAGTAGAACATGTAGGGAGTACTAACAAACAGTAGAACATGTGGGGAGTACTAACAAACAGTAGAACATGTAGGGAGTACTAACAAACAGTAGAACATGTAGGGAGTACTAACAAACAGTAGAACATGTAGGGAGTACTAACAAACAGTAGAACATGTAGGGAGTACTAACAAACAGTAGAACATGTAGGGAGTACTAACAAAACCTGTACAAAGACTGAAAAAACATATCAAAAGAGTTAATTCGTGTAAAAATATTTTCAATTACAGTGGGCTGCATTATAAATGAGGCACGGGGACTTTGTCTTATAAAGCAGGTCTTCACATATTTTAAAACCCAAACAATAAATGTCTGAGTTTATTTTACACTGTAAAAATGCTGTGATCGTGTCATCATTTAATCTATTTCTGTGCTTAATTATCACTAACAGACTGGGAAATCCTGTGTTCAATAGGACCTTATAAAAGAACTCTTGAGACACAGTAATAAGGGGAATGGGTTAGAACCCTGTACAGAAATTATGTACAGGGTGTACACATCTGAAAACGCAAACACCTTGTACAGATTATGGGTAAACCATAGCATGTGGCATGTATGGAGTACTAACAAACAGTAGAACATGTATGGGAGTAGAAGCCTGAAACAGACTAGAACATGTAGAGGAGTACTAAGTGAAAACAGTAGAAACATGTAGGAGTACTAATACAAACAGTAGCTATCTTTTGACTGCGGGGAGTACTAACAAACTTAGAACAATATGGGGAGTACTAACAAACCAGTAGCAACATGTACTCAAAACTACTAACATTCCACTTAACAGTAGAACAGATGTTAAATGCTGTTTTGTACTTCAAAACTGTCGGCTCCATGACAGGAGCAAGGTGGCAGCGTGGCCTTCTCTAACCTAGTTGAGAGAGAAACTGTATGATGATGATACAAGCCTGAGACAGACTGCCAGTTGAGAGAGAAACTGTATGATGATGATACAAGCCTGAGACAGACTGCCAGTTGAGAGAGAAACTGTATGATGATGATACAAGCCTGAGACAGACTGCCAGCTCATTGAGTAAAAGTAACTGGTGACAATGATGTTCATGACTGTACAAGCCCCTGAGACGCAGACTGTCCCAAATTGACCGCTCGATAAACTGTAATGGTGATCGTTTAATGAAAGAGAACTTCTTCCTGCTCAAAGACAGCCGTAATACTGCCAGTTGAGAGTGAAACTGTGTATTGATGATGCAGCAGAATCCTGCCGAGACAGACTGCCATCATCGGCTTTATAGGAGAGAGGCTTCTGTAACATAGATTAAGATAGCTGGCTATCTCGAGCACACATAATGGACTCTGTATCTCAAGTGAGAAGTCGAAGAAGATGTTCTGCAACTTAGAAATAAGAAAGTTTCTTTTACCTTTTAATACACTAACATAGCTATCTTTTGACTGTATCTGGTACTCAGCTCTAACAATATTCTTAAATGTTTCAACATGGCCAGATAAAGTAATCTTCCATCACCCATAAGCATATCCATGAACTCAACTACATGATCTAGCCTTCCCAAACCAGGTCTCAGTTCCACTTACTTCAAACGTCTCACACATACCCTCTCAACACAAGGTTTAACATCAATGACTTACTTAAAACGTCTCACACATACCCTCTCAACACAAGGTTTAACACCAATGACTTACTTAAAATGTCTCACACATACCCTCTCAACACAATGTTTAACATCAATGACTTACTTAAAATGTCTCACACATACGCTCTCAACACAAGGTTTAACATCAATGACTTACTTAAAATGTCTCGCACATACAAGGTTTAACATTAATGACTTACTTAAAGCCTCTCACACATACCTTCTCAACACAAGGTTTAACATCAATGAATTAAAGCCTCTCACACATAACCTCTCAACACAAGGTTTAACATCAAGGGTACCCACTAGACTGTGAAATTTAATGCTGATAATGACTGTAGGTTACAAGTACCAGTGCAACAAGACATGGAAAGAAGACCCTGGCAATGAATAGGACACACACTGAGGAAACACGTTTGATACACACTGAGGAAACATGTTTGATACACACTGAGGAAACATGTTTGATACACACGGAGGAAACATGTTTGATACACACTGAGGAAACATGTTTGATACATATTGAGGAAACATGTTTGACACACACTGAGGAAACATGTTTGACACACACTGAGGAAATATGTTTGATACACACTGAGGAAATATGTTTGATACACACTGAGGAAACATGTTTGAAACACACTGAGGAAACATGTCTGATACATACTGAGGAAACATGTTTGAAACACACTGAGGAAACATGTTTGAAACACACTGAGGAAACATGTTTGATACACACTGAGGAAACATGTTTGACACACACTGAGGAAACATGTTTGACACACACTGAGGAAACATGTTTGATACACACTGAGGAAACATGTTTGACACACACTGAGGAAACATGTTTGATATACACTGAGGAAACATGTTTGACACACATTGAGGAAACATGTTTGACACACACTGAGGAAACATGTTTGATAGCAATGCAAGATAGTCCTTGTTCTGGAATCCCCATGGTTAAAGATATAGAGGCAGTGAAAAACACATGGAGAAGAGAACTGGAGACAGAAACGACAATGGTAAGGACAACATGGAAAACTCTTGAAGTGATGGCACAGGACAGGAGGACATGACATGTGCTCCAGAGTACAAGGGTAATGAATGAATGAATGCCTATAGCTTACAACTGCGTACATAAAAACCTGTATTTATTATTTACAGACACCAAACAGATGTCAAGGAATATATTAATACAATAGAATTTAATGTCTAAACAATCAGAACTGGTGGAACGCAAAACTGAATATTAGAAAAACGTCATTATATATTTAGTCAACATCTGACTGGCACAGTGGTTCAAACACTTGCCTCTCACAGCAATGTTACGGGGTTCATCAAGCTCCAGTCTATCCAGATGTAAACTGGACACATGACTCTGTTTCTGTGTTAGGGAAGGAAAAGGCAGCAAGGAAGGGAGCTGGACCTCGTTATGAAGTCTCTAACACTTCACTCCCCCTATGACAGTAACTGCAAAAGGTCAACCTTTACTTTAATATCATTAGCCACAGTGGGTTATTGTTATAGATAATAATTCTTACAGAAATTAATTCACACTGCATAATTTATAGCACTGTTTGGCTGTTAGAGAAGCATCGTTTTGCAATTACAAGTATTAATTAATACAGCTGTGTATTATTACTGATTGAAACAATTAATAAGATTAACTTTCACAGAAATTAACCATTTTAAATGTCAAAATTTCTTAATATCAAATATTAAAAATTTGCATACAATGTACAATTGACATTCCATACAGTTATCAAACTTTTGAAAAGGTTACATTTCATTTCTTCTTCTTCTTCATACACTCTCAGAAGTCCACTTGAATGTTCTCAAAGAAAGCAGTAGTCAGTTTGAGGCTATTTGAATCCCCATAAAGCTTTTCCACAAAAGGAGCTGGTGTCGGCCATATGCGCTTTCTCTGTACAGAGCAACTTTGAAGCAGATGTTCAGCAGTCATTTTATCAGTGCCACAGTTACACTGATCGGTAGTTGCTATCTTTAGCTTGTTGAATAGATGGTATCTCAATCTGTTGTGGCCAGTGCGGAGTCTGAAGATTACCACTTGTTCTCTTCTGTGGAGCTGGTAGTAAGCATCATTCTGTGTGTGCCCTGGATGTTCTACATTCCATTTGTTTCTGTATCTGATTCTGATAAAACTCTTTGCCTCCTCGAAAGTTATGCTTGCATCAGGCTGAGGTAGATGTGAACCTTCTTTTGCCATTCTGTCAGCCTCTTCATTGCCGGTGATGTTACAATGAGATGGGATCCATTGGATCACAACACTTTTGAATCGTTGACAAAGTTTGTGGAGCACTATTCTGAAGTCATCCAGGTCGGTATTATTTTGGCTTTTCAAGGTTGCAATTACTGACTGTGCATCAGTAAAGAAAGCAACATGTCTCTTTGTGCTTTCTTCTGTCAATATAACCTCTGCTGCAATATTCAAGGCCTCTGCCTCTGCTCTGAAGTTACTTGAGAATTGTCCTGTTGCCACTGAGTCCTTTTTCTGCACCAGTGCTTAAGGTCAGAAAGACACCCTCACCTCCATTTTCTGTTGCATTTGTTGCTGATCCATCTGTGTATGCATGGGTCCAGGTGTTGCGTGGGTAATGTTTCTCTATATATTTTGTCGCTGTTGAGAGCGCATCATTGGGCGAAGCAATCTTGAAAAAATCTATATTTGGAAAGATCGCTGTGCACCATGATGTGTCTCACCAAAACACAAAAACTATGGTCATTGACTATGATTAAGCACGGTAGCGATGCATGACGAAAAAGGTCCATAGTTACGTTTTGAGTATTCAAGAGTGTCGGCTTGTGTGGTAAAGTCCATTGACTAGGTGTAGAGAATTCTACTTATATAATGTATTGATGAGTCTAGATTTCCAATAATAAATCAAGTGAGATTATAATTCAGTATGGGACAAACACATTTTCTTCAGGATATATGTAATCCACAGAAGTATGTATTGAGCGACATGTCAAGGTTAGCATAACCTGCATATAAAGCTATGAACATTTAAGGAATATATGTAACTGCCGACTAAAAGAAAGTGTGCACAAAGACACCGAATTTTAATAAGATGGACATTGATGGAAAGTATAATATGTCAAGAAGGATTGGGAAGAATAAAGCAAATGGACGAAATTATTAATATGCTATAAAAGAATGAAGATATTATTCTTAATAGGATGAAGAAATTTACAGATGTGTGGAATTATTTATAAATAAAATATTGAAGGAAGGAATCGATATTCAATTGAAGATGTCAAATTTTGAAGATGTCAAATTATGTTAGAGCAGTGTATCGCTCATGATAGTTTTGTGGTAAATAAAAATGAAAGTCGTTAAAACCAGAAGTCTTCAAATAATCTTTCAAAGTTTCGGATTCTGTATTGTAATATTCAACAATTAAGTTTATTCCAGCGAGTTGAAGAATACGACTATAAATATGTATAAGAACGATTACCCAGAAAAGTTCTGGCCAGCTTTTGTGGCAATACATCTACAAATAGAAAAATCCTAGACAACATACAGACAACAAAGGAATTGTTCTTAACAGTCGCTATGGATTTTCTATCTGTTGCAGTTTGGCTCTTTTTTCTTTCAATTCCAGGAATGTTTTCTATCATTTCAGGGAAACAATTTTGTTTCCAAACTGGAAGCTTGTGTGCAGTGTAGATATGGCGACTTCACTTTTGACGTTAGTGATTTTCTACATATTTTTTAGAATCCAGTCAGACAGTGAGACCACAATGCTGCTTTGCAGGTAGGCTGGGGACAGTCAAAGGCTAAGGAAGGCAACCTGACATAAATGCCTGTTGAAATCGGATGTACTGGGCCACAGGCCTAATGAAACAGTACAACGTACGCCACTCCATGATGAGACTAACAGACCACCCAATGTGCCATAGAATGAATGCTCTTAGAAGGCAAAGACTCAAACGAAGCAACTTTGTAGAATCAACCAAACCACAGATGACAGCAGTTTCCATTTCATTTGAATTATAAAATAAATAAAATAAAATAAAATAATACAAATAAATAAATTACACAAAAATCAGACCTAAAGGTCTTTTATATTTGGAGATGCGCTCTAATATAACCGACAAGGTTGCCTTGCCAAAACTTTTTTTTTTTTTTTAAATTTGAATTATAAGCATCAAAGTTTTTACCTCTTAGTATACCATCTTTTTATGTGCTCATTTTAGGGAGTAAATCTTCAGATAAGACTGACTTCGCCTTAGTATATTTATTTATAATAATGGTACAATAAAATTTTCCATATCAAATGTGCAGAAATGAAAGATCTATTACATAAACATAATTAAACAGTTCAATAGCTTCATAAATGCACATAATATATACAATAATGAATCTGTAGACTTATTATTAAATTCAATTAAATCATAAATATCGAGGCTTATTAAATCATCATAATTCTTATTTTCAATCATACAAATGAATAAAAAGTGATGCATGTTTAAATGCAAGCCAAGCTGGAGAAACTGGAGCTCATGACTTCAACTCAACACGTTTCGGAATTGTAGAAAAGCCAGAGGAAAAGTCTAATCTAGTGTAGATAATACCAAGGAGTTTAACCAATAAACTTTGCTTATGACTATATGAACATGACACCATTTCAGCCAGAAAAATTGTGTTTACAATTAGCAGCTGTTGTTATGTTGTTAAAAACTATCACCACATCACAGATAAAAGAAAAATTCTAACACCCGTAAACACATTAAAAATATTGGATTGGAAAAAAATTCAGTAACTGCGTTTAATTTCAATTATAGAGTTTAACCATGATGCACCATTTGAAGTGGCAAGCTGTATTTTCTGGCCGAACTGCACATCACTAGATGTGACATATTCTAAGAGTTAATAATTTAATTTCACTACTTTGTTGTTCATCTATGCCAGTGATTCTTAACCTTTCAGACATCCCGCACCCCTTTACCGCCTCCTATTAAACCTCGCACCCCTTTACAGCATTTTTCGAAGCCTCGCTTCTCTTTATCTTAATATTCCAGAAATGCGCATAACAGATAAAAGTATGTTTTGAGAAAGTCGTATTTACAAAATGTGACTATGGTTTGGGTTTTAATTCATGTTGTTAATGTTCTATTAAGTACAAATACACTTGAGTTCTGTGTAATATACTACTGGACAAAAGTTAAGGGCCGCCATTCAGTTTAGACAAGGTTTATATAATTCGTCGTGAGCAGGGTTGATTTGTCAAATGTCCGGTAGCTTGAAATCTCTCAAGAAGTCTTTGAATGGTAGAGTGGGACACTGCTAAACGTCTTGCAACATGACGAACAGATTGACCATCCTGAATCCATGCCAAGGCTCGACCATGGTCTACAGTGCTGAGACTTCTCCTTGGTGGCATGGCTAATGCAGTGATCATTTCGACCACTTGTCATTCTGATTTACTGCATACCAATGGTGAACACTCTTTACCGATGATCATTTTCCACGTGCATTCAAATTCAACTCACTTTTTCACCTTTTGAACTAGTGGGGCGTGTTGCAAAAACCATGAGTTTTTGCAGCAACAATGGCAATTTTCACATGCGGGTTAAAGTGACCCAGTTTTTGGACATTTAAAAAAAATTAACCTAGTGCACACAGAAATGTATACACATTTCTCTGAGCTCAGTTTTAATGACATTTTCACTTGTCTTTACAGTTTGCCAATCAATTATATAAACCTTGTCTAAACCAAATGGTGGCCCTTAACTTTTGTCCAGTAGTATATATAGCATCTATGATGATACTCCTTAAATATCTGGCATGTTTCCCACCCCCCTGGGGATGCATGCAACCCTAGTTAAGAAGCAATGGTCAATGCCATAGTCATGTTTTAAACATATGGGTTACTTTCACAATTGTCTCCAGCTGGCAGGAAACAGGAGTTAAGTTGAAAACTGCAACCAAGGTGGAGTGGGTTCAATTTTCTGCACAAGACAACAGGAGGCTGACACTTGGGAGTCATGATCTAAGTGGACCCGCCCCCTTAGAGTGTAAAGGAGACTAAGGACCACAACACTTGATTGATGGGAGGACTACTTCTGATGATCAGATTGCCTCCTGTTGTATTGCTCTGTATAGTTTCCAGGCATCATAGTCATAACTCATTATACAACTGAAAAAAGTACACATAAGAGTATTACAAGTATCAAAATTACTTCAGCTTTTTAAACGATACGATGGTCATCATCATTTTTATCCTGCAGTTCCCTGTTGAGCATAGGCCATCCACAAAATCACACCCAACCTTCCTGTCCTGTGCCATCTGTTCAAGTTATTTCTGTGCCTTCTTTGTCTCTTACATGTCTGTCGCTAGTGTTCTTCTCATTAACTGTGTGTGTCTCCCTCCACATCTCTGACCTTGGGGATTCCAGATCAAGGCATGTCTTGTAATGCTATTAATTGGTTTCCTCAGTGTCTGTCTTATTCTAACCCAGCATATGTTCACCTCTTGTATCACTGGCATTTGTCTTTTCCTGTCCACCAGTTCCATATTAGTCATCTCGTCATACCATTTTAATACTTCTTTTCTGCCCAAGCAAGAATTTGGTTTGGTTTGGTTTGGTTTGGTTTGGTTTGAAGGACCATCTTCATTGCACATGGATAACTTTATTAGTGCTGCAATCTCCTCCCTTAGATCACACAAGGAGAATCTCAGCTGGGATAACTTAACCGATGAAGTCATGTGACAAAACGGAAGATGGGAAAAAATCAGGCGCGAACGTGGGAGTGAGACTACTAGCCTTGGTCCGGAAAGGACGTGTATTTTTTTCCCTTTCGCCAGCAAGTTGCTGTGCGGTTCATAGTATGGACTACTAGTGAGAGATTGCCATATTCAGTTCTGGTGGATATTTATGTGTAATTCTGGATTAGTATAGTGTCCAGTGGATAGTATCTCAGGCCGTAGATTATAAGTTGTCAATGAATTGAGTGTATCATTGTCACAAGTTCTGCCGCCATGGTGAGCGATAGTCATTGCAGTGTTTGTACAGTGCAGTCATACTGTTATGTATGAGACTGTTAGATAAATTACTTGAGGCAAGTTTCTCTGGCATTATTATATGTATTTCATACGTTTGTTGGCCGTGTGAGGCCTGACTGTGTGTGTAAAATTATTAAAGGGAAGTACCTGTAGAAGGTGTTGATTTTCTTATGTCAGCCATTGTGGTGTGGCCGTACTCCTAATGGAGCGAGCCTATTCTATTATCGTTATTATTATTATTATAAGTCCACATTACAGTGGTGTAACCAGTGGAGTGATCTTCACAGTTAATGTGATTTTGACAGAATCACACATTCTATAAATATTTTTGTGGTCGGTATGTATCTAATTTTTAAATTTTACCAGGGCAGTGGCCTTAAGGCCTATTCATTGATTTCCAACTGCTGTGGGATTTTTAACGTGTACTTGCACACGGGACCTCCTATTTTTTCACCCTTATCTGAGAAGGTTAGGCATCCAATCTGACTACCCAGGTGACCGGGGGGGGGGGAGTATAACATCATTAGAACCTCTGATTCTGAACAAAAATTCCCATTAATTATATTCCCCCTACTGAGAACTGAACCTGGTACCTTTAGAATTTGAGGTGAATGCCATACCTTTTAGCCACTCCACCTCCATAGCAACTATTTAAGATCGTCTGTAACTTTTTGGTTGTCTAATCAAGACTAATATAAAAAAAATAAAAATCTTCAGTGAAATTGTCCAGGCACTCATAGCACAACTCTGAAACATGGAGAACAGCAACAACAAAAAAACCAACCCAAAAAAAAAAAAAAACAAACAAAAAACAAAGAAGTTGCAGACTTTTATAAACTCATAAACTCATTATATAAATTATTATAAACTCATTATATAAATTATTATAAACTCATTATATAAATTATTATAAACTCATTATATAAATTATTTATGTTATAAAATTATATACTCATATACTCAGACTTTTATAAATGGGTGCTTGCGCTGAAATATAGAATTGAAAAAGGATGACAAATCAATTGAGCTGATGGACAGAACCAGACTAATATCAGTTGAATGACATAAGGAAAAGGTGCCGTTATTAGACAGCACACATTGAAACAACCAGCTGGTTGGAGCTCATGGCAGGCTTTGTTCTGGAAACCTCACAGTAACAGGAAAAGAGACAAAAAACACTTGGTGGAGGAAGCTTGAGGCGGGCATGAAAGAGATGCCCCATATAATTTCTGGGGGTCTCTCTGGAGATAATGAAAAGAATGACCCCTGCTCCCTCATGCATGTCCTAACAGGCAATCAGTATGAGGCTGTGCATGGGGCTGGCAACCTCTTCACATAAAACAAACTACTACAACAACCACGTCTGCAAGAGCACGGTCACTTTGGTGGAGGCATCTGCACAAGGGCGAGCTACAATGTCAACTCCATGCTCCTTATGGAGCAAAAAGGGAAATTGATAAAGAATGAATGAGTGTATGAAAGAGATAAAGAATGAACGAGTGTATGAAAGAGATAAAGAATGAATGAGTGTATGACAGAGATAAAGAATAAATGAGTGTGAAAGAGATAAAGAGTGAATGAGTGTATGAAAGAGATAAAGAATAAATGAGTGTATGACAGAGATAAAGAATGAATGAGTGTATGAAAGAGATAAAGAATAAATGAGTGTATGACAGAGATAAAGAATGAATGAGTGTATGAAAGAGATAAAGAATAAATGAGTGTATGACAGAGATAAAGAATAAATGAGTGTATGAAAGAGATAAAGAATGAATGAGTGTATGACAGAGATAAAGAATGAATGAGTGTATGACAGAGATAAAGAATAAATGAGTGTATGACAGAGATAAAGAATGAATGAGTGTATGAAAGAGATAAAGAATGAACGAGTGTATGACAGAGATAAAGAATGAATGAGTGTATGAAAGAGATAAAGAATAAATGAGTGTATGACAGAGATAAAGAATGAATGAGTGTATGAAAGAGATAAAGAATAAATGAGTGTATGACAGAGATAAAGAATGAATGAGTGTATGAAAGAGATAAAGAATAAATGAGTGTATGACAGAGATAAAGAATGAATGAGTGTATGAAAGAGATAAAGAATGAACGAGTGTATGAAAGAGATAAAGAATGAATGAGTGTATGAAAGAGATCAAGAATGAATGAGTGTATGACAGAGATAAAGAATAAATGAGTGTGAAAGAGATAAAGAGTGAATGAGTGTATGAAAGAGATAAAGAATAAATGAGTGTATGACAGAGATAAAGAATGAATGAGTGTATGAAAGAGATAAAGAATGAATGAGTGTATGACAGAGATAAAGAATGAATGAGTGTATGAAAGAGATCAAGAATGAATGAGTGTATGACAGAGATAAAGAGTGAATGAGTGTATGAAAGAGATAAAGAATAAATGAGTGTATGACAGAGATAAAGAATGAATCAGTGTATGAAAGAGATAAAGAATGAATGAGTGTATGACAGAGATAAAGAATGAATGAGTGTATGAAAGAGATCAAGAATGAATGAGTGTATGACAGAGATAAAGAATAAATGAGTGTGAAAGAGATAAAGAGTGAATGAGTGTATGAAAGAGATAAAGAATAAATGAGTGTATGACAGAGATAAAGAATGAATGAGTGTATGAAAGAGATAAAGAATAAATGAGTGTATGACAGAGATAAAGAATGAATGAGTGTATGAAAGAGATAAAGAATGAACGAGTGTATGAAAGAGATAAAGAATGAATGAGTGTATGAAAGAGATAAAGAATAAATGAGTGTATGAAAGAGATAAAGAAGATATGGAAAGAGTTTGCAGGATGGAACAGGACAGGAAGACGTCATACAAATATTCTGAAGACCCATGCATGGACCTCAAAGACAATAAACAAACTTAAACATGAGACTATCCCGATAAAATGCTGATAGTTTCTTGCTTCATGGTCACTCCTCAAAGAACATGAGACTACCACCCCACTGTAGTTGCCTGTCCATCCTTCTTTGCAGGAAACCATTCGCCAAAGTATGTTCTGTTCTCTTGCAGCAGGGAAAATTAGAAAGTTCTATACATACCATGTTTACCATAAACCACTGTCAGAATATAAACATTCTATCCTTATGACTTGTAAAGCCCCAACAGAATGAGAAGTCATATCTTATCCTGCGTCCAAAGTACTCAAGATTCTAGAACAAACCTGCCACCTTTGGGAACAACAGTTGAGTAATCAGTTGGTGAGTATGTACATTTCACTTCTGGTTTGGATGTGGCTGGGTTGAATTCCACTTCAACGTAGTTCAGTTCTGTCTGGATTTTAGTCTGCAAGGGCAAGGTTGAGAAATGTGAATCATCATGACAGTTTAATTTTCAAGACGCAGACATCATCTCATGTTTAGATTTAAAAGTCTAGAATGCTGGTATGATGTCATGTCTAGATTTAAAAGTCTAGAATGCTGTTATGATGTCATGTCTAGATTTAAAAGTCTAGAATGCCGGTATAATCTCATGTCTAGATTTAAAAGTCTAGAATGCTGGTATGATCTCATGTTTAGATTTAAAAGTCTAGAATGGTGGTATGATCTCATGTCTAGATTTAAAAGTCTAGAATGCTGGTATGATCTCATGTCTAGATTTGAAAGTCTAGAATGTAGATACGATATCTTGCTTAGTTTTAAAAGCCTATAATGCTGGTATGATGTCATCATCATCATCATAACCCTCCACTCCCAAAGGAGCATAGGCCTTCAACAAACACATGCCAAGTCCTCCTGTCACGTGCCATCATCTCAAGTTCTTTCCAAGTTCTCCTCATCATTTTCACCTCTGTTTCCAGCTCTCTTCTCCATGTGCTTCTTGGTCTACCTCTGCCTCTCTTGCCCTGGGGGTTCCAGAACAAGGACTGCCTTATAATGCTATCGACAGGTTTCCTCAGTGTGTGTTCTATTCATCGCCATCGTTTTCTTCTCATCTCTTGTTCCACTGGCACTTGTCTAGTTCTTGTCATCAGTTCCACATTGGTAACCTTGTCATACCATTTTAATCCCTCTATTCTATGCAAGCACCCATTTATGAAAGTCTGTAGCTTTTTGGTTGTTGTCTTTGTTGTTCTCCATGTCTCAGAGCCATACAATAGGACTGACTTCACATTTGAGTTGAAGATTCTTATTTTCGTGTTGGATCCGATTTCTCTTGATCTCCATATATTTCCCAATGCAATGAAAGCTCCTCTTGCTTTTTGTATTCTTATTTTGATATCACTATCTGTCCCTCCAACTTTGTCTAAATTGCTGCCAAGATATGTGTACGATTCTACATCTTGTATTGGTGTTTCTTCAAGTTCAACCCTGTTATCATTACCTGCATTCAAAAGTCTAGAATGCTGGTATAATCATATTTCTAGATTTAGTAAATTTAATTATTTGATTTTGCTATTCATGTTTTTTTTTATCTTGCATGTTGCTGATCTCTTCTTTGCTTTTCCCAACAGCCCAAATTTAGGTGTTTTAAATTCAGATGTAAAGACCTCATTGAGATCTATTTCTGTAAATTGGCTATCACTCAAGTGGGCAGATGTGAACTTGTTGTTGATGCCATGGCTAAATCTGCTTGTAGTTTTACTGCAGCCAAATAATTTTTGCTTTTAATTGCCTTCTTCAGTCATAACTGACTATGATAATGAGCGCCTTTGATGTGATAGCCCTCAGCTGCTTTTTTTTGTTCTTCGTGTTCCTTTCTCCAAGTTTTTATCTCGTCGGCTTGTTTTAAGAGCTTCTTTTCACCCAATGTCAGGTGTGCTGCAGGGAGCATCACCACTTGGTGCAATCAGCAGCTTCATCCTCCCAGGTAGCTGGATTTACATCCAGTGTCTTCAGGTTTCTCCTGTCAGTGGAAACAGTTCTGGTCTCTCCTGTTAGTGGAAACAGTTCTGGTCTCTCCTGTCAGTGGAAACAGTTCTGGTCTCTCCTGTCAGTGGAAACACTTCTGGTCTCTCCTGTCAGTGGAAACAGTTCTGGTCTCTCCTGTCAGTGGAAACAGTTCTGGTCTCTCCTGTCAGTGGAAACAGTTCTGGTCTCTCCTGTCAGTGGAAACAGTTCTGGTCTCTCCTGTCAGTGGAAACAGTTCTGGTCTCTCCTGTCAGTGGAAACAGTTCTGGTCTCTCCTGTCAGTGGAAACAGTTCTGGTCTCTCCTGTCAGTGGAAACAGTTCTGGTCTCTCTTGTCAGTGGAAACAGTTCTGGTCTCTCCTGTCAGTGGAAACAGTTCTGGTCTCTCCTGTCAGTGGAAACAGTTCTGGTCTCTCCTGTCAGTGGAAACAGTTCTGGTCTCTCCTGTCAGTGGAAACAGTTCTGGTCTCTCCTGTCAGTGGAAACAGTTCTGGTCTCTCCTGTCAGTGGAAACAGTTCTGGTCTCTCCTGTCAGTGGAAACAGTTCTGGTCTCTCCTGTCAGTGGAAACAGTTCTGGTCTCTCCTGTCAGTGGAAACAGTTCTGGTCTCTCCTGTCAGTGGAAACAGTTCTGCCAGGTTCAAATTAAGCCACACATGCCGTAGAAGTATTAATCTGCAGTGGGAGCTCATCACCGCTACAATTCCCTGCTATGGCAAACTTTGTAACTGAATTTTATTATAGCCTTTCTAACAAAATATACGCAATAAAGTATGACATTTGTTTCATAATGTACCTGCTAGTATTATCACTTACTACTTACCGCTTAAGCCTTAAGACTAATTAATTACTTTTAAACAAAAATAACACAATGTAAACTTGATAGAAAAAAACTTATTAAAAAAAAAAAAATTTGACACTTTTTAACAAAATTACATTTTTAATTAACATAACTCCAGTGCTGCCAACATTTATACAATACAAATGTGTTCTTACTTTGAGTAAATACCAAGCTGTTCTGTCATCATACCGTTGTAAAGTTTTGTTTTGTTTTGTTTTTTATTTAAGAAATTGAGATTTTTTTGTGATTTAGATTAACCTTAAAAACGTATGGGAATTTAAAAAATAAAAATAAATACTGTAGCATTGGAGCAGTTACAATGTTATGTGCTCCGGCTCTGCTCCAGCCAAAAACCTGCTGCTCCAAGCTCCAGCTCTGGTCTAAAGCCCTGTTTAAAAGTCTTGAAGGAGTTGCACATTCAAGTAAGAAAATACATATATTCTTTAGCAGGTGTTACAGTAAAATGACCTGACAGGATTAATCCACATAACAAGTCTGATTATCTCAAGCGATACCTGCACCTATTCCCAATGTTATCATACCTCAGCCTTTATCCACATTTGGTCACAGTCCTGCATTATTTATTATACAGATACATATTATTTGTATATTTAAAGACAAACTGTTAGTTTAACAAACACCACTCTTTGGCAGAATGGACAAAATCAGGAGGAAATGGCCTATTTGTGGAATGTTTTAAATTCTCCTCACATGCAGATAAAATAAACTAAAAAGTAGGTGACACTTGGGGACCATGACCCACCCCTTAGAGTGCTATGAATGTAAAAGGGCATAAAAACTAGTCTGACAGGGGGGAACTACTTCTGGTGATCAGATTGCCTCCTATTATAACGCTCTGTAAAGACTTTACTGTTACTGAGAACATATTTTAGTAACACCAGTTGATCAGACAGACATCAGAATTTGAAAGACAAATAGCACACTTAGACAGTATAGAGAATTTTTGTATGGAGTAGAATGCTTGAAAGAATGCTGGAAATGTCCATATTGCCCTCTTTTCAAAAAAATACCTGAAAAAATTCTGAGTTTTCTAACCAAATACCACCACCAACCAAGAACTGCTAACTCTGAGCCATCAAGAAAATATGCATACCTTCACAGCGGGTATATACTAGAAGTGGGTTTGTTACATCCTCAGAAGAGACCCTGACACCAATACCATAATTGCTATGCTATGGACTACAGAAGAAAGGAAAAAGGTCGACCAAAAGCACCACATGGTGGAGAACTGTCAAAGCACAGATGCAAAAAATGAACCAGAGTGTGGGAACCACACGAAGGATGGTTGCCAATTGAGCAAAGTAGAGACAATTTGTTACTGCCCCACAAGATGCCTCCAGGTGTCATAGTCACTAAATACTTCATCAGGCAGTGGCTAAGGACCAGAGAAAAAGAAAACAATAAAAAAATATTAACAAGAATACACCCACTCTGTGGATTCGTACTGATATTATCTTCAACTTTGCACACATAATCTTCACAAAGATATATTACTATTATAGGTTACTGTCCACACCTTGACAAAAATGTTCACCAAAGATAAACTAAATAACAGTGTAGTCCACACCTTGACAAAAATGTTCACCAAAGATATACTAAATAACAGGGTATAGTCCACACCTTGACAAAAATGTTCACCAAAGATATACTAAATAACAGGGTATAGTCTACACCTTGACAAAAATGTTACCAAAGATATACTAAATAACAGGGTATAGTCCACACCTTGACAAAAATGGTTACCACTAAATAACAGGGTATAGTCCACACCTTGACAAAAATGTTCACCAAAGATATACTAAATAACAGGGTATAGTCCACACCTTGACAAAAATCTTGACACTGGTATACCATTTATAATGTTCAGTGCTCAGAGATTGACCAAAATCTCGATAAATATGCACCACTATGAACGTTTATTGGCAACAGTTTGACTAAAAACACTTGAAAAACATTTACCACTATAATGGTTCATTGTCCACAGCTGGACTAAAACCTTGACAAAGATTAATTTTCACCATCCACAGCTTGATCCACAGCTTGGTCAAAAATGATGACAAAGATATACGCATGTAAAAGTTTATTGTCACAGTCTGACCAAAAATCATGATGAAAATATACCACCACAATACATACAACAGTATATCAATGTAGGTGTTAAATGTCCACGGTTAGATGACAGTTGTAACAAAAATACACCACACTAGCAGGTCCTTACCACTACTACCACTACACGATGTAGAATCAAACACATTCTTTGGCATTAATATAGACACAGCTAGAGGGACAGACAAGGATATCAAATTAAGAAAACAAAAGGCTAAAGAAGCTTTCATTGCATTGGAAAATATATGGAGATCAAAAGAAATCAAGTCCAACACAAAAAGACAAAATCTTAAATTTAAATGTCAAGACAGTCCTATTGTATGGTAATGAAACATGGAGAACAACAAAAAACAACAAACAAAAAGTTACAGACATTCATAAATTGATGTTTCCATAGAATACAAGTGAAGTGGTATGAAAAAATCACTAATGTGGAACTGATGACAAGAACCCGACAAAGCCCCACTGAAACAAGAGATGAGAAAAAGACGATGGCAATGGATAGGACACAGACTGAGGAAACCTGCTGAGACCTGTTGACAGCAATTTTCCAGGCAGTCCTTGTTCTGACATCCCCAGGGGAACAGAGGTAGGGGGAGACTGAGGCACGTATGGAGAAGAGAGCTGGAGACAGACATGAAAGGGATGAAGAAGACATAGAAAAAAACCATGAACAGACGGCACAGGACCGGCAGACTTGCTTAAGTTTGTGAAGGCCTATGCTCCTTGGAAAGTTAAAAGATGATGATGATGATGACGATGCTGATGACAGCAGGTCCCTTTAATGAGACAAAGCTCAAGAAGCATTCTATTCATCCACATACTTTATACCACAGGGAGCAAAAGGGGAAGAGAAGAAGAACCCAGCATGGCACTTGATGATGATGACAGATCAACTTACCTTTGCCTGCTTCTTTTGTGGTACTGCATAGAGATCCTTTATATTATCATCATATGTGTCGTTAACATACAGATCATCCTTGCCAATGCTGTCAAGGGATGGAGTGGAAGATGCTGCAATCAATGCAGCATTTATATACTCAGCAGGTTCTGAGTCCTCAGTCAACTCCTGTTTCTCTTTTTCAGCTATCCCTTTCTGTTTATCACCCTTCATTTCTTGTATGGCTTTCCTGCTGGATGCTAATTCTTCCTCTGTTATTTCATCATACGGATGGTAACGAGCATTTAGATTAGAGCTTTTTGTCCCAGGAGTCAGGTTTGTTCCCAATGCTATATGATTATCCACGTGTTTTGAAGCTTTCTCCGCTTTTTGTTTCTTCTTATCAACTTTCTCCTTTGGGTTGTCTTTTGGTACTAGCTTTTCATTCTTGTTTAATTCTGTTGCCTCACGATTCATGGCTAATTGTTCATCTGTGATTTCATCGTATGTATGCATACGTGGTACTATTTTTTGGTTATCTGAATGATTTGTTGGTGCTGTGTCATGTGATGTGTTTTTACCTACTTCTGCTGTCACATTCTTTTTATTTTTTTCAGCTTTCACTTTCGGACTTTTGTTTTGGTTTGATTTGCCTTCTTTTTCTGTTTTTTTGGCATTTCTGCTGGCAGCTAGTTGTTCCTCTGTAATTTCATCATATGGACGGTAACGTGCACTAGTTTTAGGGCTATCAGCTGGGCTAGGCTTCAATGAATCTGCCACAGATGAATTCTGATTGCCCACAATCTCTGGATTTTTTTGTTCTCCTTTCTTCTTTTTTCCAACCTTTTCCTTAGGACTTCCTTTCTTCTTTAACTTCACTTCATTTATAGCCTTCTGGTTCAAAGTCAGCTGCTCTTCTGTGATTTCATCATAGGGGTGGAAACGTTTATTGATTCCAGGGCTATTTGTAATTGCCCGAGTGGATACTGCATTACAAGAGGCTGTAACGCCACAAGGAATTTCTGATTTCTGGCTATTTAAGTCTAATGGTTCATTTGTTGGCACTGGCTGCAGCGTCTGCTCCCCAGTGACATCTTTGGTGTTGTCTGAATTGTGTTTGTATGTCCCTTGGTTAGACAACAGCCTATCATCATCAATTTGTTCATATTGGTGCGGTCTGCCTGGTGATAAATATAAAAGATAAGAACTATCATTTACAATAGTCAGATTTCTGTTATCACGTGATTCAATAATTTGTTATGATTGTTACTGTAGTCACAGTACAGGGAGCTAAGTACAACACCAGTAACTGTAATAATCGTCTCGTCTCCCTTGCTGCTGTAGTCACAGTACAGGGAGCTAACTACAACACCAGTAACTGTAATAACTGTCTCATCTCCCTTGCTGCCCCCTATGGAGCATGGAGTCACCACTACAGTTGGTCCCCTAGCAGAAAGCCTGCACCATGACATTCTAATGCTCATGACGTGTTGGTTTCAGTAGCAATGTATCTTACATGATGAGTTTGCTAGCCTCATTCCCAACCTAATATTAATTGCCTCTTACGATTTGCCTGAGGTAGTAATGGTCCTGTTAATTCTTTGCCTGCTCAGAGATCCCTGAGGACTACACTGAGCAGTAATTGTAATAAGTAGTGTTTATGGCAGTTGTATATTATCATCATCAGGTGCCATCTTTACACTGAAGGTCGGCTGCAATGGATCTGCAACATCTTCTATATCTTGTCTTGCTTGTGCACTGTTAGAGAATCTTTCCTGTTCATTCATCTCTTGATGTTATCTTCCCACTTAAATCACTGTCTTCCCCTTGCATGCTTGTCTTCAACTCTGTCGTCTATTATCGTCTTCAGTCAGGTGTTATATCTTCTTTACAAGACCACAATATTTTAGTTGTCTAATTTTGATCTTCTTCATTAATTCTCTTTTCATTCCTAGGTTTTCTATGACCTCTTTATTTGTTTTCTTCTCTTCCCATGAGACATGCCCCATTCTTCTATATGTCCATATCACAAAGGCCTCAATTCTGTCTTCCAACTGCTGGTTCATTGTCCGTGTTTCATTTAGTGAATAATTACTAGTTCTCATTATTAAACTAAGTAGTTATTCTAGAGACTGTAGTATAACACAGCTCTAGTTATGAGGTTAACAAGTAGTTTTAGCAAAAGTAGAAATTAGTCAATTTAGATATAGAAATTGATAATCATTTTAATATTATAGAAAAAAAAGTAGTTATATTTGCTGCATTAATTAATAGTTTTAGACATTGTAGAAAAACAATATTTCTATTTGCTGTATCCAGTAGTAAATTAGATACTATAGAAAGAAGTATTTCTACTTGCTGTATCAATTAGTGTTTTAGATATTGCAAAAAACAGTATTTCTTTTTACTGTATCAATTAACAGTTTGAGATTTGTTGTAGAAAACAGGATTTATTTTCTCTGTTCAAGTAGTAAATTATTTATTCTATTTGTAGGAATTATTTCTACTTGCTGTATCAAGTAGTAAATTAAATATTCTAATTATAGGAATTATTTCTATTTGCAGTATCAAGTAGTAAATTAGATATTAAAAAAACAAGTATTTCTATTTACTGTATCAAGTAGTAGTTCAAGCAAGTGTAGTAAGTAGTGGTTCCAGCAAATGTAGTAAGTAGTTGTTTAAGCAAGTGTTGCCACTTGTACTTTAAGGAAAAGTTGTAGTTAAGCAACTGTAGCAATTCAAAAAAGTGCAGTAAGCAGTAGTTCAATGAAGTATAGTAAGTATAGCTCAAGCAAGTGTAGTAAGTAGTAGTTCAAACAAGTGTAGTAAGTAGTAGTAAGTATAGTTAAAGCAAGTGTAGTAAGTAGTAGTAAGAATAGTTCAAGCAAGTGTAGTAGATAGTAGTTCAATAAAGTATAGTAAGTAGTAGTTCCTGCAAGTGTAGTAAGTATTAGTAAGTATAGTTCAAGCAGATGTAATAGGTAGTAGTAAGTATAGTTAAAGTAAGTGTAGTAAGTAGTAGTAAGAATAGTTCAAACAAGTGTAGTAGGTAGTAGTTCAATAAAGTATAATAAGTAGAAGTTCCAGCAAGTGTAGTAAGTAGTAGTGAGATAAATTATAGTAAGGTATAGTTCCACCAAGTGTAGTAAGTTGTAGTTCTAGCAAGTGTAGTAAGTTGTAGTCCCAGCAAGTGTAGTAAGTAGTAGTTCCAACAAGTATAGTAAGCAGTAGTAAGATAAAGTATAGTAAATAGTAGTTCCACCAAGTGTAATAAGTTGTAGTTCCAGAAAGTGTAGTAAGTAGTAGTTCCACTAAGTGTAGTAAGTTGTAGTTCTGGCAAGTGTAGTAAGTAGTAGTTCCACAAAGTGTAGTAAGTTGAAGTTCCAGAAAGTGTAGTAAGTTGTAGTTCCAGCAAGTGTAAAAATGTGTAGTTCCAGCAGTGTGGTAAGCAGTAGTGAGATAAAGTATAGTAAGTAGTAATTCCACCAAGAGTAGTAAGTTGTAGTTCCAGAAAGTGTAGTAAGTTGTAGTTAAAGCAAGTGTAGTAAGCAGTAGTGAGATAAAGTATAGTAAGTAGTAGTTGAAGCAAGTGTAGTAAGTTGAAGTTCCAGCAAGTGTAGTAAGCAGTAGTGACATAAAGTATAGTATGTAGTACTTAAAGCAAGTGTAGTAAGTTGTTGTTCCAGCAAGTGTAGTAAGTAGTAGTAAGATAAAGTATAGTACGTAGTAGTTCCAACAAGTGTAGTAAGTTGTAAGTGTAGTAAGTTTTAATTCCAGCAAGTGTAGTAAGTAGTAGTTCCACCAAGTGTAGTAAGTAGCAATTCCAGGAAGTGTAGTAAGCAGTAGTTCCAGCAAGTGTAGTAAACAGTAGTTCCAGCAAGTGTAGTAAGCAGTATTGCGATAAAGTATAGTAAGTAGTAGTTAAAAAAAGTGTAGTAAGTTGCAGTTCTAGTGATAGTGGTAACCAGTAGTTTAATAAACATTTGGAGATACTTACAATAGTATTTTAGCAATAAAACAGCTGTACTAACACATGATTATTAGTCATCCAAGTAAAGTGATGTTAAAGATACTTTTGAACAGAATAAAACAGAAATCTTGTCTGAGGAACAGGCTGGCTTTAGACCAAAAAGAAGTACCTCAGAACAAATCTTCAATATTAGATTACTGATCGAAAAACATCTCCAGCATCAACGCGATTTATACGATAACTTCATCGATTTCACAAAAGCCTTCGATCGAGTCTGGCATGAAGGCTTATGGCAAATAATGAGAAAATTCAATTTTGATACCAACATCATAGATATCATTGAAGCACTATACAAGTACACAAGCAGTGCTGTTTTTGCAAGCAATGACATTGGAGAATTTTTTCAAAACAACTGTAGGAGTTCGTCAGGGATCTATCCTGTCCCCAGTGCTCTTTAATATACATATCTAGAACATATTATGCAGGAGGCTCTCTACGATTATAAAATAACCATATCGATTGGAGGTCGACCTCTTTGCAATCTACGTTTTGCTAATGATATCGATCTTAATAGCTGGAACAGAATCAGAACTTCAAGACCTTACCTCTACTGGAGAAAGTAACAAGAACGTATGAGATGGAAATTAATATAGAAAAAAGCAACATATTGGTGAATAGCCACAAGAAACATGTTCCGATCAACATTACGTAAAATGGGCAAATGTTAGAAGAAGTTAACACCTTTAAATATCTGGGGTCCACTATATGTAGTGATGGAAGATCAAGGAAAGAAATCAAGACAAGACTTGAGATGGCCTCAGCTGCCATGACAAGGCTGAATGTGATATGGAAATGTAACATCAGTTTTCCTGTGAAGATCAAATTATACAAATCCCTTGTATTATCTATTCTCTTGTATGGGTGTGAGGGCAGGACACTCACTGCAGATACGGAGCGATGGATCCAGACTTTCGAGTATAAATGTTATAGAAGAATTGTGACAAAACAAATGTCTATGTTAGAGAAAAAATAAACACCTATGCAGGCCACCAAGAACCACTTTTGTCAGTAGTGAAATGTCAAAAGCTTGCCTGGTTTGGGCATGTAACTCGTCATGACTCCCTTTCGAAAACGATCCTACAGGGAACAGTCGAAGGTAAACGGAGAAGAGGAAGACAAAGAAAATCCTGGGCTGATAACATCGAAGAATGGGCAGGGCACGGTTTTTCCACACTTGTACGCATTGCTGAGAATAGAGAGCAGTGGAGGACCCTGTCTGCTGATGCTTCCACCATGGCACCCCTACGACCCATGACGGGTTACGGGTTGAGATGATGACTAACACAGCTATTTGAGGTTCCTGTATGCTGGAAATCTGGATATTGTATTAAGTAATTATTTAGTTATTGTTGTTACTAGTAGTTAAATGATGATTGTAAGTAGCAGTTGTAGTGATTATTGTTAGCAGTAGTTCTCGTGATTATTGTAAGTAGTAGTTCTAGTCATTATTGTAAGCAGTAGTTCTAGTTATTACTGTAAGTAGTAGTTGAAGTGATTATTGTAAGTAGTAGTTCTAGTTATTATTGTAAGTAGTAGTTCTAGTCATTATTGTAAGTAGTGGTTCTAGTGATTATTGTAAGTAGTGGTTCTAGTCATTATTGTAAGTAGTAGTTCTAGTGATTATTGTAAGTAGTAGTTCTAGTCATTACTGTAAGTATTGGTTCCAGTCATTACTGTAAGTAGTGGTTCTAGTCATTATTGTAAGTAGTGGTTCTAGTCATTATTGTAAGTAGTGGTTCTAGTCATTATTGTAAGTAGTAATACTAGTCATTATTGTAAGTAGTAGTTCTAGTCATTACTGTAAGTAGTAGTTCTAGTCATTACTGTAAGTAGTAGTGCTAGTGATTATTGTAAGTAGTAGTTCTAGTCATTACTGTAAGTAGTAGTTCTAGTGATTATTGTAAGTAGTAGTGCTAGTGATTATTGTAAGTAGTAGTTCTGATAATTATTGTAAGTAGTAGTTCTGATAATTATTGTAAGTAGTAGTTCTAGTGATTATTGTAAGTAGTGGTTCTAGTCATTACTGTAAGTAGTAGTTCAATTCATTACTGTAAGTAGTAGTTCTAGTCATTACTGTAAGTAGTAGTTCAAGTGATTATTGTAAGTAGTAGTGCTAGTGATTATTGTAAGTAGTAGTTCTAGTGATTATTGTAAGTAGTAGTTCTAGTCATTATTGTAAGTGGTAGTTCTAGTCATTATTGTACGTACAGTAGTAGTTCTAATCATTACTGTATGTACAGTAGTAGTTCTGGTCATTATTTTAAGTAGTAATTCTAGTGATTATTGTAATTAGTAGTTCTAGTCATTACTGTAAGTAGTGGTTCTAGTCATTACTGTAAGTATCGGTTATAGTAATTATTGTAATTAGTGGTTCTAGTCATTATTGTAAGTAGTAGTTCTAGTGATTACTTACTTAAGTAGTAGTTCTAGTCATTACTGTAAGTAGTAGTTCTAGTCATTACTGTAAGTAGTAGTTCTAGTCATTATTGTAAGTAGTGGTTCTAGTCATTATTTAAGCAGTAGTTCTAGTTTCAAAGGGGTAGGGACCAGATAAAGTGAAGTATAGGCATGATGCCTGTCAAGCAGACGGAGGACAGCCAAAGGAGAAGAAAGTAAACCCGCCAGAAATGAGTACGACAGGGATGCCCCTTATCAACAACATTATTTTTGACAGCCATAGATTGGGTGATGCACCAGACAACAGAAGGCAGTCCAAGAGGAATTAGATGGACAACGTTTTCTACACTGGAAGACCTGGAATATGCAGATGACATTGCACTACTCGCTCATTCACATCAACACATCCAAGAAAAAACCGATTGTGACGTATAATGGAAATATAGCCTACTGAATCCGACAGTCTTACGTAACCTCGGCGTAGTTTTATAATTAGCTAGCAAGCCAAGCATTAACACCCTGCGTTTACTCATACTTAATCCGCGCCTCTTTTTCTTGAGATGTAAACAAACAGACATATTACCAACTTCCGCGACCTGCCAGCATAACAGGCAGCGAGCTCTGATTTGTTTACCTAAGTTTCTCACGTGAGCTGATCTGTCAATCATCGGACATCGGGCAGATCGCACGTGGGATAAACACTTAACCCTTTGATCTTCAGATACAGGGGAATCTCTGACGCCGATTAGCATTTCATCTCGAGATGCGAGCGATTTTGAAAGAAACCCCGTTTTCGGGACGTGGGCCTTTTGATGTCGGCCAAGCAGCGCTCGACGAGAGAAACGGTGGCGGGCTCAGAGGACTTTTCATCTGGTCCACAGTTTCTCAATTCTTATAGTTCGCACGTTAATGCGAAATTAACACCATTAGGGATCAGAGAGAACTCCGCCAATGCCGGTCCCAAGCCCGGATGAAAAAGGAGGAGGGCGGCCTGCTTGGAGGCCGTAAGGAGGCAGCCCCTCCACCATGCAAAGGCACAACAGGCCAATCACCTGTTTGCTTTAAATCATGATTACGCGAACTACAAGAGAGAAAACCGGACTGATTCTAAAGGCGATGAACTGGAACGGACTACGGACTACGACTTATGGAACTTGGAATACAAGAAGTATAAATGGGAAGGAAGAGGAGCTGGTGGAAGAGATGAGGAAAGCAAAACTAGAAATCCTGGCTATAACGGAAACGAAGAAAAAAGGACAAGGAGTCATGGATCTCGATGGCAACACGTTGCTCTACAGTGGTGTACCCATATCTGAAAGAGCTAAAGGGGGCGTGGGTTGCATTGTGGCCCAAAATCAAAAAGATAGTATCAAGGGATGGAACTTTGTCTCGGAGCGCATTATGGTTGTAAAACTAAAAGAAGGAGAAACCATAGTCAACCTGGTCATAGTGTATGGGCCAAATGAGGATGAGAGAGCAGAGGTCAAGGAGGAATTCTTCGAGCTGCTTCAAAGGACAGTGGATGACTGCCTAGATGAAGTTATTATGCTCGGAGATTTTAATGCCAGAGTTGGAAATGACCATGCTAGATGGGGTGGAGTTATCGGAAGATATGGAGAAGATACTCTCAATGACAATGGAAAGCGACTCCTTAGATTCTGCAGTGAGCAGAATCTGATCATTACAAACACAAAGTTCCCCCATAAGCGCATACATGCATACACTAGATGTGAACCAACCAAGAATGAGAAGTCAGTGATCGACTATGCCATTGTTCGGAGAAGCTCATTCAGATATGTCCGAGATGCAAGAGTCTGGAGGGGGCCAGAGATTGGAAGTGATCACTACCTGCTAACAATCAAACGAACAACTGAAAGAGTTGCTCAGCCTAGGAACTGCCCAACATCACGCAAGAAACCAAGTAAACGAGCAGGAGAAATGAGCATTAGGACCTACAAGCTTAGAGAGCCAGAAATTAAGACCAGATATCAGGGGCTTATTGCTACAGCAGTGAGCAACACAGAAGAACGACCTGATGACTTGGAAACCCTCTGGAATAAATTCAAGGATATCATAAAGACAGCTGCTGCAGAAGCATGCGGTGAAGTCCGACTTGGGAACCAGAGAAAGAGGACACCTTGGTGGACAGAGGAAGTCAAAGAGAAAATAAGAGAGAAGAAAATGGCATGGAAACAATACTTGGGAGCTAAAAACACAACAGGACAAATGGAAAAATATAGAGAATATGTGACACTCAGAACAGAAGCAAAGAACAAAGTGCTAGCAGCAAAACAGAAGTCCTGGGAAGAATTTGGAGAAAAGCTAGAAAAAGATGCACAAGAAAACCAGAAATTGTTCTATAAGACCCTAAAGAACATGAGGAAAGAAAAACAATGCCCTCTCAAATTTATAAAGGACAAGCAAGGCAAATTGCTTACTGCCCCGAAGGAAGTAATGGAAAGATGGAAAGAATATTTCTCAGAACTCCTGGATGGTGAGCATGATGAAGCATCAGAAATAATAAACACTAGCACAGAAGAGAAAACCAATGATGGTGAAGATGACATAAAGATGGAAGAACTGAGGGCAGCACTGGAGAAAATCAAGATGGGCAAAGCAGCAGGGCATGATGGTATAACACCAGAAATGGTTAAGTACATGGGAGCATCAGGCGACCTATTACTCTTAAAGGTCCTACAGGCAGCATGGTGCAACAAGACCATACCAAAGGATTGGGAGATTGCCATCATAACACCAATTTTCAAAAAGGGTGACAATCGACAATGTGGAAACCATAGAGGCATATCCCTTCTCAGTGTCCCTGGTAAAATCTACTCTAGAATCCTAGAGCAGAGACTCCGACGCCTAGCTGAGCCACAATTGGATGAGGTCCAGTGCGGATTCCGAGCAAACCGAAGTACTCAAGACCTAATCTTCACACTCAGACAGCTGAGTGAAAAGGCCCTTGAGTATAAGAGTGAGATCCATCTTTGTTTCATAGATCTGGAAAAGGCGTTTGACAGGGTCCCTTGGAGCAAACTTTGGGACTGTTTGGCAAGGAAGAATATTCCAGCACCTCTGATTCATGCTATACAGAGCTTCTACAAGTCTTGCAGAAATTATGTGAGGACAGCAAACCATAAGTCAGAAGAGTTCAGGACCACCACTGGTGCAAGACAAGGTGATATCCTATCACCTTACCTCTTCATACTCCTTATGGACGATGTCATCAAGGCATGTAAGGAGAGAACAAGAAAGTATTCAGTGGGGTACTGGAAGATGAGACAGGTCTATATTTCGGAGATGGCATTTGCTGATGATGTTGCCCTGATTGCTAAATCAGAGGCATATCTCCAATCCAACCTGCAAGTCTGGAAGGAAGAGCTGGAGAAGAGAGGGATGGTCATAAGCAGCTCTAAAACAAAATCCATGGTGATATCACGAGAAGAAAGAAAACATCAGATTAAGTTGGGAGAACAGGTCCTGGAGCAGGTCGACCACTTTAAATATCTCGGAGCTATTATAGACCGAAAGGGAGGCATCAAAGAAGAGTTGGCCACTCGAAAAGCAGCGGCTGGGAGACTTTTTCAGGCCATAAATCGTGGATTCCTCAGCAAGAAAGAGGTTGGTAAGAAAACGAAGATGGCTGTATACCGCTCCACCTATGTCCCAGTCTTGACATATGGATGCGAGTCGTGGGCAATGACTACAACCCACAAAAGCCAGATCCAAACCTCAGAAATGAGGTATCTGAGGAAAGTGGTTGAAGTAACAAGAAGAGACATGGTCCGCAACCAGACGATCCGTCAAGGCCTAAAATCCCATCCGCTGCAGACCCAAATAGAACAGTCCCAACTAAGATGGTTTGGCCATGTCTGCAGAATGGGAGAAGATCGGCTACCACGACAAGCATGGGAAACAAAGAGCCAGGGATCCAGACCTCCAGGACGACCCAGAGTCCGCTGGGAGGACAACATTAGCCAATCTTTGAAGGACCGAGGACTAGAATGGAACCAGGCCAGGAAGAAGACAGCTGATAGAATGGTCTGGCGCTCTCTCTTCCAAACCTCTACACCTCACGGTAGAAGGGGAACGACTAAGTAAGTAAGTAAGGGATCAGAGAGCCAATGAATGGATATAAACAGTGGTTCCTTAAACTCACTGATCAGTTGTCGCTCAGAATTTTGGATAATCTAAGCTCGTTATTCTAGAACCATTGTGGGAGTGTGTTAATAGCATTTCGTGGGGATTGTTTCATTTCTGATTTGTGGTAATAGAAATTAGCATTTACGTGATTTAATGTGTTAAGTTTACCATTATAATTCACTGTGATTTCTAGCCTTAAAACTAGCGAAATAAATAACTATTTTTCTTTGCCAGAGGTGCAGTTAGAATGATAATTTTATCACCCGCTTCTCTCAACAGAAGATATGGTTTAGTTGACTGATTAAGTGTTAAGCGCGACTGTAGTGACCGAATAGGATTCACGTTTATTTCATTTTGTGTTTTATAGTAAGTGACTATTGTTTATATCTTATGACTAAACTAACAGGCGCCGACAATAAAATAACTATTAACGACAGATGATATTTGTAAGTGCGCGGAAGGTTAATTAAACAATAGTTGACAGTGTGAGCTGATCGTGAACGCGCGCACAGAGGCGCGGGAAGGTGCATACCTTGGTCCGAACCTGAAAGCGCAGCGCGGGCAAAAAGCTGACCGTATAGTTGTAAATAAAGTCACTGTGTGCCTTTTAACTTAAGCAGGACTGCCGGAGAGGGAAAGAGATCGTCTCATCCCCGTCCGTGTACTTATAGAATAGTTGCATTTTTTTTTTCATAATGTCTTTGTGGTGAAGTGGGATGTTATAAATATTTATAGGGGACTTAGTGTACTGACTGAGATCAGCTGTGAAGGTATCTATATCTATTAAGAGTAGTGTATTATAGATAACCTTACTTGCTACCACATATCTCTATATCTCAGTCAGAATTATTCTGGAATAGTGTGATGCTACGTTATGTGTCTAGGGTATGAGTATGGTGAAGTGTAAGTCACAACAACAGACAGATAAACAATTTAATTTAATCCACTACTCTTGACAACACTGTGACACTCACATACATATAACACTCTATGAGAATATCTTACAGGAGACACTCGTAACTTTTCAAATAACAATATGTATTCATTTCTATCATAAAGGCATATGTGTGTCCTGATTCAAAGACAAAGGAACCAGGAATCACAATCAATGTTAATTACAAGTTATGTACAGAATGTATTAATATGAATCTGGTAGTGACATATATTATTAAAAATATCCTATGTGTGTCAGTTGTGTAATAGTAGTATGAGGTAATACTGGTTTTGTTTTGTTCAAGCTCTGTTGGTAGTTGTCATCATGACTTCAATAGTTTGTCTTTTGGGACTAGTATTGGAGATGTTCTCAGTTCCTGATATTACGACAATTAAATTCCCCTCTAAATGTTATTTTTATAAAGTCATTTCAAGATGAGGGGACATAATGTTGAGCTCAGCTGGCCAAGTTAGCTTATCTGGCGTGATGGCGGCAGGAAAGGACTCCTCTGCTCGAATTCTCCTCTGGGCTCTGGAGACACCTCACTGATAGCTAAAAGGACCAAGGAGTATGCTGTCCGACACTGGATTCAGCAAAGCTCTGACCAGGTGCTGCTCAGTACCATCAAGACCACTGTCCCTGAAATCAAGAAGGATGTACCTTCTACTTCATAACTAACTTATACTCTCTTTTACACTGATCACAATACAGCACAAACATTGAGTTCAGAGCGTTAGGCCAACTGTCAGCTTCATTCTGAAGTACTTTATACCAGCATTAACCTCCTTAATGGTTACTACGCCTCTGCAATTCCAGCATTATTTCTTTCTAGTCAATCATCTAGGTGTCAGTGTACTGTTTGGCCATTCCATGCCGTTTTACTTTCCTTCGACACCCTCTGTTCAGGCTGGAGCATTATAGGCTTTACCTCACGTTTGCCACTGAACTACACATATATATACAGGCATAAATCAACAATACACATTCAATTTTCATTAATAGATACTGAATGGTTCAAGCTTACCACAATTTCATGGAAATAAACACAGATACGTTGATTAGCAATGAATTCTGGCACAATTACTGGCACAAATTTCCATCTGCTTATGTTCCAGGCTTTTATTTTAGCAAAATTGTGAGCTGGCTTCAACGCACTGATGCTTTATCAAGCTTATTTAAACAAGTGGTTTCGAACTAACGCTCCCAAGTGTGTATATCAGTGAGACTGGCCAATGAGCCACGTTTCGACAAGTGTTTGAAAAAATGTTACCTTTCCCCGTTTCCCCTAACAACGAAAGATAGTATTTATAGTCCGACCAATCGTGGTTAGGCTTTCATTTGTTGCGCTCCAATCAATTGGGAGTTTACATGGTAGGCTATTTATGTAACGTAAGGTTTTTTCAAACACGTTATAAAAAAAATTTTATGAGCAGAAATGATTCCATGCTGTCAGACATCCTCACTATTTTATTTTGGGTATAATTTATTAATTCCTGGACTATTTGCGTAACGTTTTACATATTATTTGTCAGCAAGCCCTAAGGAACCCAAATATACCAATTTGAAAGAGCTACGTGGCTGCGTTCAAAATATGTATTTTCTACCTCCTGTTTCGAAGATGTGATGTCTGGGTACTGTTATGTTTTCAACCGTAAACCCATCTATTGTTATCTTTCCTAATAAGCGTTTTTTTATGATTTATAAACCTAACTCTGGGAAAGGGTAGTGTATTTTATCACTGTCCGTCTGAAAAAAAATTAGTGCATGTAGACTTACACGCGTGATGGCAGCATTTGTGTATCGCGCGACGCGTGTTGCATGCGTTCCTGATTTTCAGCCCTCCCCTCTCTCTTTATCCTTTTGTCCATCTGTTCGTTCGTTTTGGTAACGCAGTGTAGAAAAAGACATGAATGGAATTTAAAATTTAGGTCAACTTGCATATTTCAAGGTTTTTCTTAGAAAGGCAGCACATTTTATTGTGTGTTTGGGAAACGCATGTATGTTGCAGAAGGCCTTTAATATCAACGTGAAACGTTACAATTTGCTTACGCAGTAGAAAACAAGGGGATTTCGAGTACAGTCTTTGTGACAGCACTGTTATTTACCATTGCTCTTCTCTTTATTTATTATATGTATTTATTAGGCTTTATATTTACTTGATAATTTATATATGTGGATTAGAATATTCCACGACAGTCTTGTTTATTTCTCGCAGACCTGACAGAGCGGCCAGCGGTTTTTCTTTATTATTATCTCCAGTTACTGATGGGATTTATGTTGTCTTCTTCATGGCTTACGAGTCTCAAGTCTATGTTGTGAACAGGACTGGCTAAAAGACATATAAACATTTAACGATTAAGTTTAACTGGACTATCAATTCCCAGATAATGTTTTGCAATTTATCAGCCCACGGGGTAATATATGAAATAACATCAACTTCTAACATTTGACACATGCAGTACCGGATTTATTCATAAAGTTGCGCTGTTTCAAAATCGGCACTCACCACAGAGCTAGCCGATAGGATTTACCAATCAATCAAATACCATCAAGTGTAACAATTTTTAGCAACTAGCTGTGTCCAAATACCAGAAGTATTTGTTTTTCCATTCTTTGCTGTGAACACAAGATCTCGATTTTTTTCTACCATTAACTATTCGAGGTGACATTATTGATCCAGGATTACATCACCAAACTTGGCGTCCCCCTTATAGAGTTATCCTCAAGGCTGGACTGGGGCCAAATTTGGCACTGAACACTGACATTATCTATATCGATAAATATATTCAGGATAACTGTATATTCCAGGAAATATCAGCAAGATTAGGTAAGGAGCGAGAGCGTGGCCACGTATGTCAGAGAGAGAGAGAGATTGGATATTTTCTTGTTATGGTAGCTTGTACCAAGCTAGTTATTTTGCTTTACAAAATTGTGTATTTTATGGAGTAGCACATATTAGTAACTTTGTTTTTCTTTACTGTCTATAACCTAGTGCTAAACTGTCAAACCTTTGGGGTTATTAACTTGTTGGGTTATTATCCTCTCAATGAGGGGAGGGCACAGGTATTCTGTTAATTATATAATATATATATATATATATATATATATATATATATATATATATATATATATATATATATATATATATATATATATATATATATATATATATATATATATATATATATATTTATTTATTTATTTATTTATTTATTTATTTATTTATTTATTTATTTATTTATTTATTTATATTTATATATGTAATTCTGATGTATTTGATCTTTCTTTTAGATATTCGAGGAAGTTGAGGGGAACTGCGGTAAGACGTGGAGTACAATGGATGGGTGTACCTTCTGTATACCTCTTCTCATCCTCGAGCTTGTCGTGACTCCCTTCCATTCTCACAACTTCTCCGCCTCCGCCGTTTGTGCCTCGATGACGATGACTTCCCCTTCCTAGCCAATGAGATGCTGGATTTCTTCCGTAGCAGACTTTATCCGGAACATGTTCTCACCTCTCCCCTCCTCGTCAGGAGGCTACCTCAAACCTCACTATAAACCCACTTCGGATAGAGTCAGATTAGTCTTGACCTATCACCCTCACAGTACTGCAGTCAAACAGATCCTTTTCTGCCATCTCCCTATCCTCCAAGAAGAGTCTGCGACCCAAGAAGTTTTCGGTGAAGCATCTTTGGTGGCATATAGACGCGACAAGAACTTGAAGGATCTTCTTGTTCGCAGCCATCTCCCAAAGGAGAACGCCACTAACTTTGGCACACTACCCTGTGGTCGGACACGATGCAACACGTGCAAGTATGTCATCGCAACCCACAAGGTGTCTTTCCCTGAGGCTACGTACACCATCACCAGTAGTTTCACGTGTCAGTCGCGCAATGTCATTTATACGATCACATGTAAACGTTGCTGCAAAACCTATATTGACCAAACAGGCAAACGACTTGGGGACAGATTCAGTCAGCACTTGAATACATCTCTCAGCAAAAATCCACACCAGTTGCCATACACTTTAATGGTCCTGACCACCATGGTCCCATCGACATCCAGGTCACGGAGATCAGATCCTGCTCCTCTGACACTGCTAGCCGAGAACAGCTTGAGAGCCGTCTTATCCACCGCATGGGGTGTATAAAACCAGCTGGTCTTAACACTCTGCACACCTTTGTCTGAGGCCACCCTTTCCTCTCTTGTTCTATTTTGACTCTTTCCACTCTTATCCTATTTTTCTATTGCCTTCTAATAATATGTATGAATATAATACACTGTTTTTAATATGTCTTGATTTTTTATTTCATATTTATTTATCTCCAACTCATTCTATCCTCTTCTATTTCCAGCCCCCACTAATATTACGTTTGGGTAGTTTATTGTTTAGTTTCGTTTTTTAGTATGTATTGTGCACATCCGGTGGTGGCAGTCATTTCCTTTTCCGGGCACGCTCATCCGTTCGCGGGAAGCAAAAGTGGTAGGAATTCGATGTCTTAAGGGAAGTACCTAGGTTTAATTTTTATATTTATTTAGGTTCTTATTTGTCCTATCTAGCCTTCACTTTCTTTCCTTTCCCTGACGAAGACCTTGTGGCCGTAACGTTGGCTATTTTCTTTGTCTTTTGTCCTCGTAAGACGAATCACCTTTTTTCGATATTTTTCACACCCATCCATTTTATATATTCGATGTTGTAAAGTTTAATGATAATAAACAACAAAAGAACTAAACGTTGTGTATTGGTCAGACCCATACCCATTTAACCGTAGTTTTTCACGTTTTGTGTGTCTTGTTGTCACATAACTGTGTGTGTGTGTGTATAGTGTAACTTATATTTCTCAATATAAGGAGGTGCAAGATTGTCTTATACTAAATTATAGTCGTATAGATAGGCTGGACCAGAGAAACTATTCAGTCCAGAGACAGATCTTCTCCTTAACTATTCACTGGTGAAAAATCTATTTCTTACACCTTTACTTCTCACGTATCATCACCTTCTCCTATACTCAGGAGGGACCATACATAACTTTAACATCTATCTAAACGCGACACCGATAGACTGAATAAGTATGGCCAGCAGGTTGGCCTGAACATCAATCTGAAGAAGACAGAGGTCATGACACTAAATGTGGGCAATCCTGAGCCAATAACAGTAAGGAACCAGCAGATAGAACAGACAGACACATTTACTTACCTAGGATGCATAGTAACACCTGACGGCGGAACAAGCAAGGACATTAACAACAGAATTAATAAAGCAAGAACAGCCTTTGCTAGTCTCAACAACATTTGGAAGTCTTCATAGTACAGCGCAAACACCAAATTAAGACTGTATGATAGCTGTGTACTTTCTCTACTTCTCTATGGTGCGGAATGCTGGAGAGTAACTGAGAAGGAAACGTCGAAACTGTCCTCCTTCCACACAATCTGCCTAAGGAAAGTTCTCCGAATCTTTTGGCCAAACACCATCAGCAACCAAGAACAGCTTATTCGGAGTAACCAGGAGGACATGCACACCATCATAGCTGGCAGACGCTGGAGTTAGGTTGGCCACGTCCTCAGAAGGGACCCTGATACCATCACAAGAGCAGCTATGCTGTGGACCCCCGAGGGAAAGCGAAAGAGAGGCCGACCTAAAACAACTTGGAGAACTGTGGAAGCCAAGATGCAAAGAATGAACCAGAGTTGGGGCACTGTACGAAGGATGGCCGCCGACCGAGCAAAGGGGAATCAATGTGTTGCTGCCCTACAAGACGCCACCAGGCGTGATGGCCACTGACTGCTTTGACGGTTGGCGGTTATGGATCAAAGAAGAAGCAGCTCTAGTGATAGTAGCAGTTCTAGTCGTTATTGTAAGTAGTAGTTATAGTCATTACTGTAAGTAGTAGTTCTAATCATTACTGTAAGTAGTAGTTCAAGTGATTATTGTGAGTAGTAGTTCTAGTCATTACTGTAAGTAGTACTTCTAGTCATTACTGTAAGTAGTAGTTCAAGTGGTTATTGTAAGTAGTAGTTCTAGTGATTATTGTAAGTAGTGGTTCTAGTCATTATTGTAAGTAGTAGTTCTAGTCATTACTGTAAGTAGTAGTTCTAGTCATTACTGTAAGTAGTAGTTCTAGTCATTATTGTAAGGAGTAGTTCTAGTCATTAGTGTACGTACAGTAGTAATTCTAGTCATTATTGTACGTACAGTAGTAGTTCTAGTCATTATTTTAAGTAGTAATTCTACTGATTATTGTAATTAGTAGTTCTAGTCATTACTGTAAGTAGTAGTTCTAGTAGTAGTTCTAATCCTTATTGTAAGTAGTAGTTCTAGTCATTATTTTAAGTAGTAATTCTATTGATTATTGTAATTAGTAGTTCTAGTCATTACTGTAAGTAGTAGTTCTAGTCATTATTGTAAGTAGTAGTTCTAGTCATTATTTTAAGTAGTTATTTTTTTGTTTTTTTTTCGTACGCCCGCTAATACTCGAGGCGAAATCTCAGGTTATTATTATTGTCTAACCTGACATTGATTTTACGTGAGTATCCCAGGTTATTATTATTGTCTAACCTGACATTGATTTTACGTGAGTATCCCTTTTTTCTTGTACAGAGACAGGTGTCCCTTGCCATTCAGGCAAATACTCGCCGATTTCGGAGGTACCCATTACAGCTGGGTCGGCTCAGGAGCCGCCAGTCCCTGGTCGACGACACTCCTTTTAAGTAGTAATTTAAGTAGTAATTCTAGTGATTATTGTAATTAGTAGTTCTAGTCATTACTGTAAGAAGTAGTTCTAGTCATTATTGTAAGTAGTAGTTCTAGTCATTACTGTAAGTAGTAGTTCTAGTCATTACTGTAAGTAGTAGTTCTAGTGTCAAAGGGGTAGGGACCAGACAAAGTGAAGTATAGGCATGCTGGCTGTCAAGCAGATGGAGCACAGCCAAAGCAGAAGGAAGTAAACCCGCTAGAAAAGTCCAATATAGTTCGTTTGCTGGACGTGTCATGAATAAAAAATATATTGAATGTTGCTTATCCTGTGAAGTATCGACAAGCAATGCGTGTGATGGACCCCCTGACAATGAAGAGGCTGAGGCAGTGACAAATGAAGGTGGAAAGCCATCTTAACATGATACGATCACATTTATGAAGAGGCTAAGAGGTTTGCCAGAAGCAGATAAAGGAACAAGTGAGAAGAATATCATCTAGACCCCCTTTAAAAAATCAACAATCTCGACATGACAACTGATTTCATTAGACATATTCATGTTGACTTCTGAAAGTGTACAATGTGGTAGTACTGTATATGAAATTATTATTTACTAAATTAACTAAACTGCAACACGCTACAATTTATCTTTAAAAATAAAGTATCCCGTTCAACCCTTGACGGGTTATAATTAGGGCACGTGGTGTGCTAATTCAATAAATTAGTAAATAAATAAATAAAGGTAATTAACAGGTACTCGCTGGACATAAAGGATAACACTAGACAACGGAAAAGAAAATATAAGTGACCAGCTTACCAGTAATGTGTGGTATTTAAGAGTTTACCCATCCCTGACTTTAACCTATCCTTCTATTCTGCGTTGTTCGTCTTCCACTACACATTACTGGATACAAGTATTTCGGCCTTTATTTGGTCTATACTTGCTGATCATCATCAGCTGCCATCTCCACAATGAAGGTTGGCTGTAATGGATCTCCAAAGTCTTCTGTCTCTTGTCTTGGTGGTGCACTCTGATAAACTCTTTCCTGTCCATCTCTTGATGTTATCTTCCCACTTATAGCGCTGTCTTCCCCTTGCACGTTTGCCTTCACCTCTCCCTTCTGTTATGGTCTTCTGCAAAGTGTTATGCGTTTTTATGTGGCCAAAGTACTTTATCTGCCGAACTTTGATCTCCCTCATTAGTTCTCTTTTCATACCTAGATTTTCTAGGACCTCCTTATTTGTTTTCTTCTCTTTCCATGAGATACGCCCTATTCTTCTATATATCCACATTTCATGTTTCTGCACCATACAGAAATGCAGAATATATATAACACTTTATGATTCTCAGTTTTAATTTGTGAGATAACTGTTTTGATGTCAGTATATGTTTCATGTTGTTGAATGTAGCTTTGGCCATTCCTATTCTCTTCTTGATTTCTGTTTCACATCTGCCATCTTCTGTTATTATATGACCAAGATATACGTAGCTCTTGACTTGTTCCAGGATTTCCCCATTTACGCTTATCTTTAATGTGGGTTTATCGTCTGTTTTGCTAATTATCATAGTTTTTGTTTTCTCAATATTAATGTCGAGTCCATATTCATGACTTATGCTGTTCACTTGCTTCACTAGTTCTCGCAACATCGTTTTTTACAATATCTATTTTATAACGCAAGGGCAACAACTGCTTGAAATTTATAGTCACTTTTCTCGGTAAGCATTTGTCTTCTCGCGTTGGTATCGAATGCAGTTAAGTTTTGAGCTGTGGTCTTTTTGCGCTGGACTGCGCATGACTTGTCTTGCTTTTTGGTCGATCGGTTTCCGCCCACCACTAGTGGAGTGAGCGATTTGGAATGGCGAAAGAGATGCCTCGTTGAAGAGGGGATCTCCGCTATTTTTTGTTCTGTCAGGGATGTGTAGTCCTCTTATGGATATTTCGTTTATTCGGGATAATACCTCTAGTGTATTTGCACATGCCGGGAGGCGTGATATTTCTGTATTTCTTGAAAGCAAGGTAAATTGACTTTTTTCATTAACTCTATCGATTTTGGGTCGTGAGCGATTTCGATTCATAGCCTGTCTTCGAAAGTCGTCGTCACGAGATGTTTTTTCCCAGCTCACATGTCGCTGCATTGTACTGCATCGGTTGATGCATGTACCAAGGACCATTACTTGCTACTTTGTTAAATGAACTAGGTTTGGAAAACCTTTATTATCTAGAGGATATTTTTGAGGACATTATTTATACTTCGGCAGACGTGTCGGTCTTGCTGAAGTCAGACTAAGGAGAGTGAACTGATCTCATACATCTGGTTATCTCCTGGCTGTTATAGAAAAGGATGGAGTTTTCCACCTGACTACATTTACAGCACTATGAAATATAACATGCATCTGACTCATCATTGTAATGCTGTCTACCGTCTATTGCTGTATTGAATGTTGCTGTGATAATGACTGTTTGATGTGCCTACATATTCGCGTAACCATTTTGTCACTGTGGCGTCCACAATAAATAATGAAGAAAAACGTCAACGGCTGTTACAAGAATCATTGACTTTATACGTCGTGAGTTTACTGACGTCCTATGTGGATTGCCCTGTTATTTTTGTATGAACATTGTTTTGACTGAACACATCTGCACACCACACAAAACCAGACATGCGGATACCATCCATCATCATATGGCATCACGCATCATTTGGTGGCCATAAGCTGGTTTGATTCTGGTACTAGCAAACACGGGGTCCCTTACCCACTTCATTTTCAACAAGAATTCATCAGCATCCTTCAAGAAATTAACATTCTTCAATACAGTCAACATCTTCAAAATTTTCAAAGTACTCGGCGTTGCCCGGTAAAAGTCAAAATTTCAACTTTTTGACGGAAACAAGAATTTGACAGTACCCGGCGTTGTTACATGTTGCCGGATAACTCGGACTGCTGTTATCTTTTACGCAAGTCAAGCAAGTTGCTGCTGTCAAGGTTCCAGTGCTGTCGTTTTTTGAGAAGGTCAAGTGCCGGTTGAAACGGGTTGTTTTCTGAAGAAGGCCAAGTACCGATTTCCATCAACTTACTTTGGATTAGAAGGTCAAGTGCCGAAACAACTCAACACACAGTATTTCAGAAGCTCTTGTACCATCGTGTTAGCAGTGGAAGCAGTTCAGATGTGCCATCATCGTTGGAGCTTCGCTCTTTAGGACGTTGATTGACATCCGTTTTTCTGCTGTTCTACGATTGGAAGCCTATAAGTTAAGTGGCCTGTTTGTATGTAAACTGTGCCCTTATACTTCTGCTGAGTCTTCTGTGTATCATCTCATTCTATATGTTATATGTTTATATGTTATTTGTATATTTATATGTTTATATTTCAGCGGGTTCTCGGTTGGGTGGTGTCTCCGTTAGATTATGCCACGTCATAGAGGTCGTCTATTGTGAGCGTTTTCTGTAGGGTTTGCAAATTTCCGATACTGGAATTTGCTAAGCGACTTCTGTTGCTATTTATGTTAGCTGTGATGACATGTTTTAATATTGTTTTCGTTATTATTTCACATTCTTTAGTTTTGTTTTGATTTGTTTGTATTTGTTAGCCTACTCTTGTCTATAATTTAGTTTCATACAACATTTTTGTTTATACACTGTGGTGTCATGTATTTTGTTTAATTATAGCGCAGATATCGTCACATTTTTTGTGATATGTCATTAATTTCTGCTTTATTTTTAGTTGATTTCTGCGAACGTTTTTGTATTGTTGCTGATCTTTGTTATTGTTTACATTGTTATTGTTTACATTGTTTGTATTGTTTACATTTTCAATGTTTACATTCTGCATGTGTTTACATAGTCATTGTTTACAGTTATAGTAATTAGTTAATGGGCTATGCTAATGCACTGTTACTACTACACTGATGATAAATGAATGATGAATAGTGTCGTGCACTATTGAATGAGAAGTGCACTTATGATCAAGAATTGATTGTTGATATTTCATATACAAGTTCTTTGATTGGAGACTTGTTTCCCACAGAGACTGGGATAATATAAGGTGATGTGAATATACAAGTGCTTAATTAAGACTTGTTACACTTAGGTTTGAAATAAATTAGTTAATTATTTCAGGTTTTGGACTTATATATTACTCATCATGTCTACATTTGAGCACTTTATTGAGCAGGGTAAATTGCTTGGGAAGACTGGTGATAAGTTAGAAGAATTTGCAACTGCTCGATATGATAAAGCAATGGAAGCTGAACAAAAGAAACTGCATATGGAAGCTGAACAAAAGAAACTGCAGATGCAGGTGGATGAAAAGAGATTCCAAATGGAAATGGAAAAACAAAAAAGGGAATCAGAAGCTGAGGAGAGAAAACTCCAGCTACAGCTAGAGGCTGAGAATAAAAGACTTGAAAAAGAAGCTGAGAATAAAAGACTTGAAAAAGAAGCTGAAAATAAAAGACTTGAAAAAGAAGCTGAAAATGAAAGACTTCAAATGCAGGCTCAAGCTGAAGAAAGGAAGTTACAAAGAGAGGCTGATGAGAGGAAAGCAAAAATGGAACATGAAGAAAAACTCTTAGCTTTAGAGTTGGAGAAATTGAAATTGACGAGCATGAGTAATGGTAATGATTCAAACAAGGGTTCATCTTCTGGGAAGGCTAATAATGATACTTTTAAGATTAAGTTACCAACATTTAGTCCTTCCAGTGATGACATAATGTTCTATCTGGACAGATTTGAACAAGCATGTACAGCTCATAACATAGACAAAGCAAAATATGTTTATCAGTTATCAGGGATACTGACAGGTAAAGCTCTAAGTATATTAAATATGGTGGATGAACCTGACAAGAACAATTATGAGGTTGTCAGGGCCGCTTTGTTAAAGAAATATCAGCTTAACGAAGACGGCTATCGTCTACAATTTAAAAACATGTTACCTGAAAATGGAGTTGAATTCTCCGAGTTTATTGCAAGAATACGCATTACTTTCTCACGATGGGTTGAACTATCTAAGACGGAAAAAACTTATGAAGGACTTATGGACTTAATACTTAGAGACAAAGTCATGTCGTCTGTCAATGAGTCTTTCCTTGCTTTCCTTCATGAACGTAAACCTAAAACAATAAAAGAAATGGAAGATTTCTGTTGCCAGTACGTAACTGCGCACCCACACATAACCATGGGTAACTCTAAGGTGAAAGAAGGTTTACCAGTTGCTTCGGCAGCTCCGTATGGCCAAAACTTTGCTCGTAGATTCCAACAAAATTTTGATAGAAAGAGTAGCGGTAATTTCTGTCAAAATCATGGAAACCAATTTCATAGTGATTCTTCTTCGAAGAATTGGAGACAACCTGATAGTACTCGTTACTATCACCCTAATAATTATAAGCATTTCAAAAGAGGATATGGTAATAGAGGTTATTCCTGCCGAAGACCTCAGAACCAAACAAATAGATGTTCGCATCAATGTGAACATGATAGTAATCGTGGAAACTGGAATTCGAACCAGGATAACAATTACAATAGATACAATAATAACTGCAGAGATAATAATAACTCTGATAACTTCAGAGGTAATAATAGTCGGGGTAGATCTCAACACAAAAAAAAAGAGATATCAGCAGGCTAATGCTGTACAACAGGAAACTGAGGGAGCCTGTAATCATGTTGTTGATAGTAAAAAACTTTGACGCTGTCACTAGTTCTGCTTTTGACTTTGAGAGAGCAAACAAATGCCCCCAATGCAGTACTTTATTCGAACCGGGTACCATAACTACTTTGAGTTGTGGTCACCCACTTCCCGCTCTTCCTGCTGCTGTTGCGCATGACGGGAGGGGTTCTTTAATTCTACATAAGGGTCTTGTTATTGATACTCCGGTCTCACTACTTTTCGATTCCGGATGCACCACTATTGGTGTTAGACAATCGCTTGTAGATCCATCTTGTGCTACAGGAAGGGTTATTAAATGTGTCACATTTGGCGGCACTCTAGAAAAAAATATCCTACTGCTGTAATTCGCATTGCCACTCCTTTCTTTACTGGAGATGTGCATGCTTGTCTCTTACCTAATCCTATTGCGGACCTTATTATTGGTCGTATTCGCGGAGTTAGGGAGTGTACCCCACAGCAGATTGCTGCTTGGGAAGATAATAACATGCAAGCTACAAATGCAGTAGTTACAAGAGCACAAGCTCTACAAACACCCGAAACTTCACTGAATAGTGATAATGAAGTTGATAGCCAAGATAGTCACTTAGTAATCACTCGTGACTCTTTCATAAAACTGCAAGAAGAAGATCCTTCTTTAAAAAAATTCTTCGTTCTTGCGAAGAAAGGTGATCCGAATCAGGATACAAATAGAAAATCTTGGATTGCAATGAGAAACGGCGTACTTGTACGTATGGTACAAGATTCGACCACGTCGGCACATTCGCAAATTCTTGTTCCCAAGAGCATGAGAGTGCAAATATTGCAACATGCTCATGACTCGCAATGTGCTGGACATATGGGTTTTGCCCGTACGAAGTCGAGAGTCCTTGCGGCTTTCTTTTGGCCTTTTGTCAATAAGGACATTCGTATTTACTGCCGATCATGCAAGGTATGTCAGGAGGTCAAATCTAGAGGACCACGACATGCTGCGCCTATCCAGGCTGCTGACATTCCTATTCGGCCGTTTCAGAAAATGGCCATAGATATTATTGGCCCTTTTAAGGTCAGGTCGGCCAGAGGACATCAGTTTATCCTTACATGTGTCGATATGTGCACACGTTGGCCAGAGGCTATTCCTCTTAAGAGCATATCTACTACAGATATCGCAGATGCTCTTTGGTTGATATTTTCTCGCTTGGGGTTCCCCAGAGAAATATTGTCAGACCATGGCACTCAACTCATATCTGACACTATGTCACAGGTAATGTCTACCTTACATATTGAACGATCTCTCAGTAGTATCTACCATCCTATGTCTAATGGGTTAGTTGAGCGTCTGAATAGAACGCTCAAGACTTTGCTTGGTAAGATAACTGAAGATCATCCTCAAGATTGGGACAGGGTTTTACCCGCGGCTCTCTTTGCCTATAGAGAAGTCCCTAATGAACACACAGGATTTTCTCCCTTCGAACTTGTCTTTGGCGCGCGTCCACGCGGCCCTATGTCTTTATTACACGATCTCATCACTGCCGATGATATTAGCGATGAAACTCAATCCTCATATGAGTATGTCATTGCTCTTAGACAAAAGATCATTGAGGCATGTAAGCTAGCAACTGCTTCATCAGAAATTGCTAAAGAGAAGGCAAGACAGTTTGCTAACAAGAATAGATGTCTACGACAACTTTGTCCAGGTGACAAAGCATTCGTCCTACTCCCCAGTAGGGAAAATAGACTTCTTATTGCATGGAAAGGTCCGTATGCAATAGTCTCTCGGATTTCCGATGTTGACTATGTGGTAGATATTGATGGAAAGCATAAAACTTTCCACATAAACATGCTTTCGGAATTTCACGAACGTCCGGACTATTTGCTGCCTATTTTCCAGGCAACGGATGATGCTCCTGCACCTCACGGTCATTATTCATCCCTGTCTGTCATACAGGATGAGGAATCTACCTTCTCAGATGTCAATCTTCCCCTTCCAGTGGTTCCATTACATTCCACGGAATCTTGGAAAAACGTTTCTGTTTCTCCTAATCTTTCTGGTGACGAACATCGACAAGTCTCGTCGATGTTACAAACATTTCAGGATGTTCTCACTGACATTCCTGGACACACAGATGTCATAGAACATGACATAATTCTTACCGACAATAATCCAATTAGGGTTAGGCCGTATCCTATTCCTATACACTTTCAGTCGCAAGTGGAAAAGGAATTGGATGAAATGATTCAATTAAATATAATTGAACCATCGACTTCACCATATTCTTCTTCCATGGTTATTGTCCGGAAGAAGGATAAGAACATACGAATTTGCGTTGATTATCGCAAATTGAATCAGGTCACAAAGTTCGACGCTGAACCGATGCCTTTGTTAGAAGATCTACTGATTAGACTTTCTAATTCTAGATTCTTCACTAAACTTGACTTGTCTAAAGGTTATTGGCAAGTGCCTTTAGCAGAGCATGCCAAACCTCTTACTGCTTTTTCTACACCTAGGGGTCTATTTCAATGGAATGTTATGCCTTTTGGTCTCATGAACGCCCCTGCCACTTTCGTTCGCATGATGCGTCGAATTCTGTCACATCGTTCGGATGTCATCGCATACTTAGATGACATCTGTCTCTTCAGTGATACCTGGGAAGATCACTATTTAGGGTTATATGACTTACTGTCCACTCTACGTGAGAATAATTTGACAGCGAAACCTTCTAAAGCTTTTGTTGGTTTTGGTGAAATCTCTTTCCTGGGTCATCGTGTTGGTCATGGTCTCTTGAAGACAGAAGACCACAATACTTCCAAAATACTGAACATCTCTGTTCCTAAAACGAAGAAACAAGTTAGGAGTCTCTTAGGTTTAATTCAATTTTATGGGAGATTTATTCCAAATTTATCTTCGATCATGGCACCTCTATCAACATTGTTGAAGAAAGGTTCGCCTAATCTGGTCCGTTGGTCTGAAGAATGCCAATCTTCACTAGACCAAATCAAGAATATATTTTCTTCTCCTCCCATCTTAAGATTACCTACTCTTGATAGGACTTTTGTTCTTCGGAGTGATGCTTCATCCACTGGGATTGGAGCAGCACTGATGCAAGAATATGCAAATACTCTGCATCCTGTTATGTACATTTCTAGAAAACTAAATGCGGCAGAGAGGAACTACTCGGTTTTAGACCGTGAGTTGTTAGCGATGGTTTGGTCAATTCTAAAGCTACAAAGATTCCTCCTGGGCGCACATTTCATTCTAGAGACTGATCAGAAAGCTCTTACAGCTATTCAGACTAAGAATTTGAAGAGTTCGAGATCCACTCGATATGCTATAGCTCTTCAACCTTTTCACTTCACGGTACGAGCTATCCGTGGTGCGGATAATGTGATGGCTGACATTTTGTCTAGATGCCCACATGACTCCAACTAATACTTCTGTCCTATATTTCCATATATTACAGAGTCATAACACACCTATATTTCTACAATAGATTAGCACATCTGTACTTACTCTATATGTACACACTATCGTGCTTTGTTGTCATCTTCTTCTGTTCGTTTTTTTAAGATGATAGAGGAGGACTGAGTAGTTAATATAAGGGCCGTTAGTTTACTAAACAGCCACAATTATTAATAATGTATTGTACCTTATGAAGCATATTAGTTATTAATTAGCATTATATTGCTTGTACTTTCTCAGAATGTCATTGTTGAGCTGAGGACTTACCTTACTAGTATCAAGCATGACGAGTTCTAGATTGTGTACTTACCCTCGGAATACCAGAGCATATGTCCTGGATCGTCATGTAGTTTAACTTTACTATGTACTTATGTCATTACATGTCAAAGACTTTACTATTTAAATTTTCCTATTAGATTTGTACATCCATTTTTAAAGACAATATTAGAGTATGCTGTTTAATGATGATTATGGTAACTTGCATACGTATATTGTGTTTACATGCTAACGTGATGTGTGTTGGTGACACCTCCCCGATGTGAATATTTTTTGAGACATATTTATTTTTCTGTTGAGGTATATCCTCACCAGACACTCTATAATTAGCCTCATGTTAGGCAATTTAATTAATTATCAGCGCATAATTCGTGCGTTTTGAGCCGCTTATCGCATGCTCTTTGATATTTAAAAAAAAAAAAAATATGTTCCACATTTTTTTTTTATCGGGAGGAGGTGGTGATATGTTGCGTGATAAATTCTCGCAACATCGTTTTTTACAATATCTATTTTATAACGCAAGGGCAACAACTGCTTGAAATTTATAGTCACTTTTCTCGGTAAGCATTTGTCTTCTCGCGTTGGTATCGAATGCAGTTAAGTTTTGAGCTGTGGTCTTTTTGCGCTGGACTGCGCATGACTTGTCTTGCTTTTTGGTCGATCGGTTTCCGCCCACCACTAGTGGAGTGAGCGATTTGGAATGGCGAAAGAGATGCCTCGTTGAAGAGGGGATCTCCGCTATTTTTTGTTCTGTCAGGGATGTGTAGTCCTCTTATGGATATTTCGTTTATTCGGGATAATACCTCTAGTGTATTTGCACATGCCGGGAGGCGTGATATTTCTGTATTTCTTGAAAACAAGGTAAATTGACTTTTTTCATTAACTCTATCGATTTTGGGTCGTGAGCGATTTCGATTCATAGCCTGTCTTCGAAAGTCGTCGTCACGAGATGTTTTTTCCCAGCTCACATGTCGCTGCATTGTACTGCATCGGTTGATGCATGTACCAAGGACCATTACTTGCTACTTTGTTAAATGAACTAGGTTTGGAAAACCTTTATTATCTAGAGGATATTTTTGAGGACATTATTTATACTTCGGCAGACGTGTCGGTCTTGCTGAAGTCAGACTAAGGAGAGTGAACTGATCTCATACATCTGGTTATCTCCTGGCTGTTATAGAAAAGGATGGAGTTTTCCACCTGACTACATTTACAGCACTATGAAATATAACATGCATCTGACTCATCATTGTAATGCTGTCTACCGTCTATTGCTGTATTGAATGTTGCTGTGATAATGACTGTTTGATGTGCCTACATATTCGCGTAACCATTTTGTCACTGTGGCGTCCACAATAAATAATGAAGAAAAACGTCAACGGCTGTTACAAGAATCATTGACTTTATACGTCGTGAGTTTACTGACGTCCTATGTGGATTGCCCTGTTATTTTTGTATGAACATTGTTTTGACTGAACACATCTGCACACCACACAAAACCAGACATGCGGATACCATCCATCATCATATGGCATCACGCATCACTATGTATGGTGAATAATTCCTTCCAGATCTTACTGTGGCAGTTTGCTCCCAATAAAAGTTACTGAGTATTCTTATATCTTTTCCATCAATACCTATGTCTTCGAGGCATTCAATTATTTTCTCATGATGGACTCTGTCAAAAACCTTCAAATAGTCAATGAAGCACATGTACATACTTTTTTTGGACCTCTGTATATTTTTCTGCTAATATTCTTAGGCAAAATATTGCCTCTCTTGTTCCACTGTTCCGTCTAAAACCAAACTGTTCTTCTTGGATTTCGCTGTCTACCTTCCTTTTTATTCTTTTCTGTATGATTTTGAGCAGTATCTTAATTGCATGACTCATCAGACTGATTGTTTTGAAGTCTGAACATTCTGTTGCATTAGGCTTTTTGAGCAATGTTATAAAAACTGATGTCTTCATGTCGTGTGGTATATATCCTGTATTGTATATATCGTTGCACAGATCAGTGATTGTATCTATACCAAAACTCTCCAGGGCTTCTATCATTTCAATTTTTATGTTATCCATGCCTGCTGATTTTCTTTTTTATATCATATGTATGGCATTCTCTACTTCTGATCTGAGAATGTTTGGGCCTTCATTAGAATCTGGTGATGGTTTTTTTAATCTGTTGTCCTCGAATAGTTCTTTTACGCATTCTGTCCATCTGTTTGATATGTCTTTCTCATCAAGTAATATTACACCATTTTTGTTCTTGATACAGCTTCCTCCTTGTGCAAACCGTGACCTATTTGATAATTTCTTTATTTCTTCATGCGTATCTCTTGTCATGTGCTTTGCTTCTAATTCTTCTATTTCCTTGCATTTTGTTTCTATCCACCGTTCTTTTGCTTTTTTCTACACATAGTACGTATGTCATTGTCTATTGTTTTATATTCTGGAGTGGGAGCCGCGCTAGCGTAGTGGTTACAACACCGCTCTGGCGACCGGGTGATACAGGATCAAACCCGGGCGACGGCATTTGTGGATTTTTCGTCGACCGGGATTTGGACTGGATTAACTCGAGACCTGGCGAGGACATTTGAAGGAGTGTCGTCGACCAGGGACTGGCGGCTCCTGAGCCGACCCAGCTGCAATGGGTACCTCCGAAATCGGCGAGTATTTGCCTGAATGGCGAGGGACACCTGTCTCTGTACAAGAAATAAAGGGATACTCACGTAAAATCAATGTCAGGTTAGACATAAATAATAACCTGAGATTTCGCCTCGAGTATTAGCGGGCGTACGAAAAAAAAAAAAAAAAAAAAAAAAAAAAAAAAAAAATATCCTGGAGTGTTTTTTGCTTTCTTTCTTTCTGCCATTTTACTCAAGATGTCATCTGTCATCCAAATTTGATTTTTCTTAGGCTCCTTTTTTAGGTAAATTTGCATTTGATTGTATGCTTGTTTTTAAGCATTCCCATTTCGCTGATAGGAAAGTTATATTAGTGATTGCATCTTTAAACTGTCTGGGTCGTCCACGGGTCCTATATACCACAATTGTGCGAGTATCATGAGAATGACCTCAGCCAATAATGCACTTTTTTGGGGGTGCAAAATTGGCTGAGTATCCTTTCACGATGTATTGGCACAGCAAGGCGATGGTACCGTTTGGCTGGTCCTAGGTTCGATTCCCGCTAAGCCTATCACTTATATTTTCTTTTCTGTTGTCTAGTGTCATCCTTTATGTCCAACGAGTCCTGTTAATTACCTTTATTTACTTATTTATTTACTGTTCACAGGACTCAAGGTTTCCTCCATTATTTATTTGTACTAATTCAAGAAAATAAAGTCAGATTTCTAATACCCAAATATAGTACCTTCTTCCCCCCTCCACTCAGTCCAAATAGAGTAAATTAAAACCAAATTTGTGTGAATGTTTTTGAGTGTGACCTCCCCTTTCCAAGAAACATACAAACAATAAAAATAGAAAACAAACGAATAAAAAAAATTAGCAAACAAAACAAAACTAAAATGAAGTACAAAATAAAGTAAACTACTAGAATAACTCGAACAACTATTTACATCAATAACCTAACAAAATACCGATGGAGATAACTAAAAATAGAAATGATGGAGAATTAAAAATTCATGAATGAATTAATGAAACCTAATACGTTATTACCTTTATCAACGTTTGATGAATGCAGTTCCACATTAGCAGTTGATTGCTTCGCTCCCATATTGATTAATCTGCCATGTGATCTACCACAGACCATAAGTAACACGATGTATTATTGTACTGTTGTCATAGCAACCCACACTCAAGCTGTTTGGCACATAAACTGTCTTCTTACCACAGTCAATCAATTCAAGTTTGCAGACCTAGCAAACAAATAGGGGGAAAAAACTTTTAAACACATGAGGAGTATAGCGTGATAATATGTCAGGACATTTTAATGCAGACATCACGAAAAATCTACATAATTTCGACATTTTCATGTACTCTATTTAAAAAATACATTCATTTCCTACTAAAATGTAGGAAGTTTGAACGACAGAGAAAACCAATATTAGATAGAATGAGTAAATCAGATGTCAAAAGCTTAATTAATCAAATAACAGATGGATATAAAGCAAAGTGGGATAAAAATCTGAAAGGAAGACATGCACAAAAGATATTCAAGGCTCCAACAAGAAAATATCAGATATCTAGGGATTTGACAATTCCTAGTAATTAGATACTTCTCAGATTGCGGCTGGGATAAGGCTATTTCAGAATAGAAGAACCTTACTGTGCAGGATGTCTTCAAGACAATAATATAGAACATTTCTTGTTAAAATGTAGGAGGTATGCACAAATGAGAATCTCAATATCAGATTATGTGCAGACATCAAATTTACCTATAAATATAGAAGAGGTGTTAAGAACTGCTAAATATAGTCAAACAGTATTTAACAAGAACAAAACTAATATATAGTAATTGGGAAGGTGAAGGTCTGATGATGTTCTAACAACACAAATGACTTATGGCAAGTGAAAGTCAATTTAATATCTAACTGGAAAAAACAGGCCTTTACACCCATCTCCCTGAATATTGTTTTTGTTTGGAGTTTTTGTTTGGTTTGGTGTTATTTCGTTTTTGTTTGTTTGGATTTTGTTTTTTTAACATACAGGCAACATTGGTAATTTTGAATTGCCCTATTTACAGTGATTTGACAGATGTGGTGTCACTATCTCTTATCGGCAGTTAGTAGTATTATTTGGAATTGAAAACAATATATATGTTCTAATTATAACCCATCAGAGGTTGGACGTGATAATTTTCATAATTAAATATTTAAAAAAAAAACAATATTAGATACAATTCATCTATAACTGTGGAATAGATGTTGAGAATTGATAAACCTAGAGAACTGCACAATATAGTAAAACAGTATATAACAACAACTAAAATTAATGTATAAGGATCAATGATTGTGTGAGGGTAAGGGATGGTATGATGGGGTGCTCGTGTGGATGATGGCCATACATGCCCCACCTTGGAGATGAAAAACCTGTACAAAAAATCCAAAACCCTGTACAAAGACCCACAAAACCTGTACAAAGACCCACAAAACCTGTACAAAGACTGAAAAAAAAATCAAAGAGTTAATTCGTGTAAAAATATTTTCAATTACAGTGGGCTGTATTATAAATGAGGCACGGGGACTTTGCCTTTTAAAGCAGGTTTTCACTTATTTTAAACCCAAACAATAAATGTCCGAGTTTATTTTACACTAAAAATAATGGGATGGTGCCATCATTTAGTCTATTTCTGTGCTTAATTATCACTAACAGACTGGGAAATCCTGTGTTCAATAGCACCTTATAAAAGAACCTTGAGACACAGTAATAAGGGGAATGGGTTAGAAAACCTGTACAGAAATTATGTACAGGGTGTACACATCTGAAAACGCAAACACCTTGTATAGAATATGTGTAAACCATAGCATGTGGCCACCCATGTGTTACCGGGGCCCGAAAGGGGAGCAAAGAATAGTAACACTGTTCCCTTCCAAGCATGTCATAGAAAGCGGCTAAGGAGGGTTGGGCATGGGGCTGGTTACCCCATCCTGTAAAAAATTTAAACCACAAAAACTTCAACAAATATGGACAAGTCAAATAAGGAAAATAAAACACAGCCATCCAAAACAGGGGAAGGTCCTCTCGCAGGGAGGCGTATGATGCAACACAGAGAAAGCCGAAAGGAGTCTGTGTTGCTGACTAACCTTCTTTCTTCTAGGAGAACTTCCAGATTTGGCACCTGGAATGTTCGGACATTAAACGAACAAGGAAAAGTGGCACAAGTAGCAGCAGAAATGAGGGAATATAAAATTGAGGTTCTGGGAATGTGTGAAACAAAGTGGAAGGGGGTAGACAGGAAGAAACTCATCACAGGTGAATTGGTGCTGTTCTCAGGACATGAAGACGAAAGTTCACACCACAGTGAAGGGGTAGCTCTTATGTTATCAAAAGAAGCACAGAAAGCACTCATTGAATGGGAAGCTGTTGGACCCAGAATAATAACAGCTACTTTTAAAACAGCTAATAAGAAAATACATGTAAATGTAATCCAATGTTATGCACCAACAAATGACAAAGAAGAGTTTGTGAAAGAAGCATTTTATACTAGACTACAGGAAATTATTCACAACGGGCTGATCACCCGTTTGCCAGTCACTTCGATTACGGAAACAACAGCAAATGGGTTGATTTGCCGTTGCCCTAAAGACGCCACTAGGCGTGATGGGAAACAATGGCACAGAAAACCTATCTGCTGTTGCCCTAAGACGCCACTAGGCGTAATGGCCACTGACTGCTTTGACGGTCGGTGGCTAAGGACGGAAGAAGAAGACAGGAAATTATGGATAAAGTAAACAGAAGAGACATCACAATTTTGATGGGTGACATGAATGCAAAGATAGGTACAGTCAATACCGGATTTGAAGAAGTCATGGGAAAACAGGGGCTAGGAATAATGAATGAAAATGGGGAACTATTCTCAAACTTCTGTGCTTCAAATCAAATGGCTATAGGAGGAAGCATGTTTCCACATAAGAGAATACACAAGGCAACATGGATGTCACCAGACCATAGAACAGAAAATCAGATTGATCATATATGCATAAACAAGAAGTTTAGATCATCATTGCAGGATGTAAAGGTATATAGAGGAGCAGATGTGGCATCAGATCACCAGCTTCTGATAGCCAAAGTAAAAACGAAACTCAAGAGATATGCAACAATGCAAAATTATAGACAACAATTTAATGTAGGACATCTAAGAAATCAAGAAACAAGAGACAAATTTGCGGTCACAGTATCCAACAAATTCCAAGTGCTCCAACAGCTGGAAGATGTAGAGAATACAGAAGACTATTGGCAGCAGGTCAAAACTGTATGGAATGAGACATGTGAAGAAATACTGGGGAAAAGGGAAAGCAACAAAAAGCATGGATAACAACAGAAACCATCAATAAGATAAAAGACAGAAAAAAATAGAAAGCAGATTTAAACAGAAGCAAAACCAGAAGTTCCAAAGCCAAGGCTCAAGAAGTGTACACAGAAGCAAACAAAGAAGTAAAAAGAAGTATCAAAAGAGACAAGAGGAAATATATTAAGGAGTTGGCAAGAGAGGCAGAAGATGCTGCAGCCAAAGGAAATATGAGAGAACTGTATAGCAGCACAAAGAAGTTAACAGGAAAATACAAGCAAACAAGTTGCCTCATAAAAGACAAGAATGGGAAACTACTCAGCAATATACAAGAGCAAATGATGAGGTGGACAGAATATTTTGAGGACCTTCTCAATAGACCAGCTCCACAAAACCCCCCGGACATCCAGCCAGCAGAAGAAGAGCTACAAATTAACGGTGAAAAACCAACGAAGGAAGAAATAAAGAAAGCCATAAAGCTTCTAAGAGATGGAAAAGATGGCATTCCAGCAGAGGCCATAAAAGCAGATATCGACATGGCTACAGAGATGTTATATAAATTACTTGGTAAAGTCTGGGAAAAGGAAGAGATACCAGCAGAATGGAAGGAAGGATATCTGGTTAAGTTGCCTAAGAAGGGAAATTTACAAGAGTGCACAAATTATAGAGGAATAATGTTACTATCAGTGCCAGGAAAAGTATTAAACAGAATTATCCCTGAGAGATTAAAAGAGTCCATAGACAAGAAACTGAGAGATGAACAAGCAGGTTTTTGACAAAACAGATCATGTACAGACCAGATAGCCACTTTGAGAATAATAGTTGAACAAAGTCTGGAATGGAATTCACCACTATACATCGGATTTGTGGACTACGAAAAGGCATTTGACAGTGTAGACAGAGAATCACTTTGGAAATTGATGAGGCATTATGGAGATCCCCTGAAGATCATTAATTTAATAAAGAAAACATATGAAGACATGACATGCAGAGTTCTTCACGAAGGACAGGTTACAGAACCGTTTGGGATAAGAACAGGAGTGTGACAGGGATGCCTCTTGTCTCCATTTCTTTTCTTACTAGCAATAGACTGGGTTATGAGATCATCGACAACACACAACAGAAATGGAATCCAGTGGACTCTGACTAAGCAGTTGGATGATCTGGATTTTGCTGATGACTTGGCTCTTCTGTCCCATAACCGTAATCAGATGCAGGACAAAGTGAAAACACTCGATGAGAGGTCACAGCAATTGGGTCTGAAAATACACAGGGAAAAGACAAAAATAATGAGAATAAATGCAAGTAATGACAACAGGGTTGAACTTGAAGAAACACCAATACAAGATGTAGAATCGTACACATATCTTGGCAGTAATATAGACAAAGTTGGAGGGACAGACAGTGATAACAAAATAAGAATACAAAAAGCAAGAGGAGCTTTCATTGCATTGGGAAATATATGGAGATCAAGAGAAATCGGATCCAACACAAAAATAAGAATCTTCAACTCAAATGTGAAGTCAGTCCTATTATATGGCTCTGAGACATGGAGAACAACAAAGACAACAACCAAAAAGCTACAGACTTTCCTAAATAGGTGCTTGCGTAGAATAGAGGGATTAAAATGGTATGACAAGGTTACCAACGTGGAACTGATGACAAGAACTAGACAAGTGCCAGTGGAATAAGAGATGAGAAGAAGACGATGGCGATGGATAGGACACACACTGAGGAAACCTGTTGATAGCATTACAAGGCAGTCCTTGTTCTGGAACCCCCAGGGCAAGAGAGGCAGAGGTAGACCAAGAAGAACATGGAGAAGAGAGCTGGAAACAGAGGTGAAAATGATGAGGAGAATGTGGAAAGAACTTGAGATGATGGCACGTGACAGGAGGACTTGGCATGTGTTTGCTGAAGGCCTGTGCTCCTTTGGGAGTGGAGGGTTATGAATGAATGAATAGCATGTGGCATGAATGATGATGGCACATAATTGGTGGATTGAGTGTTATACCGGACACCCCCAGACTTTCCCACCCTTTTTCACCTTGTTAACTATATGGCGTTTTCTTTTTCTTTCATTCCTTTTGTTGTTGTTGTTGTTGTTTGTATTTATTAGTTTTTTATTTTAATTGTTTGATTGTTTTTTGGAAAGGGAAGGGTGTGACGTATATTGTAAATATAGCCACAGAAATCCGACCACCTTTGCTTCCTCAATTAGTGTTTATGTTTTGCGAAGGCAAAACCACACAATTCGCTGTCTGTTGACTCACTTTTGAAGCCACGCCTATTTTTCCTGTCTTACATGCGCTAATGAGTGTTTGCAAACTTTCGCACCCGGCAGTCTTAACAAGGGGAGCGAACCTGGTTTGTTTACCTGAGTTCTCACGCAAGCTGATCTGTCAATCATCGGATAGTGACAGAAAGCACGTGGGGAAAAAGACCAGACCTCGGTAGCAAATACAAGGGCAATAATAATACTTCCCGACCACTTTTGTTGTCCGTGCAAAAGCTTTGAACTGCGGAAACGGACGGAAAGGCCCATGTCTTTTGATGTCGTTCGGCATCGCGAATAGAGCGAACAGGAAAATCCTTTATCTCGGGAGCCAAGCTCGTTGATTTCTTCTGCTATGCCGAAGGTGTGAATTGTCACATCCTTTAGAGATCATTACCCTAAATCTGTATATATACTGCGTTCTCTCCAAGTCAGTTATCAAGTCTCTCAGGAAATTTTGGATAATCTAAACGCGTATGCTAGAACCTATGTGAAATAGTGCGTTAATAGCCTTCGTGTGGATTATTCTGTTTTCTTGTAATAATATAAGTTGTGCTTAAGTGTTAAATGTGTTAAAGTTTTACCATTTTATTCACTGTGATTCCCTAGAATTAAGACTAGGGAAATAGCAAACGCGTAGATATTTTCTTACCAGTTGCTCAGGGTAATGTAAAAATCCATCAACCATTTTTTTGTACACCAGAAGATACGGTTTAGCTGACTAAAGTATAATGCTATGAGTGACGGATAAAGTGACCGAGTAGAATGTGCATTATATTCCATTGTGTGTAAATTTCTTTAATGACTAGTGTTAATATCATGTGTCAAAACGATAGACGCCGACAATCAACTAGCTAGTAATGAGAGGCGATATTTGTTAAGGGCACGTAGTTATAATTAAATTATAACCGACATTGTGCGCTGATCGTTTTACCGGGTCGGGTGGGGGAAAGGTTGCATGCCTAAAACCCAACCCGTACTCGCTAAGCGTAGCGCGATAAGATAGGCTAAGACACCGTGTGCCTTTTAATTTAATTAGGTGACAGAGAGGATAAGAGATCATACCTTACGCTTGATAGGCGCTTTTCCATTTTTTAACCCTTTGATAGCTGTGGTGATTTCTTCTTTTCGTGGAATGTCTGTATTTACGTACAAGTCACTTTCAGCCTCAGGAACATTCAGGTGAGTATCTGGTGGTTCCTTATTTAGTGTTCTCTGAATTGCTCTGCTCATCTTGTTTCCTGTCCCTGTGCTGTGGTGATGAGATTTCCTTGCTTGTCTCTTACTAACGTTATGTTGTTTGCACCTCGTTTTCCACTGATAGCTTTAGTTATTTTATAAACTGTGCTTTGTTCATTTCTCAGTGCTGCCTCTTCAGCCTGTCTTGCATGGTCATCAAAAAATGTCTTTTGTTAGAACGGGTTTGATGTTTTACTTCCTTGTCCAGCTGACTGTACTGTTCACTATATATTGCCTTTAACCTGGGAGACTTAGCTTCTGTTTTCTTTCTTTTTATTTCTTTTCTCTTCGCTATGGTATTTATCGTTTCTGGTGTTATCCAGTCTTGGCTCTTTCTTTCCTGGAATCCCAAGCATGACTTGCTGCTTTCCTTGTATATTGTTGAGATGGTGTTGAACTTATGGTCGACATCATCGGTCTCTGTTCTTTCCTGGCTTTTGGTAATCTGATACCGTCTCTTTACGCCGATCACGAATGCTTTTCTGGTGAGGGGGTCCTTTAGTTTCGTGATGTTATATCTTTTCTGTTTGACTGCAACTGGTCCAGCAGCTCTGAGTTTCACCTTCAGTCTTGCTACTACTAGGTGATGATCGCTTTCCACATCTGCGCCTCTTCTTACTTTCACGTCTTGTAATGCATGTCTCCATCTGCCATTGATCATTATGCGATCTATCTGGTTTCTGTCCCGTCCGTTTGGTGATTCCCATGTTAACTTGTGCACTTCTTTGTGTGGAAAAAGTGTTCCTCCAATGACCAGGTTGTTAATACTGCAGAAGCTTATTAATTTGTCCCCATTCTCATTTACTGTTCCACTGCCGCATTTCTCCATTACTCCTTCGTTATAATTATTGTGTGTTCCAACTTTCGCATTTAGGTCTCCCATTATTATAATAAGATCGTACCTGGGTGCAGTTTTCATTTCCTTTTATACCTGTTGATAGAACTCGTCCTTGATCTCTTCATCGATGTAGTTTGTTGGTGCATAGCATTGTATAATTGTGTTGTTGGTGAATCTCCATCTGTCAGAGCATCCGTTTTCATGCCAATGGCTTCCTTTCAGCTTTCACCGCTGGCAGTCATACGGATGTCCGTCCCGTATCAAAGTTTTTCCATTTGTTGCAGTTTCCGTAACATGTGCAATTTTTTAAACATAGACAGGAGTGTAGGCCCTGTGCTAAAACCCCCAACCTGGAGGACCAGGGTATCAGCTTTTGTCTGACCCCTGCCGACGCAGACCAGTCCAGTTTGGTTGAACCTACCAGGAGTAAAACTCCCACTGGCATAGCTATGGGAATTGTCAGGGTACACACGCTGCCATACCGCTACAATGTATAGGTACCATTGATGGCAGGCACACACATACGTTCACACAATTTTACAGTTTTGGTTTACTGTTTTTGGACTGAGTGGAAAGGGGGGGGGGGGGTTGTGTGGAGATATTATATTTAGATATCGGAAATCTGATTTTATTATCTAAAATTTACTACACTATATATCCTAATATCGACCCAGCCCCAAATGGGTACCAGAGCAACTCTGGGAAGGTTAAGGCTGCCGGCGTGATGCTGACCACATCACTCCTAGTGTGCCGACAGTCAAGAAAATATGGGCCTAACACCATATTCCCAATATGCCTCAATGGGCGTGTAACGGGATCCTTTACCTTTCCTTTTTATATCCTAATTATAACCCATCAAGGGTTGAACGGGATTATTTTGTCTTAACATTTTTTTAAAAATCAAAGACATATTATATGGACATACAGGCACTTTATATTATTATTATAACCCACCAGAGGTTGAATGGAATATTTTTCTTCGTCAATATAATAAGTTTAAAAAACCTACTAATTATACTGCCATAACACAGGCAAGACACTCTGGAATTGCCACGTAAACTAGTGTTGAATTTGAGTGACGATTTCAGCGCCATCAGCGAATAACAAGTCTCTTATAGTGACAATTCTGATTTTTGTTTTTGCCTTCAACCGGTCATCTGACCTAGGGTGAAGGCATATTCCTTCTGTTGCATCTCTGAATGCATGTTTCAAGAGCAAGGATAAGAAGTTCCCAAAGAGGGTTGGACCAGGACGCAGCCTGGTTTAACGCTGATGTGTATGTCAACAGGCTGTTCCCTTCATGTCTTCATGGAATAACTATCATTTCCAGAAATTTAGTGACGCAGCCTATTTTCAGGTCAAACGCCTTTGTGAAGTCTATAAAGGCGATATATAAAGGCCTTTTCAGCTCTCTTGATTTTTCCTGAAACTGGTGGAGTTTATGTAATAAATATTATTCGTTATATTTATGTAATATAACTGCACAGTAGTGTTCCATTAATTCTTTGTTGACAAAAAGTTAAATTTGTGACCATTTATCATACATTTTTATTATCAGAATTCACTTCGCCTATCCCTACATCTAACCTTATCTTTATAAATATATTATAATCCTAACTACACGTCAGAGCCACAGTCTATCAGACATAATTGTCGGATCCCGGATCCGATCCATTTTGAATCCCAGTAATCTCAGGTAACTCAGGACACTCTTACGAGTGCCTGAAAACATACCTTTATGTTTGTCTAATATTAATTCAGGACAGCCGTGACAGATACTGATCTGGAACAGAGCGTCTGTTCTTCAGTATCTGTGTCCATCGCTGTTTCATAGTTTCTGCCATGAATTTCTCATTCTCTTCAGACGAAAACAATTGCACTATAACATACACGTAAAGACTTGGCTTTGCATTGGACGCATATTGAGAGAACTAATTAACAGAATAAGGTTATTACCGGTTTCTCATTCTGTATACACGAGTAAGGAGTAAGTCACCCGTTAAACATGGCAGGAAATATGTACTTATGTTGTGCTTTCTACTGCATGTTCTGATGACGGCATTCAATTCTGCTATGGTCATTTCATTCCTTTCCATATCGCTTCAGATGTACAGAAACACGGAAACAGTGTGGCACGAAAGCACAGAAGCTTCACCTTATATGAGCAATGATGAGGCTCTGGCTCTCTCTCTCTCTCTCTCTCTCTCTCTCTCTCTCTCTCTCTCTCTCTCTCTCTCTCTCTCTCTCATATATATATATTCATTATGTTCGGCTGTTGTTTTGATCTGTCGGTGCTTTTTTGGCATGACACGTTCAGCAGCTGAGTCCGAGAATAGCTTTAGGAGCCAATTTTATTATGGGTAACTCGCAATTTTCCAATCTTTTAAACTTCTTAAGTTTATTATCTTAACTTTATTGTATTGTATTGTATTGTATTGTGTTGTATGGTATTGTGTTGTGTTGTAGTGTACTGTACTGTACTGTTGTGTAGTGTAGTATAGTGTATTGTAGTGTATTATATATTTTTTAATATTAATTACAATGGCATCTAACTGCAGTAAGGATTAAAAGGGTTGTCGTAAGCCTTTTATTATAAAAGCTAGGTTATAAATTATTAAACTTAGCAAGATATGCCTGTAGCTGAGATAGGCCGTAGGCTTGGTTTGGTTCGCCAAACTGTTAGTTACAGTTGTGAATGCTATGGACACCGTGTTGAAGGCAGTTTAAAGTGCTGCACCAGTGAACACTAAAGTTATAAGAAAACATGATAGCATATTGATGACACGGAACAACTTTTTTCTGGTATGGACTGAAGATAAACCCGTCACAACGTATAAGCCGAGCCATCATCCAGGGCAAGGCCCTAAGTCTCATCGGTGCCATGTAAGCTCAGAGACGACAGGAAGCTGCTGCGGATAAAATCGAAGCTAGTAAAGGCTTGTTAATAGATTAATGGAATGAAGCCATCTCCACAACATCAAAGTGTAGAGTGCTGATACAGTATCTGGGACCAAAGACGCGGCAAAAGAGATGAATTAAGTCAGCGACTCATAGCTTGACTGCTTGCGTCAGGGTCAGCAAACCAGAGCTGACCAAGACCCTACTCCACCTCCAAGTGGAGGCTGCATCACTGCAGTCTGGCCGAGAGATTAGGAATCGAAGAGGGAAGGCAAACCCGGTCGCAAAAAATGCCGTGCGGAAGTCGGATGTGTCAGACCGAAAGGCGCAAATATCGCAGCTTTGCTATAAACAGCGACACAACGCAACCAACGTCCTTTTCAGGACGAATGAGGAAGAAGATACAGTATCTGCAGAAAGTTATCCACGTGATTTAGATAAGATCATCGAAGATGGTGGATAGACAAAGCAGCAGATGACTAAACAGCTCTATAGCATATAAGAAGTTGCCGTCCGAGACTTTTATAGCTAAAGAGAAGTCAATGCCTAGTTTCTAAGCTGCAAAAGACAGGCTAACTCTCTTGTAAAGGGTTAATGTAGCTGGTGAGTGCAAGTTAAAACCTATGATTATTTTGTATAGTTTCTTCTTCTTCTTCTTCTTTCGTTCGCTTGAAATATATTGTCTATATCTGCAATGTTGTTTCTTGTATAAACTTCACTGTCTTTTGTAGTTCATACAGAGGTCCGTATAGTTTTGCTTCCAGTGTTGTTTCTCTGGGCCAGTGGGTTTGCCTCAATATATCATATTCGGGGTAATCTTGAAGTATGTGCTCCGCAGTCTGGGGTGCCTGTCCACGTGTACACATGGCTGAATTGCCAATCTTGAATTTTGTATACATGTGGCTGCGGAGTCGGTTGTGTCCTGTTCTGGGGCGCAGAATGACAATCTGTTCTGATCTGTTCCCAGCTTGGTAGTCATCCTGTGTTGGTGGCTTTCTGATTGATTTGATCATCTTTTTCTTCTGATGGTAAGTAACTGGTACATCCGGTTGCTCGTCTGTAGCACCTTCTTTAGCCAGTCGGTCCGCTCTCTCGTTTCCTGGTATTCCACATTGAGACTGTATCCACTGCATGGCGACCCTGCGCTGGTTGCACAGTTCAGAAAGTAGGGCTTGTATACCTGGCAATTTTCTGGACTGAAGTGCTTGGAGTGCTGATCTTACATCTGTCAGGAATACCACAGGCTGTGGACCGAGATTGGTGTTCAACAGTTTCTCAGTTGCCACCTTGATTGCCTGGATTTCTGCATCACAGTTGTTACAGAATTTCCCCGTTGGTACTCTGACCGTATCCCTAGTGTTGTTTGGGTATTCTATGTACACTCCTGCTCCTCCATTCTTTACTGCATTCTGTGCTGACCCATCCGTGTATACTCGGACCCAGAGGTCCTGTGGGTATTCATCATCCAGGAAACTGAGAGTGACTGTACTACGTTGCACGCTGTTCTGTTCATCCCTGTCGAATATTCCTTTCACTTTTGTCTGGATCTGTACTGGTAGTCCAGGCTCCTCTCTCCAAAGGGTTTGTTCTGGAACAGACTTTAGGGGGCTGTCAACTTCAGGCAGGTCTGAGGTTTGTCTACGAAATCGTTTGGCCTGGTGGATAAAGCTGCTTCTTTTCAATCGTCCCATTGCTAGGTTTTGGAATCTGTCCTTCACTGGATGGCTCGGCGTACATAGGAACTTTTTTGCCTGTGTTAGCACTTTCGTGTCTCTGCGTTCTCTCAGCGCTTGTATCCTCAACATTTTCTCCATCTCCACTATAGGCGTTGATTTCATTGACCCCGTGATGACCCTAAGCGCCTGGTTTTGCACCTTATCTAGCTCTTGTAATGTGGTGTTTGATGCTGGACACCACGCAGCTGACCCATATTCCAGGTGTGGTCGTATGCCCTGCTGGTAAACTTTACTAAGTATTTTCCCGCTGGCTCCCCATGTGGTTCCACTTAGTTTTCTCAGGATGGCTAACTTTCTCCTGGCCTTTGTTGCTGCCTTGATGTGCTGCTTCCATCATGGCTGTTTGCGAGCGATCTTTTAGTTATTTCCCCTTTTTCCCCGACCGCACTATTTATAGCCCACTTGACAGAGGTCACGTGGTCAGCTTCCTAATGGGAAAAACATGTGGCGATGTTTACTTTTGATAGGGCTTAATTAATGCTTTTAGGCTACTTTTTTATTATAAATACCGGCTTTAATTTTGCGTAAAGCTAGACTAGAAATGTTAGAGTAAATTTTAGAACAAGAACAAACATTTTATCACAATTAGAACAGAAGATATAATAGTCTGAAATAGTGTAAAATTTACGTTTTTTTTTATATTTTGTTATGGTTTGTTTATAATGCAATTTTCACTAAATCGGTCACAATCAACATGCATAACAAATTACAGAAATCAAAAGTAGAAAACCTGCAGAAAATGGATATCAAAGATTTGTTTTGGTTTCATGCGTCAAACGTTAATTATTGAAAGTTTAAATTGCAAGTCCACATTTATTACCTTAAAATAACACACCCAATTGTCCCCAAAACATGTTTGAATTGCTTTTATGCTACTTTATTATTATAAATACCGGCTTTAATTTTGCGTAAAGCTAGACTAGAAATGTTAGAGTAAATTTTAGAACAAGAACAAACATTTTATCACAATTAGAACAGAAGATATAATAGTCTGAAATAGTGTACAATTTACGTTTTTTTTTTTTTTACATTTTGTTATGGTTTGTTTCTAATTCAATTTACACTAAAACGGTCACAATCAACATGCATAACAAGTTACAGAAATCAAAAGTAGAAAACCTGCAGAAAATGGATATCAAAGTTTTGTTTTGGTTTCATGCGTCAAACATTAATTATTGAAAGTTTAAATTGCAAGTCCACATTTATTACCTTAAAATAACACACCCAATTGTCCCCAAAACAAGTTTGAATTGCTTTTATGCTACTTTATTATTATAAATACCGGCTTTAATTTTGCATAAAGCTAGACTAGAAATGTTAGAGTAAATTTTAGAACAAGAACAAACATTTTATCACAATTAGAACAGAAGATATAATAGTCTGAAATAGTGTAAAATTTACGGTTTTTTTTTTACATTTTGTTATGGTTTGTTTCTAATTCAATTTACACTAAAACGGTCACAATCAACATGCATAACAAATTACAGAAATCAAAAGTAGAAAACCTGCAGAAAATGGATATCAAAGTTTTGTTTTGGTTTCATGCGTCAAACATTAATTATTGAAAGTTTAAATTGCATGTCCACATTTATAACCTTAAAATAACACACCCAATTGTCCCCAGAACATGAGAGCTAACAATTATCTCAATCATACATCATGAGTTCTGATCCAGTCTGCGCAATGTTTTTCTAATATGTGCTGTTTATGAATTGTCTTACTAGGGAATAGCTTTCTGAACAAAGACATATAAGTCTCTATCGATGCTGTTATTGATTCTTTACTAATTGGTTTACTGTGTGATATTTTGTTGTGTACTTTCTCAAATGCTTCTTTCAGTGAGTTGAATTGTTCTTGGGCAATAAAAGCTATGTTAGTTATATCTTGTTTGTCTGTAATTTTCAGTGTTTGTGTAATGATTGCTCTTGTAAGATCTTTATAAACTTTTTGTGTGAGATATCTGTGGCAGTGATTCCCTATAAATGCTCTGCTATTATAAGCCTGTTGTATGATTTTGTGTTTGGCTAGTACCTTGTCTATGTGTGAGCAAACTGGACCAGACCTAGTACACAGATCTTGAAACTGAAGTTTGGCCAGCGCATCTTGTGCATTTTCAAGTCTAACTTTAAAATTATCTGTCTCCTCCTTATCCTCACAAAGTTCAATACCTACCTGAAAAATTCAATTTTAGCTCCTAATTCTTCTGCCTATTTCCAGTTCCTACTAAATCTCTTCAAGTTCTTAAAAGTACTAATGTTTGCATGTATCTCTTGCGAATTCTCAAATATCTTTGCGTCTATTGTATCAGCTACCTGTTCTAGAAGTCTGTGGTGTTTCAAAACAATGCCTAATAAAATATGAAGGTAAGGAGGAGCTAAATTTTCAATTTCAATCTCTAACATTGGTTTGTGTAAACAATTATGGTAATGTGCCACTTGCCTTTTATTCCCTTTCCCATATTTCATATATCTATTGTAATCTCTTATCAACATGGCCAAACTTCTTGGTTTGCAAGTTGTATGCTCTCTGGATGTCTTTGATGAAAATGTTTGGTTTGTCTGGAGCTCAAGGAATATACCCATGTCTGTGGTGTCTCCAGCAAAACAAGGAAATAATCCCCGAATAAGAAAACAACAACTTGTTTACCATCCCACTCTAAATATTTTAGTGACTCTATCTGAGCTTTCATGCCATTCATAAATATTTCTAAATTATCATATGTATCTCTGACTCTAGCCATTGATAAAAGGATGGTATTAGATTTAGAATTTGGTTTCTCTAAATTTACTACCTGCATTGTAACTTTGAATGAAAGAAGATATACAAACAGTTACTTAGAATTCGCTGGCAGCCGTCGTGTGCACAGGATTGTCTACCAAAGAACACCAATGGAACAGTCCTTATCTCACACACAATTTAAAAAAAATTCATATTATAAATAGAAGATTAACAAGACTTGAAAGATAGATCAAATTATGTGGAAGTAATCTATCTATAGCTTTACATGTTTTATGACGCTTATATACGTAGCTAAATATCATTATAAATGAATGAAAATGCAAAAACAGATGGTGCTTTACAAAAAGTTATTTTTTTACTACCTTATTTAAGATTTGTGGGTATCAGGAATGCGTTTAAAGGGATTTAAATGCTATAAAATCTGGTGACAATATGCTTGTTCTTGTAATGCCACACTCACAAAACTGACTACCACACATTCTCAAGATAAGAAACCAAAAAAAAAAGTATGTGGAAATAATCTTTAGCTTCCCTTCGAGAAGTCTTTATAATTATAAACTCAAACGAATGGGCCGATTTTTAGATATTAAATTAATAAAAAGATTACTTATTTTATGAATTTCCTTAAATGATGACGCTGTTTTCAAAAGTCTGTAACTCCGTCAAAACTAATTTCAAACAAATAAAAATGCAATCAAAAATAGAACACAGAACAAAGTTATAGTACACAAAATAATTTTAGCGCTGTGTTTATCCAGAACGAGTGTGTAATGATTTATATTTTACTATTTTACTCACACATCAGCTGATTTTCCCCGCCAAAAACTTAAATAGTCTTTTACGGTGCACACAAAATTTTATACCCGGTGTCAGAATTCCGGTCACCGAAACTAAAAGAGCGCTCTGGTATAGGGTACAAACAGCCGTGCCATGTCAGCCTATCATCGAATGTAACTCCGAGATAGGTAGGTTGTTTATCTTCTCTCAGGAGCTCTTCGTTTATCAAGATGACACCAGCTTTTTGTTTGGGAGAGAGGGTGAAGAGCGTAGTGCTGCACTTGTCTGTGTTGATGCTGACACACCATCTATTTGCCCATGAGGTTAAGGCATCTATAGCTCTTTGTAGCAGTTTGGTGGCCACTGTTGCATGCTCATCTGTGCACCATATTACCAGATCATCAGCATACATTGCCACTTTCATTCCATGTGGTAGTTCAGCAACCAGGTCATTGATGTAGACTAGGAAAAGTGTGGGGACAGAACCCCTCCCTGAGGGACGCCATGACGCAGTAGAATTTACGTACTCGTGAGGCCATCTAGTTGTACTCGGGCTCTTCTGTTATACAAGTATGCTTTCACCCATTTGTACATCCTACAATTCACTCTACAAATTATCAGTTTCTTCAGAAGCCATTCTTTCCAAACCTTGTCAAATGCTTTCCTTAGATCTATCCATGCTGCTGGTACCAGTTTCTTATCTTGAAACGCATCCTCGATCTCTTGGGAAAGGTAAGTTGCCTGATCTTCGGTAGAGTAACACTGCCTAAAGCCCGCCTGCTGTGGTACAAGAAGGTTTTCACTTTCAAAACCTGAGGTTGATGTTACGTTCCATTGTTTTGCAGAGACAGCTTGTAATGCTGATTGGTCTGTAGCTGGAGGCAGTGGAACTGTCTTTTCCTGGTTTTAGGAGTGGTATCATGATTGCTTCCCTTCAGGTCTGAGGAACTCTGCCTGAGTTCCAACAGATATTGAAGATCTGCAGCAGCTTTGTTTTTGCTGCGGTTCCCAAGTTAATAGATCATTTCATTGGACACTCCATCAACTCCTGGCGACTTTCTCATTTTCAACTTGGATATTGTGTGTATAGTTTGTTTAGGCCTATCTTCACTGCGCCCTTAATATGATAGTCTAAACATGTTATTAGGATTGTATATGCATTCGCAAGTTTAAAAAGGCTATGTTCCGCTTGTCGGTGATTTCCGCTTTTCGGCGTGGGTCTGGATCCTAACTTGTCGTATTAGTGGGGCACTACTGTGTGTGTGTGTGTGTGAGTGTGTGTGCGTGTGTGTGTGTGTGTGTATATATATATTTGGTGGAGACAATCTGTCGTACTTACCAGAACTACTTCATATAAATGGGGGCACATTCCATAAATTTGTCACCGCCAAGCTACAGAAGCCTAAACATGGATAGAGGTATGGGACGGAAGGGTGGGTGGGATGGGTGGGATGGATGGGTGGGATGGGAGGGATGGGTGCGATAGGTGGGATGGGAGGGATAAGAGGAGTGGAAGGGATCGGTGGGATGGGTGCGATGGGCGGGATGGGTGGGTTGGGAGGGATAGGAGGAGTGGGAGGGATAGGTGGGATGGGAGGGATGGGTGCGATGGGAGGGATAGGAGGGGTGGGAGGGATGGATGCGATGGGAGGGATAGGTGGGATGGGAGGGGTAGGTGGGATGGGAGGGATCGGTGGGATGGGAGGGATAAGAGGGGTGGATGGGATGGGTGCGATGGGAGGGATGGGTGCGATGGGTGGGATAGGAGGGATGGGTGGGATGGGAGGGGTAGGTGGGATGGGAGGGATAAGAGGGGTGGGTGGGGTGGGTGCGATGGGAGGGATGGGTGGGATGGGAGGGATGGGTGGGATGGGAGGGATAGGTGGGATGGGAGGGATAGAAGGGATGGGTGTGATGGGAGGGATCGGTGAGATCGCTGGGATGGGAGGGGTGGGAGCGATGGGTGCGATGGGAGGAATTGGTGGGATCGATGGGATGGGAGGGGTGGGAGGGATGGGTGCGATGGGTGGGATGGGTGTGATGGGAGGGATGGGTGCGATGGGAGGGATGGGTGCGATGGGAGGGATGGGTGCGATGGGTGGGATCGATGGGATGGGAGGGGTGGGAGGGATGGGTGCGATGGGTGGGATGGGTGTGATGGGAGGGATGGGTGCGATGGGAGGGATGGGTGCGATGGGAGGGATGGATGCGATGGGAGGGATGGGTGCGATGGGTGGGATGGGAGGGATGGGTGCGATGGGAGGGATGGGTGCGATGGGTGGGATGGGAGGGATGGGTGCGATGGCGGTGATGGGTGGGATGGGTGCGATGGGAGGGATGGGTGCGATGGGTGGGATGGGAGGGATGGGTGGGATGGGTGCGATGGGAGGGATGGATGTGATGGGTGCGATGGGAGGGATGGGTGGGATGGCGGCGATGGGAGGGATGAGTGCGATAGGAGGGATGGGTGCGATGGGTGGGATGGGAGGGATGGATGTGATAGGTGCGATGGGTGGGATGGCGGCGATGGGTGGGATGAGTGGGATGGGAGGGATGGGAGGGATGTGTGGGTGGGATGGGAGGGATGGCTGGCATGGGTGGGATGGGATGGGGGGGCTGGCTGACTGGATGGATAGATGGATGGATAAATAGATAAAATATATTAAACAGATAGACAGACAGACAGACAGACAGGCAGGCAGGCAGGCAGGCAGGCAGGCAGGCAGGCAGGCAGGCAGATAGATAGATAGATAGATAGATAGATAGATAGATAGATAGATAGATAGATAGATAGATAGATAGATAGATAGATAGATAGATAGATAGATAGATAGATAGCCACTAGTAGATAAATAAACAGATAAACGGGTATACAGACACACAGGCAGAAGAACAGACAGTCAGCCATCGGGCAGACAGACGTTCATACAGGCAGCCGGACAGACAAGATAGATAGACCGACAGACAAAATAGATAGACAGACAGACAAGATATACAAATAGACAGACAGCAGACAAAAAAAGACAGTTCTGGCAAAAAAAAGGACCGAAACACTTGTCAGACGAGAGGCCCTTCTGATGAGCAGATGACATCTTGATGTAACGTCCTATGGAGTTTCCTATCCACATTGATTCTCACTGTCAATTATAAGTGCGCATGCCTACAAGGCGTGCGTTAAGCTTAGAAACAACGCAAACAATCTACGACAAATCGCCGTATAACGACGCTCGTCTTCCGTGGGAAAAGAGCAAAAACTAACTATTGTAATTAGCACGTCACAACACAGACCTAAAAAAATGTGTTAACTGCGACATTCGGTAAATAGATAATTCATTTCTCTAATTCACATGTCACATAACTGTTTTCTACACGATTTTCTGTATACAAACACACCATTTGGATAAAACGTTTTATAAAAATCATGCTTAACTCTGAAACAGTGGTCATGCTTGGCTCTTCTGACACGATGGTCATGCTTCACTCTGACACGGTGATCATGCTCGGCTCTGACAATTTAACAATAGTCATGCATGGCTCTGACTCAGTAGTCACGCTTGGCTCTGATAATTTAACAATGGTCATGCTTGGTTCTAACGTGGTGACCATGCTAACTCTGACACGGTGGTCATGCTTGGCTCTGACAATTTAACAATGGTCATGCTTGGCTCTGACATGGTGACCATGCTTATCTCTGACATGGTGGCCATGCTCAACTCTGACATAGTGGTCATGCTTGGCTCTGACAATGGTGGTCATGCATGACTCTGACAACAATAACTATTGTTGGCTCTAACAACAGTATTCGTCTTTCTCTTCTGGCAATATTGCTCACGTTTGGCTCTAACTATAGTAGTAATGATTGGCTCTCACACGGTGGTCACGTGTAGTTCTGAAAGCAATAATTATTCTGACTCCGACATAAAGTGGTCGTTGTTGTTATTGTTGTTGTTATTGTTGTTGTTATTGTTGTTGTTGTTGTTATTATTGACCCAGCGGTGCTTGGGCTCTCACGCATCGGCCCAATACCATGTAGTGATATCTGCATATTTTCGCGAAGTTGTTTTGTTTTTCCGTACAAGGTGTTCCACTTGTCTGGACTCGGAGGAAGGAGCATTTTCCTAAAATCATCGAGTGCTGGGCACTCAAAGAGATGGTGGTCAACAGTTTCATAGGGGTAGTTACATAACTGGCACTTTGGAGAGTGTTGTGGTTGTATGACTGTTAAGTGGTATATGTGATCTGAGCCGAAAAATGGTACTCTGATCCCTCCTTGTAAGATGGCCGATGTTGTCAATAGGATCAGGACCGGACATATGTCTGTAAACCTCTCTTCCGGTGTTTCCCAAGGCCCATCTGTTCAGCCAAATTTCTTTGTTTGTTGTTCGTACGAGTTTGGCTGTTTGGAAAGTTGTTGCTGTGAGTGGTTGCTCTTGTTTTGTTCCTCTTTGCTAATCTGTCTGCTCTGTCATTACCTGATGTATCTGAGTGACCAGGGATCGACTGCACAACTATTCTGATGCAATAGGAAGTGATAAGCTGATCAGTAAACAGTGGTCATGGGTGACATTTATCATATTTGACTCTGACAAACGTAACAATAGTTGGCTCTAACAATATAAACTAACTTTGGCTCTAACAATATAAACTAACTCTTCTTAACAGCAATCGCAGTTTCGGCTCCAACCAAGCATGTTTGACTTAGAAAATAATACTAACATTTCGTTGGCAATGGTAGCCATGTTTGGCTGTGACAAATGCTCATATATGGCTCTGACAATGGTAAACGTGTTTATCTATGACAACAGTTCTCATATATGGCTCTTGAAAGAGTAAAATATTGGGCTCTGACAAAAGTAACCATATTTGGCTCTGATAATAAAGACACTACTCAGGGCTCAGAAATTGGGTCTTAAATATTTTCTTGAACACACTGAGCTCTGGGGTATCCTTGAACATGGATGTTAAGAGCGGCCATTTCACCAGACTGCCTTCACACCGTTAGTGTTAGGATTCCACTGCAGATCTCTGAAACAGTTCTCCGTGAAACACGTAATGCGAACCGTGTTTACTAGCCTACATCAGACATGGACTACTTACCTATCAGAGTTGTCTTCAGGTCCCTAACAATAGCTTTCAAGTCGATTCCCGAGTCCAGTTTCATTTCTGAATTAAAACTGTTTATAGTCACAATTAAAGAAAAATAGATGAGCAGTAGCTAGAGAGAAACTAAAAGAGAGAAACTAAAAAAGACAAACTGGCAAGAAAACTAAGGCTGCTGTATACCGCTCCACCTATGACCAAGTCTTGACCTACGGATGCGAGTCGGGACAATGACTACAACGTAAACGAGACAGCTTCGGACCACATACATTATGTATTTGAAGAAGGCGGTCCACGTAACCAGACGACACATCATAGCCGTGCAATCCAGCCTCTGCAAACCCGAGTGGAACAGTCCCAGTTGCAACGGTTTGGCCGTGTCTGCAGAGTGGGAGAGGACCGGCTACAACGATAACCATGGGAAACGAAGAGCCAAGGATCCATACCTCCAGGACGATCCAAAGTTCGCTGGGAGGACAACATCAGACAATCTCTAAAGTACCGAGAGCTGGACTGGAACCAGCTCAAAGGGAAGACAGCCGATAGCATAGCATGGCGCTCCCTCTGGCTAACCTCTACGCCCCATGATAGAAGAGGCAGGACTAAATAAGTATAGCCATTATTGCTTTTATTCGAACAATCACTTTAATTACTATACATAATAAGGAAAAATAATAATCTCTATTTTTAGTATTTAATGTAATAACTGCTGTCATTAAACCTGTTAAAGTAGTTGTCAAAAATACGTTGTCGATAAAAACAAAACCATGTTCGGTTTGCCTGTATGAGTACTGTCACGGCACTATACATCACACGTTGACAAGTACATTTTGAGTGATGGCGGACAAGTTTGTTCGCAAAAACTAGTAAGGCCAGAGTCGAGTTGCCTATAATTACATTTAAAAAAAAAAAAACAACAATCGAGGCAAGTTGATGTGGTGACTTTTAAAGTCGATAAAACAGATACATAATCACTCAGATTGTAACCTCGGGGGGTCCGCATATTACAAGCTACATGCAAAAGGAAATGTAAGCGGTTTGTGTACACACGATGACCCGTCTTCGCGTGTACTGAACACACCGATTTTTTGTTTTAAGAGTACACGAGATGACTGGTTTCCTAGTAGAATTAATAGACCAGCCGAGCAGGGGGTATAGTTTACAACTTAATGGTTAACGCAAGAAAATCGCGTAGCCAAAACTATGGAAAGGGGGGCGGCGAGAGGGGGGGGGGAATGGGAGAGGGGTGATGTTTAACAACTCTGATTACGTTGAACAGAAATACGGTACAATAGTCTAGACAACAGCCGTATACCAATAAAAAAAAAGGTTGTCCCATTGCAGATACTGCTGTAGGGGAGTTAGGTGTTAGAGATTTCTGCATACGAGGTCCAACTTGTTATGAGGTGGGGGTGACCAGCTCCCTTCCTCGCTGCATTTGCCTTCCCTAACTCACGAGCAGAGTCAAGATACCCACTTACAGCTGGGTAGAGTGGAGCGCGACGCTACCAGGTTTCTTTCCGGAAACCGATAACTGTGCCGCGAGAAGAAAGCGCGCGGTCTAACCGTTTAACCAAACATACACTCATTAATATCAAATAGTTGTATCTATTCTTTGATCATTGGCCGCTGACTGACAAAGCAATCAATGACCATCACGTCCTGTGGTGTCTTGTAAGGCAGCAACCAACTGTCTCCACTTTACTCGTACGGCAACCATCCTTGGTGTGGTGCCCAAATATGGTTCATGCTTTGCATCTCTGCTTATACAGTTCTCCGCCAGATTGGCCAGCCTGTCTTTTGCTTTCCTTCTGGAGTCCATACCAAAGCAATTCTCTGGAGATAGTGTCTGGGTCTCTTCTGAGGATACGACTCACCCAATCCCAGCATCTACCCACAATAAAGCTGTCTCCGAGTTAGCAGTTCTTGACTAGCAGTTCTCGGCCAGAATATTCGAAGAATTTTCCTTAGGCAGGTTGTGTGGAAAGATGATAGTTTGGTTTTTTTCTTTTTCTGTCAGATTATACAAGTCTTTTCTCCAGAATGTTGAAGAATAGACATGAATATTCTGACACTGTTCTTGGTCAATGAAGAAAACAAGGGGCCGCAAATATAGTACAGGCCTGCAAAGGCAGAAGAATAGAGAAACAGAAAAGAAAGTCTTGAGGGTCCATGTGTGTCCTATGGTTGTCTTAATGTGTGTCCTATGGTTGTCTTAATGTGTGTCCTATGGTTGTCTTAATGTGTGTCCTATGGTTGTCTTAATGCGTGTCCTATGGTTGTCTTAATGTGTGTCCTATGCAACTCTAACATCCTCTCCTCGCCTCTGTCTCCACTGGTGCCAACTTCTGTCCATCAGCTCTACATGAGTGACCTTGTCACACTGTTGACTGGTTCATACTGTTGATGAGGTTTGTAGTTTAACGTTAACAGGATGGGGTGACCTGCCCCATGCCTAACGTTCCTTTGTCGCATTTACGACATGCCTGGCAATTTTACAGAGTTGTTGTAATTGGCTTCCCTTTCCGGCCCAGTTTACACACACAGTGCTATAAAGAATTGCCATTTTACTAATTGAATAAAACATCCTCTAGCAACCTTTCTCAAGCTGTTTACCCTGGAACAACCCTTGAAATAATTTTGCGGTCTCAGGCGATCCCTGCGTAATTATTATTATATCTACAGCTCATGGTACCTTAGCGTGATCAGTAATGTGTAAATATAATAATCCATTACATATTGTGAATGCTTCTTTTCAGTAGAGAAACAATTTTTTTTCTGTGGATCTGTTAATTTAGGCCAACTTATTAGCCTACTCTTTTTGTGTGATTCCCCCCCCCCCCTTTCCCCACGAAGGTTATCAACTCTAATGTAAGTCTGTAGTGTAGTTAGAAGAGACTTACGCTTTTCATTTTTTTAAATTTCCTACTTGATTTTTTTTTTCAACCATACCCAAGAATACCAAAAGAATGGACGCAGTCATTAGTAATACCGCTTCCAAAGAAAGGAAATCTAAAAATGTGCAAGAACTACAGAACCATTAGCCTTATTAGTCATCCAAGTAAGGTGATGTTAAGGATACTTTTGAACAGAATAAAACAGAAATCAGAAGAAATCTTGTCAGAGGAACAGGCTGGCTTTAGACCAAAAAGAAGTACCTCAGAACAAATCTTCAATATTAGATTACTTATCGAAAAACATCTCCAACATCAACACGATTTATACCATAACTTCATCGATTTCACAAAAGCCTTCGATCGAGTCTGGCATGAAGGCTTATGGCAAGTAATGAGAAAATTCAATTTTGATACCAACATCATAGATATCATTGAAGCACTATACAAGGACGCAAGCAGTGCTGTTTTTGCAAGCAACGACATTGGAGAATTTTTCAAAACAACTGTAGGAGTTCGGCAGGGATGTATCCTGTCCCCAGTGCTCTTTAATATTTATCTAGAACATATTATGCAGGAGGCTCTCTACGATTATAAATCAACCATATCGATTGGAGGCCGACCTCTGTGCAACCTACGTTTTGCTGATGATATTGATCTGATAGCTGGATCAGAATCAGAACTTCAAGACCTTACCTCTAGACTGGAGAAAGTAACAAGAACGTATGGGATGGAAATTAATATAGAAAAAAGCAAGATATTGGTGAATAGCCATAAGAAACATGTTCCGACCAACATTACGTTAAATGGGCAAACGTTAAAAGAAGTTAACACCTTTAAATATCTCGGGTCCACTATATGCAGTGATGGAAGATCAATTAAAGAAATCAAGACAAGACTTGAGATGGCCTCAGCTGCCATGACAAGGTTGAATGTGATCTGGAAAAGTAACATCAGTTTTCCTGTGAAGATCAAATTATACAAATCACTTGTATTATCTATTCTCTTGTATGGGTGTGAGAGCTGGACACTCACTGCAGATACGGAGCGAAGGATTCAGGCTTTCGAGCATAAATGTTATAGAAGAATTTTGCGCATTTGCTATAAAGAGCACAAAATAAATGTCTATGTTAGAGAGAAGATAAACACCTATGCAGGCCACCAAGAACCACTTTTGTCAACAGTGAAACGTCGAAAGCTTGCCTGGTTTGGGCATGTAACTCGTCATGACTCCCTTTCGAAAACGATCCTTCAGGGAACAGTCGAAGGTAAACGGAGAAGAGGAAGGCAGAGAAAATCCTGGGCTGATAACATCAAAGAATGGGCAGGACACGGTTTTTCCACACTTGTACGCATTGCTGAGGATAGAGAGCAGTGGAGGACCCTGTCTGCTGATGCTTCCACCATGGCACCCCTACGACCCATGACCGGTTACGGGCTGAGATGATGATGATGACCCAAGTAGTGGAGCCATGGTAGCTCAGTGGTTAGAGCACTGGCTTCCTAGCTCGGTGGTCCATGGTTCGATCCCCAGTTGAGGTGGGATTTTTTTTTAGACCGCAAACGGCTCCTGGGTCGACCCAGCCTCATGAATTGGGTACCAGAGCAACTTGGCCGAAGATTAAGGCGGCCGGCGTGATGCCGACCACATCACCCCTAGTGTGACGATGGTCAAGAAAATATAGGGCTACATTCAAGTCCAAATGGGAAAGAGAGCACCCGGGCAATCTGAAAAATGATGCATATCATCAACTACCCAGGAAAGAACAGGTCATCATTTTTCGGCTACGCACTGGACACAACAGATTGAGATACCATCTATACCGCAAATACAAAATTGGTGCAACAGATCTCTGCACCTGCGGTACCAGCGCGATGACAGTCGAACACCTGCTGCAGTACTGCCCAACCTACAGTAATGAACGGAGTAGCATATGGGAACAACCCACTTCTGTCAACGAAAAACTGTTTGGAGATGTCGGGAACCTTGAGTTGACTACTGCCTTTATTAGAGTCATAAATGTGGACGTCTGAAGGCGAACGAGGAAGAAGAAGAACACCATATTCCCAATATGCCTCAATGGGCGTGTAACGGGATCCTCCTTCTCTCCCTAACCCAAGTAGACCTAAAAGCCTTATCACATATTTCTACTCTACGAGATGCTAATGAAATATAGTATGTGCAAAAGTGAAGACGGTCCTATTGCGCACTGCCAAGGTGTGTGCATGTATGTTTTTGGGGCTGCCCAGTCCCTGCCCACCACTGCACGCGCTAACATCGGTAAAAGGAGAAGGGTTAACAATAAAATGCGCTCTGATATAACCACAAAGGTTGAAAGTACCGCGCCTCGCCAGAAGAAGGCAAAAACCGAAACAAAAAAGAAAATAAATAAATAAAACAAATGTGACTGATAATTATTCGCTTTCTTACGAATCACCAAAGACAATGAAGAAAACATGCAGAGAGAGAGAGAGAGAACGAGAGACTGACAAACGACAGATAGACAAGAAGAAGAGAGAAAGACCGCACGTCAAACTCATGACCTCCTGCACTCGCTTTAATTGGACATTTTGGAATGCGAAGGCTAGGAAAAAAGAAATTTGACCGGCCAAATGTCATTCAACAGATCATGTTCAAATGTAACCCATTATAATGTATTTACGTCCCTTTGCTGGCCAGCGGTACCATTTCGATAGTCTTATGTGGCCCGTGGTTGGCTAACTAAATAGTCTTAGCAGCCTAGCATACAAGATAAATTTTGTTCTTTCTATCTCTAGTAACTAGAAAAATCAGACATGTCACAGCTTCACATTTGGATGAACCGAGACAATCATCTTCTAGCGGGTTTGAGAACTGTCACATTACATGACGCTTATCCTATGAAAAAAAAAATAAATAAATAAACGGATATCAGGACGATAGTCCCTTCTCACCAACCTACTTTCCATGGCCCATTAACTGATGGAGCCCCAGGGTCGTGCCTGGTCAAACAGTTGTTACGCCACTGACTACTATGCGCCTACGGCAGTAGAAATCTGATGTTTAATGGCGCGAGAAAGAACAAGAGATAGACAGACAATACTAATGAAATCCAAAAGAAAACACGGGCTGACTTCTGGCAATGGAACACTTGCAACACACTTGGCTTGGAACAGAAACCTCGGCTTACCGCAGCACCTCACAGCACGGTTGTGGAGTCGGCCAAGAAATTTTCCGACTAGTTTTTTAATTAAACTAGTGATATGGCATTAAATTATGCACTTAAATGGAGTTATATGTATAAGTATGGTATGTGTGTGAACAAATGAATGCGTGGCTTTCGTAGACTACATTTTAAACTATTCATTCATTCAAACAAAATAACAAATCATCCACATCTGCACACAAATGACTGCTTTGCCAAACACCATGAGGCAAAATAGTTTTATTTTAACAATGACGGGAAAATTGAGTGTATATAGTTTATTTTCATTTCTTGTGTGCTTTTTTTCTAAATGTGCCAACAAATTTCCAACTGTAATTAAAACGTTGTGATCTGAAGCAACTAAAATTTTCCTACGTTAGGATATGTAAAAATGGCTGTACTTTAACGCGAAAGTGGTTTTAGCAGTTCTACTACTTTAAAATGTTATTTCAAATTATTAAGCGCACCCTCGATCCTCCCTTGCATGGATCAAACGTAGATCTGCCTTGACTTAAGTCTCGTAAAATTTGGAGTCGGCCCATTTTTTACCAACTCCGACTCCACTAAAAATGACCGACTCCCCGACTCCACAGCCATGCCTCAACGTAAGAGTAGGCCTAAAAAGTATTATTTTTCCTTCCCTATTGCCGTGAAGCGGAGTGGGGAGCTAAAGTTGGCGTGCCTGTGCCAAGTGTGTGGCCTTGGCTGCTGCCAGCCGGTGTTGTTGTTGTAGCATGTCTGTGATGTTGTCTAATAAAGGTAAACAGTAAAATAATATTATCCTAATAGCGTACAACACGTTCGCAACTTACCTTCTATCACTAACAAAGTTATCCTCTCACAGTAAAAAAGCAACCACTCCTTCTTAGTTAGGTCTGAACGTACAAATGCGAGATAGTACTTGAAATAACGTGCAGCTAGCTATGTATAGGTCTAAAATTCACAAACCAAATGTCATTTCCACTTCAAGTGGAGCGTAGCTATGTGTAACACTCTACACACCTTGCGTCGTCTCAATTCTGACCTAGAGCGAATGTTTATGTAGCCAGTTTAGCTACACGACGAATGTTAGAAACATTCACGTCGCCCAATTTGAGATGTACGTCACTTAGAAACACTGTTAGGATAAGAACCCGGATGTAAAATAATTTTTAAAGCCTTATGTGCTTTACGCTGTCTTGTATTAGAGAGTTTCTTTTCTCAGTGGGATTTACCAGCGTGATGTAAACAGTCTAAATTTCCGGGCTCGTATTTTTTTATGTTTTATGCATATTGAATGTTACCATTTTTATTACCTCAACCGTTTTGTTTCGTTTGTCCCCGACAAAGACTTTATGATCGTGTCGTGGGGTATCCGTTTGTCTTTTGTCCTAGCAAGATATTTTGCTTTTTTGTTGTTGTTTTTTTTTTTTTGTCTGTCATCCCTCAGTTTAGATAGCCGAACAAATATAGGCGTACCTGTCAGTTTTTAACTAAACAAAGAAGGTAACCCGAGATATGTGAACAGTAAATAATAAACGAACATAAGTATAAGCAGCAGTGGCGTACTAAGGGAGGTACGAGGGGGCGGACCTCCCCAGGTGACAGCAAGGAAAGGGGGGGGGGTCTTCTTCTTCTTTGATCCATAGCCGCCGACCGTCAAAGCAGTCAGTGGTCATCACGCCTGATGGCGTCTTGTAGGGCAGCAACAAATTGATTCCTTTTTGTTCGGTCAGCGGCCATCCTTCGTACAGTGCCCCAACTCTGGTTCATTCTTTGCGTCTCGGCTTCCACAGTTCTCCGCCAGGTTGTTTTTGGTTGGCCTCTCTTTCGCTTTCCTTCGGAGGTCCATAGCATAGCTGTTCTTGTGATGGTATCAGGGTCCCTTCTGAGGACATGGCCAACCCAACTCCAGCGTCTGCCAGCTATCATGGTGTGCATGTCCTCCTGGTTTACTCCGAATAACCAGTTCTTGGTTGCTCATGGTATTCGGCCAAAAGATTCCGTGGGACACTTTTATGATAGTGCTTCGTGTTGAAAATATACCTGCATGTTTGATCCTTTATGAGACGAGGGTGCCAAAGGTAGAATCCGCCCTGGCGCCCAATACAATAAGTAGGCTACGCCTCTGTGTGGCAGGCAATCTTAATAAAGAAAGAAAGAAAAGTTGCAGACGGTGATAGAGACACCGGAAAATCGATCCATGGCCGGCTGTTCTTTCACGATTCAATACCCCGCCCCCGCCCCCCCCCCCCTTCCCCCGTAGTGAGACGTTGTCATCCCGTCGTCAGTTATGTCAGAGAACACATGCTAATCAAAAATAAGAATACTCAATGACTGAACTCTAATCAAGCGCTCTTAAACACCAAGCACTGACAAAGACTAAAGTGCCTATCAACTAGCGCGGTGTGAAGCCCTGTAAGAGGCTGTTCGTGAGAAGAACTTGAGATCCCGAGGTGTGGGCGTTCGCGTGTAAACCTTACCAACATTTATTTTATTTTATTTTATTTTATTTTTTAAACAAAATTTTGCTTCGTTTTGGCATGTCTCGCTCTGTTCAACTAAGGTCATCGGTTATATTAGGGCACATGTCCAAATATAAAATAAAATGTGATCTGGTTTCTTCTTCTTCGCACACTCTCAGACGACTACTTGAATATTTTCAAAGAAAGCATTAGTCAGCTTCAGGCTATTTGAAGAGGCCGTATGGTACCAATCTTTTGCAAGCCACATGTGAGTTTTTTTTATTTGAAGTGAATGTAGTGCTCACGTATCTTTGCACATCTTTTGTCGCTATACGTAAGTCGCATATGACGTGCCTTTGTTTGATCATGATAGATCAGAACTGTATGAACAACAAAATGGAATACCCCAAGGATCAGTAATGTCTCCTTCAATTTTTACAATAATGGTAAATGATTTAGGTGAAGAATTTAATGATATAACAAATAAATTGTCACAGTTTGCAGATGATGTTGCTATATATGGAGGACTGGGAAACATCTGCTAAATTATATAAGGATTTACAGAAGCAAATAAATAAAGTATGTAAATGTATGACAAAATGGGGTTTACAGCTGAATACAAATAAAACATTGGGAATGATCTTCAGTAAAGGTAGGGTTGTTAAAAATAAAATTATAGACATAAATATCCAAGGGCTAAACATTAATACAGTGCAAACCACTCGCTATCTAGGAATGATATTGGACCAACAGCTGAACTGGAATAAACACATAGATAAACTAGTGGAGTCTTGCAGAGGATTGACTAACTTATTAAGATATTTGAAAGGTAATGGATGGGGTGCAAGCTCTAAGACAATGCTCACTTTTTATAAATCTTTTATTAGAGGAAAAATAGATTATGGAAGTATAATAAATGACTCTGCTGCACACAGTAACAAGATTAAATTAGACTAAATTCAGCATCAGTCTTTATGTACAATAGCAGGTGCAATCAGATCAACATCAATGGGAGCTATAGAGGTGGCTTTAGGAATTCTACCCTTAGAATTACGGAGAAAGGAGTTAGACTAAATTACATGAACAGAGTTATGTTGGATAAGTCTCACCCAGCACATACAGCTTTTACCAGATGCCAACTAACAACTCAGGCCAATCCAATGAATACCACTAGATACCCTACATGATGGAAGTGTATGGAGAAAATTCTCCATCTGGGTACATTAATTACATCAATTAATAACAGTTGTGAATACAAGCCAGTGATTCCGCCCTGGGAGATCAAGAAACCAGACACGGACTACCACCTAGCAGAAATACTTAAGAAAACAAATAATATAGAAAATATTAAAAACACAGCCAATAAATATATACAACAAATATCAAAAGACAGCATTACTGTGTACACAGATGGATCCAAGGGAGATGATGGCAAATTGGGGATAGGAATATATATTCAAATATGGAAAATGGCAAAAAAATATAGCATCACGGAAAATACATCCATTTTCACTGCAGAGATGGTGGCAATACTAAAAGCACTAGAAATATTCTCTAATAATCCTCCCAAAAAACTAACAGTTTTAACTGACTCTCTTTCAACAATTAAAGCTCTTAGAAACTTACGAGAATGTAGTAGACCTGATATAGCAGAGGAGATATTTCTGGCTACTACATACTTATATTCCAGAGGATGTACAGTCTTAATTGCTTGGATACCTTCACGTGTTGGCATAGAAGGAAATGAAAAGGCAGATAAAGAAGCCAAGAAAGGTAGATCTGATAAAAATCTAATAAATGTAGGGACGAGTAAATCAGAGATTAAGAGCTTAATTAAAGATTTAATAACAGATGAATGGAAAGCAGAGTGGGATAAAAATCTGAAAGGAAGACATGCATATAAGATGTTCAAGGCTCCAACAAGAAAATGTCAGATATCTAGGGAATTGAAAATTCCCAGTAATAAGAAACTTCTCAGACTACAGCTGGGAAAAGGCTATTTCAGAATAGAAGAACCTTACTGTGCAGGATGTCTTCAAGACAATAATATAGAACATTTTTTGTTAAAATGTAAGAGGTATGAACAAATGAGAATACCAATATTAGATTGTTTTCAAGCATCAAACTTACCTACAAATATAGAAGAGGTGTTAAGGATAGACAGACCTAGGGAGCTGCATAATATAGTCAAACTATATTTAACACCACCCGTGTGTTACCGGGGCCCGAAAGGGGAGCAAAGAATAGTAACACTGTCCCCTGCCAAGCATGTCGTAGAAGGCGACTAAGGAGGGTTGGGCATGGGCCCGGTTACCCCATCCTGTAAAAAATTTAAACCACAAAAAACTTCAACAAATATGGACAAGTCAAATAAAGAAAATAAAACACAGCCATCCAAGACAGGGGAAGGTCCTCTCGTGGGGAGGCGTATGATGCAACACAGAGAAAGCCGAAAGGAGTCTATGTTGCTGACTAACCTTCTTTCTTCTAGGAGAACTTCCAGATTTGGCACCTGGAATGTGCGGACATTAAACGAACAAGGGAAAGTGGCGCAAGTAGCAGCAGAAATGAGGGAATACAAAATCGAGGTTCTGGGAATGTGTGAAACAAAGTGGAAGGGGGTAGACAGGAAGAAACTCATCACAGGTGAATTGGTGCTGTCCTCAGGACATGAAGACGAAAGTTCACACCACAGTGAAGGGGTAGCTCTTATGTTATCTAAAGAAGCACAGAAAGCACTCATTGAATGGGAAGCTGTTGGACCCAGAATAATAACAGCTACTTTCAAAACAGCTAAAAAGAAAATTCATGTAAATGTCATCCAATGTTATGCACCAACTAATGACAAAGAAGAGTCTGTGAAAGAAGCATTTTATACTAAACTACAGGAAATTATGGATAAAGTAAAAAGAAGAGACATCACAATTTTGATGGGTGACATGAATGCAAAGATAGGTACAGTCAACACCGGATTTGAAGAAGTCATGGGAAAACAAGGGCTAGGAGTAATGAATGAAAATGGAGAACTATTCGCAAACTTCTGTGCTTCAAATCAACTGGCTATAGGAGGAAGCATGTTTCCACATAAGAGAATACACAAGGCAACATGGATATCACCAGACCATAGAACAGAAAATCAGATTGATCATATATGCATAAACAAGAAGTTTAGATCATCATTGCAGGATGTAAAGGTATATAGAGGAGCAGATGTGGCATCAGATCACCATCTTCTGATAGCCAAAGTAAAAATGAAACTCAAGAGATATACAACAATGCAAAATTATAGACAACAGTATAATGTAGGACAGCTAAGAAATCAAGAAACAAGAGACAAATTTGCGGTCACAGTATCCAACAAATTCCAAGTGCTCCAACAGCTGGAAGATGTAGAGAATACAGAAGACTATTGGCAGCAGGTCAAAACTGTATGGAAGGAGACATGTGAAGAAATACTGGGGAAAAGGGAAAGACAACAAAAAGCATGGATAACAACAGAAACCATCAATAAGATAAAAGACAGAAAAAACAAGAAAGCAGAGTTAAACACAAGCAAAACCAGAAGTTCCAAAGCCAAGGCTCAAGAAGTGTACACAGAAGCAAACAAAGAAGTAAAAAGAAGTATCAAAAGAGACAAGAGGAAGTATATTGAGGAGTTGGCAAGAAAGGCAGAAGATGCTGCAGCCAAAGGAAATATGAGAGAACTGTATAGCAGCACAAAGAAGCTAACAGGGAAATACAAGCAAACAAGTTGCCTCATAAAAGACAAGAATGTGAAACTGCTCAGCAATATACAAGAGCAAATGAAGAGGTGGACAGAATATTTTGGGGACCTTCTCAATAGACCAGCTCCACAAAACCCGCCGGACATCCAGCCAGCTGAAGAAGAGCTACAAATTAACGGTGAAAGACCAACGAAGGAAGAAATAAAGAAAGCCATAAAGCTTCTAAGAGATGGAAAAGCGTCTGGACCTGATGGCATTCCAGCAGAGGCCATCAATGCAGATATCGACACGGCTACAGAGATGTTATATAAATTACTTGGTAAAGTCTGGGAAAAGGAAGAGATACCAGCAGAATGGAAGGAAGGATATCTGGTTAAGTTGCCTAAGAAGGGAAATTTACAAGAGTGCACAAATTATAGAGGAATAATGTTACTATCAGTGCCAGGAAAAGTATTAAACAGGATTATCCTTGAGAGATTAAAAGAGTCCATAGACAAGAAACTGAGAGATGAACAAGCAGGTTTTCGACAAAACAGATCATGTACAGACCAGATAGCCACTTTGAGAATAATAGTTGAACAAAGTCTGGAATGGAATTCACCACTATACATCGGATTTGTGGACTACGAAAAGGCATTTGACAGTGTAGACAGAGAATCACTTTGGAAATTGTTGAGGCATTATGGAGTTCCCCTGAAGATCATTAATTTAATAAAGAAAACATATGAAGACATGACATGCAGAGTTCTTCACGAAGGACAGCTTACAGAACCGTTTGGGATAAGAACAGGAGTGCGACAGGGATGCCTCTTGTCTCCATTTCTTTTCTTGCTGGCAATAGATTGGGTTATGAGATCATCGGCAACACACAACAGAAATGGAATCCAGTGGACTCTGACTAAGCAGTTGGATAATCTGGATTTTGCTGATGACTTGGCTCTTCTGTTCCATAGCCGTAATCAGATGCAGGACAAATTGAAAACACTCGATGAGAGGTCACAGCAATTGGGTCTGAAAATACACAGGGAAAAGACAAAAATAATGCGAATAAATGCAGGTAATGATAACAGGGTTGAACTTGAAGAAACACCAATACAAGATGTAGAATCATACACATATCTTGGCAATAATATAGACAAAGTTGGAGGGACAGACAGCGATATCAAAATAAGAATACAAAAGGCAAGAGGAGCTTTCATTGCATTGGGAAATATATGGAGATCAAGAGAAATAGGATCCAACACGAAAATAAGAATCTTCAACTCAAATGTGAAGTCAGTCCTATTGTATGGCTCAGAGACATGGAGAACAACAAAGACAACAACCAAAAAGCTACAGACTTTCATAAATGGGTGCTTGCGTAGAATAGAGGGATTAAAATGGTATGACAAGGTTACCAACGTGGAACTGATGACAAGAACTAGACAAGTGCCAGTGGAACAAGAAATGAGAAGAAGACGATGGCGATGGATAGGACACACACTGAGGAAACCTGTTGATAGCATTACAAGGCAGTCCTTGTTCTGGAACCCCCAGGGCAAGAGAGGCAGAGGAAGACCAAGAAGTACATGGAGAAGAGAGTTGGAAACAGAGGTGAAAATGATGAGGAGAACATGGAAAGAACTTGAGATGATGGCACGTGACAGGAGGACTTGGCATGTGTTTGTTGAAGGCCTATGCTCCTTTGGGAGTGGAGGGTTATGATGATGATATTTAACACGAACAAATGTTAATATACAGTGGCTGGGAATGTGAAGGTCTTATGCTTGCTTACAATGCATTTGACTTTTGACAGATGAAAGTCAATTAAATATCTGTTAAAGTCAGATATATAACTGGAACCACCAGGCCTTCACACCCCTCCACTTTAATATTATTCTTGTTCAGAGTGTCTTCTTGATTTTGTTCGTTTTTTTTTTAATTTGGTTTTTTTTTTTTTTTTTTTTTTTTTTTTTTTTTTTGGGGGGGGGGGGGGGGGGATTTTTTTTTTCTTAATTTTTTTGTTATTTTATTTATTTAACGTATATGCATAATTGTGATTGTCCCTATTTACAATGATTTGATAAATGTGATGCCACTTTCTCATATCGGCAGTTGTTCATATTATTTGGAATTGAAAACAATATATATCCTAATTATAACCCATGTCACGAGAGGGGTGTCCCTGGTAAAATCTACTCTAGAATCCTAGAGCAGAGACTCCGATGCCTAGCTGAGCCACAATTGGATGAAGCCCAGTGCGGATTCCGAGCAAACCGAAGTACTCAAGACCTAATCTTCACACTCAGGCAGCTGAGTGAAAAGGCCCTTGAGTACAAGAGTGAGATCCATCTTTGTTTCATAGATCTGGAAAAGGCGTTTGACAGGGTCCCCTGGAGCAAACTTTGGGACTGTTTGGCAAGGAAGAACATTCCAGCACCTCTGATTCATGCTATACAGAGCTTCTACAAGTCTTGCAGAAATTATGTGAGGACAGCAAACTATAAGTCAGAAGAGTTCAGGACCACCACTGGTGTAAGACAAGGCGATATCCTGTCCCCTTATCTTTTCATACTCCTCATGGACGATGTCATCAAGGCATGTAAGGAGAGAACAAGAAAGTATTCAGTGGGGTACTGGAAGATGAGACAGGTCTGTATTTCAGAGCTAGCATTTGCTGATGATGTTGTCCTGATTGCTAAATCAGAGACACATCTCCAATCCAACCTGCAAGTCTGGAAGGAAGAGCTGGAGAAGAGAGGGATGGTCATAGTTAGTTGCTTATCCTTTACAGGACGTGGCAATCAACCCCAGCTTTTATTGGCTGTTTATGGATGGTCATAAGCAGCTCTAAAACAAAATCCATGGTGATATCACGGGAAGAAAGAAAACATCAGATTAAGTTGGGAGAACAGGTCCTGGAGCAGGTCGACCACTTTAAATATCTTGGAGCTATTACAGACCGAAAGGGGGGCATCAAAGAAAAATTGGCCACTCGAAAAGCAGCGGCTGGGAGACTTTATCAGGCCATAAATCGAGGATTCCTCAGCAAGAAAGAGGTTGGTAAGAAAACGAAGATGGCTGTATACCGCTCCACCTATGTCCCAGTCTTGACATATGGATGCGAGTCATGGGCAATGACTACAACCCACAAAAGCCAGATCCAAACCTCAGAAATGAGGTATCTGAGGAAGGTGGTAGAAGTAACAAGAAGAGACATGGTCCGCAACCAGACGATACGTCAAGGCCTAAAATCCCACCCGCTGCAGACCCAAATAGAACAGTCCCAACTAAGATGGTTTGGCCATGTCTGCAGAATGGGAGAAGATCGGCTACCACGACAAGCATGGGAAACAAAGAGCTAGGGATCCAGACCTCCAGGACGACCCAGAGTCCGCTGGGAGGACAACGTTAGACAATCTTTGAAGGACCGAGGACTAGAAAGGAACCAGGAAGAAGACAGCTGATTGAATAGTCTGGCGCTCTCTCTCCCAAACCTCTACACCTCACGGTAGAAGGGGAACGACTAAGTAAGTAGTAAGTAAGTCACGAGAGGGTAGATGTTTATTGAAATTATAAGATATCCTGGACAAAAAATTGTATCAGGTGATACCAGGATAGTGCCAGATAAGAGACTGGTCTTATAAGAAATACCCCCTTTTCTGAAAAGAAAAAGGGTATATCGACACCAAAGGTAGGATCAAGCTGTATAAGTTTCTAGGTATGATGATATCATATGTTCCTAGATTCCTATGGGCTTCCTCTCAAGATCCTCCTATGATTATATTATTATTTTTATTATTATTGTTGACTCTGCTAGGGGTATTAACTAAATTATCTACCAACAAGAACTTGAACTCAACTTAGATCATTAAGTAAGTCTGCTGGTAAATATTTACAATTTATTTTTACAGTTCTTATTTTCTTCTGAAAATCTTTAACGAAAAACCAAACTTCAATTACAAAATTAAATAAATATGCACTTGAAAATTGTTCAACAAAATTTTTCAAAGGTCTCTGAATTCGTAGGAGGTCATCACTGGATGGACATCACTCTTATAGAATATCTAGGCTATATCTTTATATTACTGTTCGTTCACTGTCCTTTTATTTTAAGTTATCACTGTCTATAACTATGTCCCAACATGGGTCATCATTTGATTACTGTCTATAATCTTGGAGTGACTGGCATACTCTACAGTGGCCTTGTTTTTAACTCATCTGTAGAAGGAAGCTGGTTCCACTTTGGTCCTGGGAGTTGTCGTAGATTTTAGATAGGAGTATTAAGACTTGGGTTAGGTCCCTTCTGAATAGGTTGGAATGAGTGTTAGATACAGTGAGAGCTGGTGAAAAGAAATAGAATTTCCACACGTGAGATGATAGGATGTGATATAGAGGCTGTCTTTGAGAATCGAGATAATCTTCTCTCTCTCACCTATCTTCTACGACCGCTTTTAAAGGCGTCAGACAGTCTAAACACAGATATATATTACATAAATCTCTATCTACTCACAGGCACGCACATACACGTGACGACAGTTAAACACACAGACGTGGGAAATCTATAACCATGTATATATATATTATCTGAACGAGCTGTCCAACGCACTGATTTAGTTCAAGAGAGATTTTATTATTATCATCTAAACAAAATCTTCTCACAACACCAAAAAAATACATCAAGGAAAAACATATACAAATAGTCATAGAATTCAAGGAAAATGCTACAAGGATGATAGCCCCGTTATGATCTTAGCTCTGTGTTTCGCCCACAGCCCCGTTAAGAGAACAGATGATGGCCCAAAGAGTTATAGATACATAGGGTTGAGTCTAAGAGGTTTCTTTCTTTCTCGTAAATGTATGAACAGAGTTGAATAATCTGATTTAGCCTAAGAAAAAAAGAGACTCTAGCTTTTGTAACAAATTCTGCAGATTAAAAAAAGGTTTAGACAGCAAATGGGTGACAATAATACAACTGTAAAATAACACTCTGATCTGCGTACACTCATTCATTCAGCCATGGCCATGGGTACACAGTTATACTCACAACTTTGCTCGCTGCCTCTGGGAACATAATAAATTCTAGGACCTCCACACAGACCCGAAAATGCAGTCCTTGACCAAGAAATCCCCAGTTCCAAAAGACGTACTAAACTCTCAGGGAACGATTCCTTGGGTGTTCTAATTTTTCGAATGTCTGATTACGTCACAGGAAATTTGTCCAGGCACGAAAGTTAGCAGTGCACAATGTCATTAGCTTTGGTTTCTAGAATTTAAGGAAGGTCAGATCGGTGTCTACTTTCAGGCGGGTACTATATTTGGTCACCACAATACTAGTCACAATCTCTGTCGGAATGTTAATCTTGTAATATTCTCGCCGCCAGGCAGCATGTACATTTAAATTTGTGGAGCAATATGAACTGGCTCAAAAGCCCAATATATATTTCTAGTCTTTAGAAACCGTTAGTGGGGTTGCTATTACTGTCTCTCTCTGATGGCTTATGCACTGTCAGACCCGTGTTACTTGAAACAAAAAAAAACCCACGTGGTTAAAGATAGGAAATGTCTATGCTTCTCACAAATATGTCTCTCAGGCTACTAAACGCTGGCAAGTTGGGTACCACCGTTTCACTATATAAAAGAAAGAACACATATCAAATAATTTACATATATGTACTCAATATAACTTACATTTAAAACAGCAAGCCTACAGCTTGACTTATTATTTAAACTTCCGGTGAAATAAGTTATATAAAACCGATCATCAGGAATTAGGAATATGGTGCGTATTCCGTCACTATTCACTGATGTCGCATCTAGCATTTTATAAGTTTGATATAAAATATTATCGACTGAGTATTAGCCGTTAAATTAAATTCCTTATAGCTACTAGTTTTAGTAAGCTAAGATATAATTTATTATGTATTTCCACTGTATGCGTCACTAGAAAATAATACAAACTATAAATTTGGCACTCTGCGCAAAATCTAACTAATGAAATATGAAATAAGCGACTTAACACTTTATCATTTCACAAAATACTAGATATAATATATATTACCTCAAACACAGCACTACAGGGTATCGCACAATTAAGAATTATACGCTTATATTTATGGAAGTCTAGAAGTTCGACAAATTGTCGCAACAAACTAAGAAACTTCGCTTATACAGCTCTACTCTTCGCGAACCACCTGTCTACTGCGATTATAGAGAAAGAATGAAGATAAAGTTTCAAACTAGGTTTAATATTTTAAACCAGACAAAGGATGAACTATTATTTCGTAGAACGAAATGCTCTCCCCTTTCCGGCTTAAACGATACGTTTAACACCTAACATGTCGTAACTGCCACCTACTGACCAAGATGTACGCGTGTCAGTTTCAAATCTCAGACAACCGTCTGCTCTGGGCGAAAGCGGGTTGGCAGTTTTTAGCACCTACGTTAGTGTCAGGTGAAACTGGTAGACCAAAAGTCTGCTCATGTCCAGCGAAACGAATTTCTCACACCCCAGGCCCAGAAATCCGGTCGGGCCGCGCTCTGACCGGGGAAACTGCAGACGTATGTCTGGCGAGAACTGTATATTCACAGCTATGGTTCGACCGGCAGAGACTGACATCTATGTAATAGAATTACATATCCCAGTATGAGAAAAACACAAGGTAAAGTTTTAGAATACTGAAGAAAATATTTTTCGCAAACGAGTGATGCGAAAAATACAGGAAAAACAAGTAAGGAAAGATAATAAAATGAAAGGATTTGGGTGAGAGAATAGGAAGAAGATGTAGGCAATTTAATGATATAAAGACCCACGTGACAGGAGTAAAGTTAATGATCTTCCTCCAAGCAGTAGTTACTACCTGATTGGCCCTCTGAACTCAAAAGGCACTTGCATCAGGAGTTCCCTCAGTAGTGGATGACTTTATTATGTGTAGTTGGGTTTACAGGATATAACCTGAAACGAATTAGAGGCAACCTCTATATTTTCCATCACTATCCCACTATCATAAAGGTTGGGGAAGATAGACAGTTTCAGACAGTGTGCTAGCAGATGCACAGGACACAGTATAGAAGCAACAACCAAATCCAGTTCACTGTAACTACAATTTCCCTCTAAATCCTTAGTTAGAGCCATTTGTCCATGATCCGCATCCATACAATGATTAAGTCTTGTATAAACTACTAAGTAATAGCTTAAACAATCCAGTAAAACAATCGCTTTCATTCTTCCTTACGTTCCTGGTGTGTGTCCATTCCATCAAGAAATAATTCTTTAAATGCTTTTCTAAACCTACAGACACACTTTTACCACCATTCTCAATTATTTGAATATATATCTTGGCAGTGTTTCGCCTCCAGAAATTCCACAATGGTTCTAACACATCTACACAATTCCCAACGCACAAGTGAATTAATCAATAGAAATACATATATATATATATATATATTCTTTCTTACCCTCAGGCACATACAGTTGAGCTGTTAATGGTTGTAATGGTCTGCTCTCAGTTACAAAAGGCAAAGGCACTATTCACTAACACTTTTTGCACTCGCTGTAATTTTTAAAATATGACTGGCCTATTTCCGTTTAGAACACACGCTTTATATAGTCTAAGGTCGGACGCCCGAGGGGGTTTCCTGCTCAACTATTATTTTGCGTTCCAAAAATGTATGTAAGATCTGCCTATGTGTACAAATCAGGAAACGAAGATTTTATTTATCTACGTTATTCCTGGAGCGATTTTCTTCATCTAAAGCTTAAAACACGCCCTGTATTATTCTACATCTTCCTAGCCTAGCTACTAGTCTTTTACTTTCCTAAGTGCATTTTATTCTATGCGTAATCTAAACAGCAAAATTATGGACTAACCCGAGGCTTCGATGCATTCAACCAGAGATTTCTCTCTTAATATACTACTGGTCGTAAAAGTCTCTGCACAGACGAGTAGAGCAACATCTCCAATATCGTATTGGTGACCTCTTCCAGGTGGTACTTCTTTCCTAAGTCTGTAATTAATTGTCACCGTCCACTCGTTTGCACAGATTAGTCCTGGCCATTTTGACTGTACAATGCTTTAGTAAACAAGGCATAAAGGTACCTTTTGATTGGTCCGCGTATCAAGCAGTTCTTACAAAGTATGGCGCGCGGTTTGGTTAGAGTTACTTAGAATAACTTGTTGTGAATCAGATGAATTGACGACAACCCATCAGAGGTTCTTCTTCTTCTTTGATCCTTAGCCGCCGACCGTCAAAGCAGTCAGTGGCCATCACGCCTAGTGACGTCTTGTAGGGCAACAACAAATTGATTCCACTTTGCTCGGTCGGTGGCCATCCTTCGTACAGTGCCCCAACTCTGGTTCATTCTTTGCATCTCAGCCTCCACAGTCCTCCGCCAGGTTGTTTTTGGTCGGCCTCTCTTTCGTTTTCCTTCAGGGGTCCATAGCATAGCTGTTCTTGTGATGGCATCGGGGTCTCTTCTGAGGACATGACCAACCCAGTTCCAGCGTCTGCCAGCTATGATGGTGTGCATGTCCTCTTGCTTGCTCCGAGTAAGCAGATCTTGGTTAGTGATGGTATTCGGCCAAAAGATTCGGTGAATTTTTCTTAGGCATGTTGTGTGAAAAGAGGACAATTTCGACATTTCCTTCTCTGTAACTCTCCAGCATTCCGCACCATAGAGAAGCACAGAAAGCACACAGCTCTGATATAATCTTAATTTTGTGCTTGTGCTGTATTGGGAGGACTTCCAGATGTTGTTTAGGCTAAAGAAGGCTGTTCTTGCCTTATTCATTCTGATGTTGATGTCTTTGCCTGCCCCGCCGTCTGGTGTTACTATGCTTCCTAGGTATGTGAAGGTATCTGTCTGTACCAATTGCTTATTCCTTATTGATATGGGCTCAGGGTTGCTCACATTGAGCGTCATGACCTCAGACTTCTTTAAATTGATGTTCAAGCCCACCTGCTGGCTAAACTTATTAAGTCTATCCGTTTTTTCCTGGATGTGTTGATGTGAATGTGCTAGTAGTGCAATGTCATCTGCATATTCCAGATCTTCCAATGTAGAAAATGTTGTCCATCTTATTCCTCTTGGACTGCCCTCTGTTGTCTGGCGCATCACCCAGTCTATGACTGTTAAAAATAGAGTGGTTGATAAGGGGCATCCCTGTCGTACTCCTGTCTTCACCTCAAAGGTTAGGTTGCTCTGCCCAACACTACACGTAAAGTTGGCATAGAGGCTTTTTATGATTGACACTATGCAGCTTGGAATTCCATAAGCCCTCAGTATTTTCCATAAACTGTCCCTATGTATACTGTCGAAAGCCTTTTCAAAATCAACAAAATTAATGTAAAGCTGTCTTTGCCATTCTGAGCACTGCTCTATAATGTTCCTGAGAGTGAATATATGATCTACACATCTCCTGTTCTTTCTAAATCCTGCTTGTTCTTTCCTCAGTTTGTGATCTACTGCCTTTGAAATTCTCTGTATAATTATCCTGCCTAGTATTTTGCTGGGAACTGAGAGAAGAGTGATTCCTCTCCAATTATTGCAGTCTGCAAGATCTCCCTTCTTGGGCAATTTGACAATTATTCCTTTGTTCCACTCTGATGGTGTTGTCCCCGTTTTCCAGACTTGTGCAAATAGTGGTTCTAATAGTTCTGCTGCTAACTCAGGGTCTGTCTTAAATAGCTCTGCATTTAAGTTATCATGGCCCAGAGCTTTGCCGTTCTTTAACCCTTTGATTGCTGTGATGATTTCTTCTTTTCGTGGAATGTCTGTATTCACATCTAGATCGTTTTCAGCTTCAGGAACATTCAATTGTGTCTCTGGTGGTTCCTTGTTCAGAGTTTCTCTGAAGTGCTCTGCCCATCTTGTTTCTTGTCCCTCTGCTGTCGTGATGAGATTACCTTGCTTATCTCTTACTAATGTAATATTGTTTGCACCTCGTTTTCCGCTGATGAATTTAGTTATTTTGTATACTGTGCTTTGTTCATTTCTCAGTGCTGCCTCCTCTGCCTGTCTTGCAAGATCGTCTAGGAAATTCCTTTTGTTGGCTCGGGTTTGGCGTTTAACTTCCTTGTCCGGCTGACTGTACTGTTCGCTATATAGTTGCTTTAACCTGGGGGACTTCGCTTCTGTTTTCTTTCTTTTCATTTCCTTTCTCATCGTTATGGTGTTTAAAGTTTCTGGTGTTATCCAGTCTTGCTTCTTCCTTTCCTGGAATCCCAAGCATGATTTGCTGCTTTCTTTGTATATTGTTGAAATGGTGTTGAAATTCTGGTCTATATCATCAGTCAATGTCTTTTCCTGACTTTTGGCAAATTGATATCGTTTCTTTATGTCGGCCGTAAAAGCTTTTCTGGTAAGGGAGTCCTTAAATTTGCTGATGTCAAACCTTTTCTGTGTAGTTACAGTTGGTGCAGCCCTTCTTAGTTTCACTTTCAGTTTTGCTACTACTAAATGGTGATCACTTCCCACATCTGCACCTCTTCTTACCTTCACATCTTGTAATGCATGTCTCCATCTACCGTTAACCATGATGTGGTCTATCTGGTTTCTGTCCCGACCATTTGGTGACTCCCATGTTAATTTGTGAATTTCTTTATGTGAGAGGAGTGTTCCTCCAATGACCAGGTTGTTAATGCTACAGAAACTTATTAGTTTATCCCCATTTTCGTTTGCTGTTCCGCTGCCGCATTTCCCCATTGTTCTTTCGTTATATGTATTGTGTGTACCAACTTTCGCATTGAGGTCTCCCATTACTATAACAAGATCATATCTAGGTGTGTCTTCCATTTCTTTCTGCAGTTGTTGATAGAAATCATCCTTGACCTCCTCATCGCTATCATTCGTTGGTGCGTAGCATTGTATTATTGTAGTGTTGGTGAATCTCCCTCTCAATCTTAATCTTATCAGTCTGTTGTTGATGGGTTTCCATTCCATTAATGTCCTTTCTATTCCTTTCTGTGGAATAATGGCTACGCCTTCATTGTGTTGTCCATCCTCTCTTCCAGAGTAAAGTACTGTTTCTCCTGTTGCTGTTTTAACTTTTCCTGCCCCTGTCCATCTGCTCTCACTTATCCCTAGAATGTGTAACCTATAGTTTCTCATTTCTGACGTTACCTGTCTTAGTTTACCTGTCTCGTACATTGTCCTGACATTCCAAAAACCTATTCTTGTATCCTGTTTTGCGGTCAGGACATCCGTTTTCATGTCAGTGGCTTCCTTTCGGCTTTCACCACTGACAGTCATACGAGCCACAGACTCCGAATGTCCATCCCGCAGCAAAGTTTGTTCATTTATTATTGTTTCCGTAACTTCATTGTTTCTTTTACACAGACAGGGGTGTCAGCCCTGTGCTAAAACCCCCAACCTGTAGGACCAGGGTACCAGCTTTTGTCTGACCCCTACCCACACAGACCAGTCCATCTTGGTTGAACCTACCAGGAGTAAAACTCCCACTGGCATAGCTATGGGGATTATCAGGGTACGCAAGCTGCCATACCGCTACAAGGTATAGGTACCATTGATGGCAGATCAGAGGTTGAACGGGATATTTTTCTTCATTAATTTTTAAAAAAATGATCGATCGACAAGGGCTGTTCCGCTGTGTTTATTCGAGGTGTATGCATTTATGTTTTTTCAGTATGGAATATGTTCCCATTGGAACTTATAGATAAACTAGTGTAAAAGCCCGTCATAAGACGGGAATTAAATTCAAAAGCACCAATACCTAACGGCAATTTTACTTATTCAAAAGTTTTTTAAAAAAAACCAAAATATTTGTTTTACATCTGATGTTAAAAGTCTCATCATGCCAGAAGAGCATCTTGATTTTCTGTTGTTTTAATCTTCTTCTTCTTCTTTGATCCTTAGCCGCCGACCGTCAAAGCAGTCAGTGGCCATTACGCCTGGTGGCGTCTTGTAGGGCAACAACAAATTGATTCCACTTTGCTCGGTCGGAGCCATCCTTCGTACAGTGCCCCAACTCTGGTTCATTCTTTGCATCTCAGCCTCCACAGTCCTCCGCCAAGTTGTTTTTGGTCGGCCTCTCTTTCGTTTTCCTTCAGGGGTCCATAGCATAGCTGTTCTTGTGATGGCATCGGGGTCTCTTCTGAGGACATGGCCAACCCAGCTCCAGCGTCTGCCAGCTATGATGGTGTGCATGTCCTCTTGCTTGCTCCGAGTAAGCAGATCTTGGTTGGTGATGATATTCGGCCAAAAGATTCGGAGAATTTTTCTATCTGGTACAACTTAAATCATGGATCTCCGCATCTTTCTGTCTCCAGTTCATGTACTGTTTTGTTCACTTCTTTCCATACAGTATAATCAAACTGTTCTTGCACACCGTCATTTGCGCATTCTTCTTTGGTAAGTGTACTATTTTCGGGAGAGTACATAAAAGGGAAACAATACAGTTAATGACTAACTTTCAATCAAAGTTGCATCCCTTAGCGTTACGCACTGACAGAAAAAGCTGGGATTTTATATAAAGGATAAGTGAAATATATAATCTGCGTCCTGATATGGACTAAGCTGAGGAAGATTGGATCATTAATACCAATTGTTATAAGGAATCATTCAATGTGTGGATATACTGATGTTCGTGATGAATCATAATAAACGTGTCTGGGTGGATATACTGATGTTCGTGATGAATCATAATAAATGTGTCTGGGTGGATATACTGATGTTCGTGATGAATCATAATAAATGTGTCTGGGTGGATATACTGATGTTCGTGATGAATCATAATAAATGTGTCTGGGTGGATATACTGATGTTCGTGATGAATCATAATAAATGTGTCTGGATGGATATACTGATGTTCGTGATGAATCATAATAAATGTGTCTGGGTGGACAGCGGAATTTATGCACTTGATGCCGTTGCCACAGTTGGCCAGTTATATCGTTTGGTATTGTTTTGAGATACCTTCACCAATGACTCAGGCCTAATGTTATGAATCATCATCATCTCATCTCAACCCGTAACCCGTCATGGGTCGTAGGGATGCCATAGTGGAAGCATCAGCAGACAGGGTCCTCCACTGCTCTCTAACCTCAGCAATGCGTACAAGTGTGGAAAAACCGTGTCCTGCCCATTCTTTGATGTTATCAGCCCAGGATTTTCTTTGCCTTCCTCTTCTCCGTTTACCTTCGACTGTTCCCTGGAGGATCGTTTTCGAAAGGGAGTCATGACGAGTTACATGCCCAAACCAGGCAAGCTTTCGACGTTTCACTACTGATAAAAGTGGCCCTGCATACGTGTTTATTTTCTTTCTAACATAGACATTTGTTTTGTGCTCTTTATAGCAAATGCGCAAAATTCTTCTATAACATTTATACTCGAAAGCCTGAATCCTTTGCTCCGTATCTGCAGTGAGTGTCCAGCCCTCACACCCATACAAGAGAATAGCTAATACAAGTGATTTGTATAATTTGATCTTCACAGGAAAACTGATGTTACTTTTCCAGATCACATTCACCCTTGTCATGGCAGCGGAGGCCATCTCTAGTCTTGTCTTGATTTCTTTACTTGATCTTTCATCACTACATATAGTGGACCCGAGATATTTAAAGGTGTTAACTTCTTCTAACGTTTGCCCATTTAACGTAATGTTGGTCGGAACATGTTTCTTATGGCTATTCACCAATATCTTGCTTTTTTCTATATTAATTTCCATCCCATACGCTCTTGTTACTTTCTCCAGTCTAGAGGTAAGGTCTTGAAGTTCTGATTCTGTTCCAGTATAAGATCGATATCATTCATTATGAATCATACCTTACCTCAAAGTTCCGTCACAGTTTTATTGGTGGCCAAGCATATTGGATTTGATGAGGCTATATATTGGATGATATTACTTCAAGAAGTTGCTTTTTTATAATGGATAAAGGTCGTTGATAACTGTTTTTTTTTTTTTTTTTTTTTTTTTTTTTTTTTTTTTTTTTTTTTCGTACGCCTGCTAATACTCGAGGCGAAATCTCAGGTTATTGTTAATGTCTAACCTGACATTGATTTTACGTGAGTATCCCTTTTCTTGTGCAGAGACAGGTGTCCCTCGCCATTCAGGCAGATACTCGCCGATTTCGGAGGTACCCATTAGAGCTGGGTCGGCTCAGGAGCCGCCAATCCCTGGTCGACGACACTTCTTCAAATGTCCTCGCCAGGTCTCGAGTTAATCCAGTCCAATTCCCGGTCGACGAAAAATCCTCAAATGCCGTCGCCCGGGTTTGATCCTGAATCACCCGGTCGCCAGAGCGGTGTTGTAACCACTACGCTAGCGCGGCTCCGTTGATAACTGTTAAAAGTCAAGTTATGAACAAACGAATTGATATGGCGCAACAGTTTGACAGTTAAATGGATATTTTATCAAGTTACTGGAGGAAATAAGAATCAGCAAAATATAATTTCAAAGCCCGTACATGACACTTGAGCTTTTGTCAGAAAAGATGTATTTAACTTTTGCCTCCGTAGCAAGAGATGAACCTGACATTTTAATTAGTCAATGCTTGAACTTCTGCACTATTGCTTGACAAACTGTCAATTTCACCGTGGACCGTTTGCGCAGAAGGGCCTGCTGCAAATCGTAGTAATTGCCGTCGTTATTGCACAGAGAGAGATAAACTGCCCGATTGCTGTAATCGCAAGGTGACCTCAACTGTCAAGGAAACAAAGTCGATCGTCACCAGCCAACATCCAATAGAGGACATTTATAAATACATAATGTCTACCATAAATAACACTGGCTAACAAAAAAAAAATTGTTTTTTCTTTCTCTAACATTTCTATGTGTTTCTGGTCAATTTTAATGCGCTGTTTTTAAATCTGCAAACCGTTTTTCTCTATCAGGTCGGGATTTCTAGAAATACGCAATTGAAGTTTTTTAACAAAGCATACAGTATTACAACATCATTCGTACAAGAAGTATAAAGTTATGTAGGCTTGAATTTCTTTGCAGTCGACTTTCGTCGGTGAATGGCATGTGGTACATCGCGATGAAGCATCCAACAATAATCGGCAAGCATGGTCACACTCCACCGTCCTTGATAACGTGACTCCATTACGGCAATATATTGATGGAATCGTTCTCAATGTTCATCGCTGACTTCGCCAAGGTTGTCAGGGAAAAAGTCAAGATGCGAATCGAGCAAATGGATTTTGAGGGACATGTTACAGCCCATAATTCTGAATGCATCTATGCACTGCTTAACAATATGCACATAGTCGACAGATTTGTAATTTCCCAGAAAGTTATCGACGATCGATTTGAATGCCATCCATGTGCGAAGTTCACTACCATGTAACAAGTTCTCGAATTGTTTGTCTGCAATAACTTTCCTAATCTGAGGTTCTACAAAGATACCTTCCTTTATCTTTGCATTGCTAACTTGCGGAAACTTTTCTCGAAGATAAGTGAAAGCTTTCCTCATTTTATCTAACGCTGTTACGAAATTCTTCATGAGCCCCAACTTTATATGTAATGGTGGTAAAATTATGCTGTCCTTGTTAACTAATGGCTCGTGTATTACATTTTTATGCCCGAGCTGCATACGATCCCTGATAGGCCACACCTTTCTTGCATAATGTTCCTGTCTGTTGCGGCTGTCCCATTCACATAGGAAGCAATAAAATTTAGTATACCCAGTCTGCAAGCCCGTGAGAAATGCAATGACCTTTAGGTCTCCACAAATCCGCCATTGGTAGTCATTGTACTTTATTTTTGCCGAAAGTATAGCCATATTGTCATAAGTTTCTTTCATATGAACAGAGTAGGCGACTGGAATTGATGAAAATAAATTTCCGTTATGCAATAACACGGCTTTTAGACTAGTCTTGGAAGAGTCGATGAAAAGTCGCCATTCGTTGACTATGTGCTCATGACCGAGGTGCACCATTAGACCATTTACATCTTTGCAATAGCAAATGTCATCATCCATCTCAAAGTATTGAACAAGTTCTCTGTGTCTATGACGAAATTTAGATATCGGAGTATTGGGCGCTAAAAGATTCCATTCTTTGAGTCGCGAACCAAGTAATTCCACTTGTCCTTTGGTAAGAGCGAGATCACGTATTAGATCTGAAAGTTCTGAATGGTTAATTAAGTGAACACCATCATTCATCGGTATATAATCCGAGTCAGAATTAGTTTCTAAAGCAGGTAAACTATCACTTTCTGATGGTTCTTTCACGTCCAACGGATATTGTTCTGGTGGAACTGGGATCAGACACATGATTGGATCATGAGGCACTGGTTTCGAAACCGATTCAATATTTGGATAAACCACAGACTTTCTAGTTTTAAAAGTGAAACCATGGATATTTGTCAAGCAGAAGTAATAATCAGTAGCGTGATTTGTCGGTTCACGCCATATTACTGGCACTCCAAAAGGCATCGACTTATGCTTCGGCGATTTTCTTAACCAACCTGCCAATGTATTTGCACAAGTCAAACAAACTGCATTTGGCTTCCAAGATTTATTTGCATCATCAACTTTCGAATCGAAATAAAGTTCATATGCTTTCTTTAGTAATGGCGTAAAGTTTTTCTGGTGAACACGATCGGTAAAATATCCGCACACGTAACAGAACAGATCAGCCGAATTTCTACAACTTCTAGAAGCCATATTTCGCTCAGAATTATTTCAAGATACAGTAACTATTTGAAAAATAGCGTAACATATGTCATGCATCTTTTAGCAGTATAAAAAGTAGAATTATTTTGCATTTTATTAATTTTTAATATGTTATATAGTAAAAATGAAACGGAGCAAATAACGGTTTCCCAAAAATATATTTATTCACAAATATCTTAAGAACCTGATGTGATAGAGACAAACGGATTTCAAATTTGAAATCAGCGCAAGAAACTGACCTAAGAACACTTATTCTTATATAAGAAAGAAAAATGTTGTTTGTCAGTGTAATCGACGCGATATTTGTGGACGTTGGTTTGCTTCCACGCTTCTTTCGGACGATGGACTTATTATCACCTTGTAAATCCTGTCGATCGTTGCCAGTGCCGCTACTGAAGCTTGGATTTTACTTGGGCATACTACAAGACTGTTTACGTTATCGGAGAGGTTTACACCTTCATTTTTTCCACACGACTACTGCGAATTGTGAATATCATCGGAATCGCATCTGTACTTCAGTGAAGATATGGCAGAATTTGGTTATACAGATAAGTACATTGTTTTTGCAGCGCCTAGGTTGTATGTTCACAGTCTTGTCAGTCACATCTCAATTCTTTCATTTTTAAATTCGATAACTGTTGTACTTACTGTTCGTGAGACGGTTGGAAGGGAGTATGAATAATTTTCATCTTATGATGGTGTTGTTCATTGCTATTCTGTAGATCTAGGGTTAAATAAAAATCGAAAAAAGGTACTTCGTCTTACGAGGACAAAAGACAAAGAAAATAGCCAACGTTACGACCACAAGGCCTTCGTCAGGGAAAGAAAAGAAAGTGAAGGCTAGATAGGACACATAAGAACCTAAATAAATATAAAAAAATATAAAATTAAACCTAGGTACTTCCCTGAAGGAAACTTCCCGCAAACCGATTGGCGTGCCCGGAAAAGGAAATGACTATCACCACCGGATGTATACAATACATACTACGAAACTAAAAAACGAAACTGAACAATAAACTACCCAAACGTAATATTAGTGGGGACTGGAAATAGAAGAGGACAGAATGAGTTGGAGATAAACAAATATGAAATAAAAAATCAAGACATTAAAAACAGTGTATTTTATATTCATACATATTATCATTGTTTTATTTTAGTGCGATTGTTTTTCTAGACATTATACTTTTTATTTGTTCTATTTATGTGTTTCCACTAATGTCTTTGCACTCCTAGTTTGTTATCGGGTTGTACTGTACGATTCTTTATTGATACATTAGTTATTTACTTGTACTAGATGATATTGACATTTGAATATAGATATTGGTATCGACAGGGATACTTATTCGAGCTACGGTTTGTAGTGAGTTAATACAGATTTCGGTGTACGAACCAGATTGTTTGACGTTACGAAAAAGTGAACGTCATAAACTAATCATGTCGGATTTCGACCAATTTCAGGAACAAAGTAGGAAACTTGGCAAGGAGGGAGAAGACCATATTTCGGGTCTGCATTAATTATTGCCTACTCTTAGGTCACACAATCTTACAGCTCGACCCTCTAAAATCCAAACTGGTTTTCAAGATATCTCCTTCTTGGGTCGTAAAACAGAGCGACATAAGTTTCAACCTGAGGATTCTACTGTTAAGAGGATTTTAGATCTTGCAATTTCAACTATTAAGAAGCAAGTTCGCAGATTGTTGGGTCTTATTAACTTTTACCACAAGTTCATTCCTCAGTTTTCTACTCTATCATCAATCCTATCCTCTCTGACTAGGAAGGATATGCCTGACAAAATTAACTGGACTATTCAGTGCGACCAGGCATTACACGACATTAAAGATTGCTTTTCTAGCTGGTTATATGCACCGTTTTGTGTGTGTGTGTGTGTGTGTGTACTGGACGCTCTGCATCCCATTAGTTTCTGTTTCCGATTCTAATAAAACTCATTGCCTATTCGAAAGTTATGCTTGTATCAGGCAGTGGTAGCTTTTCACCTTCCTTTGCCAATCTGTTGGCATCTTCATTGTCAGTGATGCTACAATAAGACGGGATCCATTGTATCACAACCATTTTGAGTCGTTGATATAGTTTGTGGAGCACTACACATAGTTCATCCAGGTAAACTGTTGCGGTCAGTTTGCTGAATCTATAGTATGTTAAAATGTACCTGGTTAATTTTGGAGACTTTAATTTAATAGTTTCTTGATCAAAGGGGACGTAATCATGTTTTACTGGGATTGTAGTTAACAGTGCTGGTTGTCCCACTTGTCTGTTAACCCAGCGTCTAATTTTAGAACCGATGTCAGCTTTTCCTGACATGTTCACCCATCTGAGTTTAGCTCAAGGGTCTAGGGTCACGACGCATGCGCGAAGATTCGGGCGCGATTTAAGACATCCTGTGTTAGAGGAGTCGAGCTGTAGTTTTGAAAGGGTCAAGGCAGTTTTGGGGAAGTCCTCTGTGTGTGTCGTGGAATATTCTAATCCACATATATAAATTATCAAGTAAATATAAAGCCTAATAAATACATATAATAAATAAAGGAAGAAGAATGGTAAAGAACAGTGCTGTCACAATGACTGTACTCGAAATCCCCTTGTTTTCTACTGCGTAAGCAAATTGTAACGTTTCACGTCGATATTAAAGGCTTTCTGCAACATACACGCGTTTCCCAAACACACAATAAAATGTGCTGCCTTTCTAAGAAAAACCTTGAAATATGCAAGTTGACCTACATTTTAAATTCCATTCATGTCTTTTTCTACACTGCGTTACCAAAACGAACGAACAGATGGTCAAAAGGATAAAGAGAGAGGGGAGGGCTGAAAATCAGGAACGCATGCAACACGCGTCGCGCGATACACAAATGCCGCCATCACGCGTGTAAGTCTACATGCACTAATTTTTTTTCAGACGGACAGTGATAAAATACACTACCCTTTCCCAGAGTTAGGTTTATAAATCATAAAAAAACTCTTATTAGGAAAGACAACATTAGATGGGTTTACGGTTGAAAACATAACAGTACCCAGACAGCACATCTTCGAAACAGGAGGTAGAAAATACATATTTTGAACGCAGCCACGTAGCTCTTTCAAATTGGTATATTTGGGTTCCTTAGGGCTTGCTGACAAATAATATGTAAAACGTTACGCAAATAGTCCAGGAATTAATAAATTATACCCAAAATAAAATAGTGAGGATGCCTGACAGCATGGAATCATTTCTGCTCATAAAATTTTTTTTATATAACGTGTTTGAAAAAACCTTACGTTACATAAATAGCCTACCATGTAAACTCCCAATTGATTGGAGCGCAACAAATGAAAGCCTAACCACGATTGGTCGGACTATAAATACTATCTTTCGTTGTTAGGGGAAACGGGGAAAGGTAACATTTTTTCAAACACTTGTCGAAACGGGGCCTCATTGGCTAGACTCGCTGGATATAATCACTTGGGAGCGTTAGTTCGAAACCACTTGTTTAAATAAGCTTGATAAAGCATCAGTGCGTTGAAGCCAGCTCACAATTTTGCTAAAATAAAAGCCTGGAACATAAGCAGATGGAAATTTGTGCCAGTAATTGTGCCAGAATTCATTGCTAATCAACGTATCTGTGTTTATTTCCATGAAATTGTGGTAAGCTTGAACCATTCAGTATCTTTTAATGAAAATTGAATGTAAATTGTTAATTTATGCCTGTATATATATGTGTAGTTCAGTGGCAAACAAGAGATAAAGCCTATAATGCTCCAGCCTGAACAGAGGTTGTCGGAGGGAAGTAAAACGGCATGGAATGGCCAAATAGTACACTGACACCTAGATGATTGACTAGAAAGAAATAATGCTGGAATTGCAGAGGCGTAGTAACCATTAAGGAGGTTAATGCTGGTATAAAGTACTTCAGAATGAAGCTGACAGTTGGCCTAACGCTCTGAACTCAATGTTTGTGCTGTATTGTGATCAGTGTAAAAGAGAGTATAAGTTAGTTATGAAGTAGAAGGTACATCCTTCTTGATTTCAGGGACAGTGGTCTTGATGGTACTGAGCAGCACCTGGTCAGAGCTTTGCTGAATCCAGTGTCGGACAGCATACTCCTTGGTCCTTTTAGCTATCAGTGAGGTGTCTCCAGAGCCCAGAGGAGAATTCGAGCAGAGGAGTCCTTTCCTGCCGCCATCACGCCAGATAAGCTAACTTGGCCAGCTGAGCTCAACATTATGTCCCCTCATCTTGAAATGACTTTATAAAAATAACATTCAGAGGGGAATTTAATTGTCTTAATATCAGGAACTGAGAACATCTCCAATACTAGTCCCAAAAGACAAACTATTGAAGTCATGATGACAAATACCAACAGAGCTTGAACGAAACAAAACCAGTATTACCTCATTTTACTACTACACAACTGACACACATAGAATATTTGTAATAATATATGTCACTACAATATTCATATTAAATACATTCTGTACATAACTTGTAATTTAAATTGATTGTGATTCCTGGTTCCCTTGTAGTTGAATCAGGACACATATTCATTCATGCCAGTAATGAATACATATTGTTATTTGAAAAGTTACGAGTGACTTCTTTAAGATATTCTCATAGAGTGTTATATGTATGTGAGTGTCACAGTGTTGTTAAGAGTAGTGGATTAAATTAAATTGTTTATCTGTCTGTTGTTGTGACTTACACTTCATCATACACATACCCTAGACACATAACGTAGTCATCACACTATTCCAGAATAATTCTGACTGAGATATATAGATATGTGGTAGCAAGTAAGGTTATATATAATACACTACTCTTATTAGATATATATACCTTCACAGCTGATCTCAGTCAGTACACTAAGTCCCCTATAAATATTTATAACATCCCACTTCACCACATATATTGGGGGCTCGTCCGGGATTTTGAATCTTTAACTATTAAAAATATTGGGGGTAATTCACTTCAGGGAATATAAGAATTAAAAGGTATCCTTGGGTGGAATTAAATAAGGTTGAGCTCACGGTGCCTGTGTTGTCCATTATATATATTTAGAATTTGAATTGTTGGTTAGACATTGTAGAAATTTACCTGATAGACAATGGCGGACCTGGCCAAATTTCGATCTGCTGCGGTTCAGACTGCAAAAGAGTTAGGATTAGATGGGCAAGTTATGGTTGCCTATGTCACGACGGAATGTGACAAATTTATTGAACGTGAAGAAAGAAGGTTTGAAGCCGAAAGAAAGTTAGAGGCTGACAAGGAAATTAAGAGGTTGCAGATTGAGGCTGAGGCTAAGAAATTGGAAGCAGAAGAAAAAAGATTAGCTGCAGAAAGAGAAGCCGAGGAAAGAAGACAGGCTGCAGAAAGAGAAGAGAGGAAATTAGCTGCAGAAAGGGAAGCAGAAGATAAAAGATTACAAAGGGAACATGAGTTACGACTAAGGGAGTTTGAGTTTCAAGGCCATGCTCCTGAAAATGGTGCCAGTCCCTTTGCCTCTGATGCTACGGTTACTCAAGGAGCCTCAACCTCAGCTATGAATTTTCATTTAGATCATTTTGTTGAGAAAGACGATGATATTGAGAGCTACCTAAATAGGTATGAACTATTAGCTACCACGTATGGGTTAGAGAGAGAAAGGTGGAGCTTAAAGTTATCTCAGGGACTTCGTGGGGCAGCTTATGAAGTTTTTGCAAAAATGAGCAGAGGTGATCAGGAAAATTATGACATGCTAAAGCAGGCTCTTTTGTTAAGGTATGAAAAGAATGCAGAATTTTATAGGAAAAAATTTAGGAATGCTAAACTACTGTCAGGTGAAACATATCACCAGTTCTCTGCACGAATAGAGAGATACTTGGAGAAATGGACTTCTCTGGGGAAAACCCAAGATCTTAAGGAAATGGTCCTTATAGAGCAATTAAGAGAGTCCATGGCTCCAGACCTGAGAAAGTTTCTCATGGAACAAGGTGCAGAGAGGCTGGGTGAGTTGCTAAATGTTGCTGAAAGGTATCAAGCAGCTCAAGCAGAGGTAACAGGTAATAAAAAGAAACAAGTGGATAACTTTAGGGCACCACAGAACTTTAATAAGTTTGATCCTAGGGATCAAAATAAAGGTAAGCACCAATTTGATAGGCCACGGTATGAAAATAAAAATAAATTCCCACAATTCGATGAAAGGAAATATGATGAAAGAAAATCTTTCAACCAAGGAAAAAGGTGGTGTAAAAATTGTCAGATGGACAATCATGACACTGACCGTTGCAGAAGGAAACCTGTGTATATGGCAACCCTTCAGGTCAGGTCGACCTCAAGACAGGAGGAGGATATTATGTTGGATACCACTCCAGAAGAGATGAGGAAGGCACAGGCTGGGGATAAAACACTCAAGCCTTGTTTCAGAAAATTGTCAACTTGTCATACAACTCCAGGCAAGGGAGATTTTTACATGAAAAACAAGTTGATGTATAGGAAGACTGGAGCTAGATCCAAAGGTCACGGACAGCTGGTTCTTCCAAAAAGATATAGGGCAGACTTAATAAGGAGCTTACATGTGAAACCAGATGGGGACCATGAGAAAATAGGTACCATCATTCAAAAGGTGGCTCACAATTATTATTGGCCCAAAGCAAGATGGGACATTGAGAATTTTGTAGAAAGGTGTAGCATAGCACATGAGGGAACACCCACAAGTGGGAACATGGATCAGGACCTGGACACGCCCCGAGGCAAAATTAGGCCTGATAATAAAAAGAGATATAAATTTGATAAAGTGGACCAAATGGAATGGGAAGCCCCTTTTCACGGACAAGCTTCACTTAACTGTTTTTCAATGGCCACTATGCGGAGAGTACAAACAGATGTCTTACCCCAGGATAAGCCGACAATCCCTCAATCGGACTTAAACCAACTGGAGGAAGAAGATGTAGAGAGGAAATCTCTCATCAAGAATTTTAAGTGGGGAGAAAGCCCCAAAAGAATTGGTAGCGGTCGTTTTGTGAATGATAATTCTGGGAGAAAAAATCATCACTATAAAGCTTCGAGTGGAAGAGACCATACCGGTGCATGGACAAATAGGTCCACACAATTAAAGGTCCATATGTAGCTTTGTTAAGAACGTGGACTGATGAAAAGGCAGAGGAAAACATTACATCTTCATACCAATATGTGAATGAGCTGACCACTCGGTTAAAAACTGGTTGGAAACTTGCCAATGAAAATTTGAAACAAGCCAGGAAGAAACATGCTGCCTATTATAACAGGAAGGCGAAAGACAGAAATTTGGCTGTGGGAGAGAAGGTACTGCTTCTTTTGCCCGGGAGTCAGAATAAGTTACAAATTGGATGGCAGGGTCCATATACAGTTCTAGAGAAGGTGTCTAGAACAAATTATAAGATAGATAAGAAGGGGAAAAAAAAATCTATCATGTGAATCTCCTGAAGAAATATTTGGAAAGAGAACATCAGGAAGAGACACACTTGTTGACCTTGTCCATCGCCATGGAGATGAAAAAGGAACCACTTTCATCATTTGAATATCCATTACACCCCTGTGAGACAGCAGCACAGGTGAAAATCAGTACACATTTAACGAAAACTCAGAAAGAGAGAGTGCAACAGGTTCTAAATAATCATGCAGAGGTGTTAACAGACCGACCAGGGCATACAAACCTATTGGAATATGATATGAAAACTAATAGACTCCACACCTGTCTGTATGAAACCATATTCGATTCCGTTTGCTAAGGAGAAAGCTTTGAAGGAAGAGATAGACTATCTGTTGAAGGAAGGAATTATTTCGCACAGTGAGTCTTCGTATAGTTCCGGTGTTGTACTTTTAAGGAAGCCCTCTGGAGAACATAGACTCTGTATAGATTACAGGAGACTGAACGCTATTACAGAAGGACAGGTGGATCCATTGCCGGATACAAATCAGCTGTTTGCCAGACTAAATAAAGCTAAATATTTCTCAAAAGTGGATCTGAGTAAAGGATACTATCAGATTCCAGTAAAGCCTGAGGTTAGACCATACCTAGCTTTTAGTACCTCAGAAGGACACTATGAGTTCAATAGATTGCCATTTGGATTGAAGAATGCGCCTAGTGTCTTCTCTAGAATGATGAGAAAATTATTGGATCCTCTGAATAATCCCTGTATAACAAATTTTATGGATGATATCCTTATAGCAACAGAAACATTTGAGGAACACATTGACTCTCTGAACATGCTGTTTAATCGACTTAGGGAGGCAAATTTAACAGCCCGACCAACCAAATGTTGCGTTGGATGTAAAGAATTGGAATTTTTGGGACACACAGTTTATCAGGGAAACATGACCCCTGACCCAAAGAATTTAGAGAAACTACAGAAAGCCCCGAGACCACAAACCAAGAAGGACGTGAGATCCTTTGTCTCATTATGTGGTTTCTACCAGAAGTATATCAAAAACTTTAATTCCATATGTGCACCGTTAACTGGATTGACACGTAAAGGACATCCAGATCGCATTACATGGACACCACAATGTGAAATGACTTACCAAGAATTGAAGGAAAAGCTCACAAGTAAACCCATTTTGAAATTACCTGACTTAAGTCAAGAATTCATAGTAAGGACGGATGCAAGCAATATTGGGTTAGGTGCAACTCTACTACAGAAATCAGATGCATTGGATGGGGAATTGAGCCCAGTGGCATATGCTAGCAGAAAGTTGAATAAAGCTGAAATCAACTACTCAACTAGCGAAAAAGAATGTCTTGCAGTAATATGGGCAATAAAGAAATTCAATATTTATCTATATGGGAAGGCATTTAAGTTGCAAACTGACCACAAACCTTTATCGTTTCTGGCACAGGCTAAGCATGAGAACTCCAGGTTACTCCGATGGTCTTTACTTCTGGCTCCATATAATTTTAGCATTGAGTATATATCTGGAAAAACCAATTTGGGAGCGGATTTTTTAAGCCGCCATCCGTGTGATGAGAATCACCGTAAACACCAGAAATAATAATAAATTTCTCTATGTGAATATAGAATAAAGGACTGACATATAATGTCTGTTTTAAGAGGGGAGGTGTCGTGGAATATTCTAATCCACATATATAAATTATCAAGTAAATATAAAGCCTAATAAATACATATAATAAATAAAGGAAGAAGAATGGTAAAGAACAGTGCTGTCACAATGACTGTACTCGAAATCCCCTTGTTTTCTACTGCGTAAGCAAATTGTAACGTTTCACGTCGATATTAAAGGCTTTCTGCAACATACACGCGTTTCCCAAACACACAATAAAATGTGCTGCCTTTCTAAGAAAAACCTTGAAATATGCAAGTTGACCTACATTTTAAATTCCATTCATGTCTTTTTCTACACTGCGTTACCAAAACGAACGAACAGATGGTCAAAAGGATAAAGAGAGAGGGGAGGGCTGAAAATCAGGAACGCATGCAACACGCGTCGCGCGATACACAAATGCCGCCATCACGCGTGTAAGTCTACATGCACTAATTTTTTTTTCAGACGGACAGTGATAAAATACACTACCCTTTCCCAGAGTTAGGTTTATAAATCATAAAAAAAACTCTTATTAGGAAAGACAACATTAGATGGGTTTACGGTTGAAAACATAACAGTACCCAGACAGCACATCTTCGAAACAGGAGGTAGAAAATACATATTTTGAACGCAGCCACGTAGCTCTTTCAAATTGGTATATTTGGGTTCCTTAGGGCTTGCTGACAAATAATATGTAAAACGTTACGCAAATAGTCCAGGAATTAATAAATTATACCCAAAATAAAATAGTGAGGATGCCTGACAGCATGGAATCATTTCTGCTCATAAAATTTTTTTTTATATAACGTGTTTGAAAAAACCTTACGTTACATAAATAGCCTACCATGTAAACTCCCAATTGATTGGAGCGCAACAAATGAAAGCCTAACCACGATTGGTCGGACTATAAATACTATCTTTCGTTGTTAGGGGAAACGGGGAAAGGTAACATTTTTTCAAACACTTGTCGAAACGGGGCCTCATTGGCTAGACTCGCTGGATATAATCACTTGGGAGCGTTAGTTCGAAACCACTTGTTTAAATAAGCTTGATAAAGCATCAGTGCGTTGAAGCCAGCTCACAATTTTGCTAAAATAAAAGCCTGGAACATAAGCAGATGGAAATTTGTGCCAGTAATTGTGCCAGAATTCATTGCTAATCAACGTATCTGTGTTTATTTCCATGAAATTGTGGTAAGCTTGAACCATTCAGTATCTTTTAATGAAAATTGAATGTAAATTGTTAATTTATGCCTGTATATATATGTGTAGTTCAGTGGCAAACAAGAGATAAAGCCTATAATGCTCCAGCCTGAACAGAGGTTGTCGGAGGGAAGTAAAACGGCATGGAATGGCCAAATAGTACACTGACACCTAGATGATTGACTAGAAAGAAATAATGCTGGAATTGCAGAGGCGTAGTAACCATTAAGGAGGTTAATGCTGGTATAAAGTACTTCAGAATGAAGCTGACAGTTGGCCTAACGCTCTGAACTCAATGTTTGTGCTGTATTGTGATCAGTGTAAAAGAGAGTATAAGTTAGTTATGAAGTAGAAGGTACATCCTTCTTGATTTCAGGGACAGTGGTCTTGATGGTACTGAGCAGCACCTGGTCAGAGCTTTGCTGAATCCAGTGTCGGACAGCATACTCCTTGGTCCTTTTAGCTATCAGTGAGGTGTCTCCAGAGCCCAGAGGAGAATTCGAGCAGAGGAGTCCTTTCCTGCCGCCATCACGTCAGATAAGCTAACTTGGCCAGCTGAGCTCAACATTATGTCCCCTCATCTTGAAATGACTTTATAAAAATAACATTCAGAGGGGAATTTAATTGTCTTAATATCAGGAACTGAGAACATCTCCAATACTAGTCCCAAAAGACAAACTATTGAAGTCATGATGACAAATACCAACAGAGCTTGAACGAAACAAAACCAGTATTACCTCATTTTACTACTACACAACTGACACACATAGAATATTTGTAATAATATATGTCACTACAATATTCATATTAAATACATTCTGTACATAACTTGTAATTTAAATTGATTGTGATTCCTGGTTCCCTTGTAGTTGAATCAGGACACATATTCATTCATGCCAGTAATGAATACATATTGTTATTTGAAAAGTTACGAGTGACTTCTTTAAGATATTCTCATAGAGTGTTATATGTATGTGAGTGTCACAGTGTTGTTAAGAGTAGTGGATTAAATTAAATTGTTTATCTGTCTGTTGTTGTGACTTACACTTCATCATACACATACCCTAGACACATAACGTAGTCATCACACTATTCCAGAATAATTCTGACTGAGATATATAGATATGTGGTAGCAAGTAAGGTTATATATAATACACTACTCTTATTAGATATATATACCTTCACAGCTGATCTCAGTCAGTACACTAAGTCCCCTATAAATATTTATAACATCCCACTTCACCACAGTGTGTTCGACCAAGATGGTTAAAGATTGTTCCCCAATGTTATATTCTGATGCGCCTAGGAGGCGAGTGAGTTTTTGTGATATTTATTCTGAGGGACATTAAGGTAATTTACCCTTAAAACAGTTTCTTTATTGCCAGAATGATATATGACTTTTTGTAGCCAGCTAGCGACTTTTCCCTGGGCGGGAAAGAGTCCATCTATGAATACTAGTAATGGAGCTCACGAAGTATTCTAATATTATATGCACTGGGCTGGTGTATGCCCAAAGAACTTTACAGGTGCTGTATCCCGCTATCTGCGGTGATGCCATTTAACAAGGTTTGACTTACCCTGTTTGTTATAGAAATATCACGGAGGCCATCATATCTATAAGCCCGCCATATTGCGCGGGCTGCTGTAGACCCATATGTATCTCTGACTTACTGATGTCAGAAAGGAGTTGTGTAAACTCACATATTTGCTGTATTTTGCTGTAGCTGACGAAGGTGGAATTGTACGAGATCAGCTTTATTATATACATGCACCGCTGGCTGATGAACTGTATTCATACATGCTATGTCCTGAATTGTCAATGACTATTTTATGTTGATGTCAGCGTACCTGTCGTTGTGATGTATTAAAGTCAATCAAACGTCAGAGGTGTTCCAAGAACTATGTGAATTACTGCATGTAATTACTACAACAAGTGTGATGTCATGTAGATGCATTGTCTTCCACGAACTTTCATACACGCATTTGCATTCATTGAGGTCTACTCACACTCTATATTAATACAACACCTCAACACTTTCAAGTCATCCAAACGAATGCCAGCATTGTTGCGGCCAACCAGGGCCTGTATATAATTATGCCCGCCTGTGGGGCTTAGAATCGTTTCCAACATTGATACTGGACATTCTTCAACATTCAACTCTACATTTACAGTGGCCAAACTGAGCCTGTCCTATTTGTGTCACGGACACCTGTTACGCTTGGACGAACACAGACCATTTCTGACTGTTACATGTAAAACAGCCCTTTACATTTATAATGTCCAGAATGGGCCTTTACATTTATGATATCCAGTGTGAGCCTTCTACGTCAAGAGTTAGCTAGTTTCAGTTATGATGGCCAAGTATTAGCCATCAACATCTACATTATTCTGGCTCCCCAGCGTTGCAACTACTGACAGTGCGTCTGTGAAGAAAACAACTTGTCTTTCGGTACTTTCCTCTGCCATTAGAACATCTGTTGCAGTTTTTAAAGAATCTGCCTCTGCACTAAATTTACTCGAGAATTGTTCTGTTTGCCACTGACATCCTTCTTTGTGTACCAATCTTAAGCGTTACGACAGCGGTTCTCATGTGGTACGTTAAGGTGCTCTTAAATTACAAAAGCCACTGAGATGTGGAAAGGCCTCTGGGCAAGCTGTCGGGCCCCAGTGCTTGAAAATGAAATCATCGTTTTACCTTGGCATATTACCCAGGTTTCTCTATTATAGTCTTGGGTCGCATTGCTGCGGCCTCCGGCCCTCTCTCATTTTCATTAGTTTTCTAATCATATTGTGAATGTATTTTAAGTTTGTTTTTTTTTTGGTTCATTTTAAAATATATTTTATTTTTTTTTAATTAAAAAATAATAATAAACAGTGTTGTCGGCTCGAGTCTTTCGACTCGGACTCCACTCCAGACTCGATTCACGAGTTTGGCGATAGGCGACTTGCCTCAAAACTTGCCAATTTTGGTGAACCGACTCTTGTCATCATTCATAACGCACTCTTAATTCCCAAAATGGTTTTTGTTAACGCGCTATCGCCTAGACCTTACAGTGCTACAAGAATGCCTTTGTGCGAACGTGGATTCTGTAGCTTATCAGACACATTGGACACTGTTGTTAGTAGACAAACATTCAGAAAGACAGATCGGCTTTCCTAACAATAACAGACCGGGGGGAAAAGGGGGGAATTACATTTTGTTTCAGAGATAGTTTGTCTGCAGATACAAATCTGAAGCATAAGTCCTAAAAACTTCTAAATCAGGGTGTCTGAAATTGTCGTTCCTGCACCCCTTGTGGATCCGAAAGTAGATCCTAAGGGGTCCATAACGTAACCTAGCTTAAAGAATATAACATTTTTAATTACGTGTTTTATGTACATTTTTTCTGTGATGGAGCACTTAGCCTTCGCTGGACAGTCAAAGAGGCCCGTAGTCTTCACCGAACAACCAATTGCATAAATTAAGGTTAGGACTACAAAGATTGTTAAGTCATATTTCTGAGTGGGAGTTAAGTGTTAGGGATTCTTACGTACGGGTCTGATTTTTTATAGACACGCTAGTAAGCACGTTTAAAGTAGAAGATAGATTTTTTATTTGGGTGCTTTGTGTACGATATTTTTGGAACATAGCTCAACTGAGTATGTGTTTGTTAGTCTTTTTAAAAATAAAGAAAGTGATCAAATGTTCTGAGTAGTTGGGGGAGAGATACGGGTGAGCTGAGCTCACACCTCAAGCTGTTAGTTCGCGCTTGAGCGAATATCATACTGAGTTGTACTGAGAAACTATAATCTTGGTCAGTATGTTTTTTGGGAGAGCTTCTAGACGTATTATAGTCTCGCTAGGGTGTCCATAGTTATTTTCTGAGTGATTGGATATTATTACCATTTATCATGAGATGCTGTTGATGCACTCAAGTTTTTGATTGATTGGATTATTACCAGAGTTATTTTCTGAGTGATTGGATATTATTACCATTTATCATGAGGTGCTGTTGATGCACTCAAGTTTCTGATTGACTGGATATTATTACGATTTGTGATGAGTTGCCGTTGATGTACTCAATTTACCAGTGGATTGTACACTATTGCGATGTGTGCTGACTTGCTGCTTATGTGATCGTTTTCTCTATGGATTATACTTATCATCATACCTAATGATGTGCTGTGATTTGCTGTCCATGTCAACGTTACTGTCGTAAATAAACGGTGTATAAGTTGAACACTAGTTGATCTATTTCCTGACCCAATGTTACTGTGGTGTGGGTTTACATCAGATATTTACAAATCTAAAGACATTCGCCTATATCTACATATATATATATATTATACAACTGTCGGCCACTAACAGTAAGCCCGACCTTACTGACGTTGTCCTTGTCAGTGGTATTACACCACAACACCCACCACAAACATTCAACTATAATAGAAACACTAACAGAACAGCTTATAACTGAAACCTACAGTAACAAAGATTCATATTAGAATATTTAGTACAATGTGACACGTATGCGTGTGTCTATGTTAGTCTTTAATTGTATGCCAGATGACAAGATTGAATATCACTTGCGTTGGTAATGGAGGATGTGGATATGTGGTGTGTAGTAGTGCGTGTTTCCTTAACACTGGTGTGTAGCTACTTAAGTTACATAAGATGAGGCTAAACAATTAATACAGGGCGTGCATAAAGTCCTTGTACAGGTTTAAACGTTAATAGCTTGGATGTACACATGACAGAAGCCCGCTGCCAATGGCATTAAAGATTTTAATTTATTAAGTTTTTACACAATGCAGCTCAAATTTCTAGGCTTCAACATAACATCTATCTTTTGTGATGCATCATTGAGTCCGATTTTCCAACACACAGTAAACCTTTTCTTTTACTGTCACAATTTTCAATCAGTTACAGGATCTAAAGAAACATTTACGAACATCCAAAATGATTAAAGTTTCTTCTTCTTCTACGTACACTCTCAGACGATTTCTGTTACGGAGTACTACTGCTTTCTTGAGCTGAGTATACTTTTATTAGTTCATCAGTTTTGTTAATTCTCTTTTTTTCGTTTCGTTGATTATTTACTTTCTTGTTTCGGTATTTCTGTTAGATTTTACTATTTTCTTGTATTATTATTGTTCTTTTTCTCTCATCACTGTTGTTGTTTACTTTTTCCATCTGTTTGTATCGCCCATTTGTTGTATATTTCTCATCACCGTATAGTTTTTAGTACCTATATGTATTCTTGTCTTTGTCACCTGTTTGTGGCTGACGAAGGGTAAAACCCGAAACGTCCATTGTTTCTTGTGAACCGTTATTTGTAAAACTGATTAAATACCGTTTTATTGGTTTTAATACTTATATGTTCAAAGAGAGCAGTGGTCAGCTTGCGGCTATTTGTATCTCCACAAGGCTTTTCCACGGATGGTCACGTGTGCTTTCTCTGTCCCGCATATGTTGGGCATCTTTGAAGCTGATGTTCAGCAGTCATTTTGTCAGTGCCACAGTCACACGTCATCGGTAGTTCCAATCTTTATCTTATTAAAGTTTAACGTTGCACAAAGACTGTAAGGGACAGCCTGTACGCCGACTGCGAAATTAAAAAGTTGATGGGAAGAATATGGCGACGGTGAAGTTACAAATCGGTAAGTAAATAGACACAGTGTAGGGTTGGGTAAGGAAACATTGAAGAAGCTGAAAGTGGCTTTTTTGCTACATCCTTTTGTGCCAAGTTTCAGCTTCTCCACTTATGCAGTGTACAAAATCTCGTTTCCTCTTACCATAACCACAAGTTAGCATGTCTTTACTTATTTACTTTCAATGATGTCAATTCTGTTCGACAATAACATTAACAATAACAATAACATTAACAATAACATTAACAATAACATTAACAATATTTACTTTCCTCTCTCCTGGGTTGCCATGAAGCGTGGTGGGGAGCTGAAATTTGCGTTCATGAGCCACGTATTTCGCACTGGCTACTGTGGCCCCTTGTTGTTGTATGGTTTTTGTGATGTTGTTGTCACGGAATTTTGGGTTCGGTCCCTTCTCCACTACGGCAGTACTTATTTTTAATTGAAGTGAGTGCTGATTACGAGAAATTTCCGGGTCGACACATTTCTTTTTGCTCCTGTCAAGCAGATATTTGATATTTTCAAATCTTTTGATATTCATTTTTGGTGATAATTCATCACATTTGCTTGGCGCTTCACAGCTTTGCGGAGATTAACGCAGGTAAAACCCATATGGGTCTGGTCAGTTTTCGCGTAGTGTCGTTCGTCCAAGCCGTACCCGGCGATAAAATAACTCGCCAGCAGACGGATTTTGTGTGCACGAGAGACGGATAAACAGATTACTTGTCTGTGCGACAGATTTTGGACAGACATGAATGACATCATCATTTCCTGTCCAAGAGACGTGACCTTTTGCATTACGCGCAGAATTTTTCCTACGTGGAAATATTTGAATTACTTCACCTAAATATGCAGTTTTGAAACGATTGGCAGGGGTTCGAAATAGAGGAATCACCAAATTCCTGATTGGACCCTGCCTATATCACAACCAACAACTGCGGGGGAGGCGAAGGGAATATACGCTGACACTTTTTGCAAGTCTGGTTCACTGTGAGAATCGTTTGCCAAGACGACAACCAGAGTTAAGACTAGTATCAGACTTCCATTTATTCGACCGGACTTTGTTGGAGCATTTTGAAGAACTTAAACAGCCCAGGAAAACTCTATCATTTTAATAAGGAAAACCGGGATTAGGGGAAACTAAAAACACGGAGTCATAGTGGGAATGGATTGTTAAAATAACGACCCCCAAGAACTCGTGAAAAAAGGCATCTGCTAGTGCCTTAACCTACATCTCTGAGCAAACAGTCTGTGAGCCAAGATTCACGTAAGTTGTACATTTTACATTCTATATTTTTCATTACTAATTGTGAACTAATATGTGTATATTGTCGTGAGAAATTCTAATCCACATATATAAATTATCAGGTAAATGTAAAGCCTAACACATAAATTCAATAAAAGGAAAGAAGAATGGTAAAGAACAGTGCTGTCACAATGACTGTACTCGAAATCCCCCTTGTTTTCTACTTCGTCTGCAAATTGTAACGTTTCACGTTGATAGTAAAAGCCTACTGCTTCAATACCCGCTTTCTACGATAAAACATGTGCTGCATTTCTAAGAAAAACCTTGAGATACGCAAGTTGACCTAGATTTAAAATTCCATTCATGTCATTTTATACACTACGTTACCAAAAAAACAAAAGACAGATGGACTAAAGATAGAAAGAAAGGGAGAGGCTGAAAGCCGGGACGCATGCAACACTAAACACGCGTCTCGCTATACAATTACTACCATCCCGCGTGTAAGGCCACAAGCACTAGCTTTTTTCAAATCGACAGTGATAAAAAACACTACACACACGAGAGTTAGTTTTTAAAAAACTTACAAAACGCTTATTAGGAATCATGACATTCTACTGTTTTATGTCTAAAATCCTGACATTAGTCTGACAGTACAGCAGGACAGGTGGCGGTTCTAAACATAAAAAATAAAAAAAACTACACGACTATCCTAGAAAATGCATATTTTGAACGCAGCCACTTAGCTCCTTTAAATTTGTATATTTGGGTTCCTTAGGACTTGCTGACAAAGAATATGTTAAGTGTTACGCGAATAGTCTAGGAATTACCAATTTATAGCCAAAAGAAATAGTGAGGGATGTCAGACAACACCCAAATCAGAATCGCTCAGTGGCAGATTTTCACCCCACCATTGTACGGGAAATGGGTCTCCATGTTAAATCCGATTTGATTGGAGCGCAATAAATGTAAGGCTAAACACGATTAGTCGGACTATAAATACTACTTCTTTGTTGTTAGGGGAAACGTGAGTAGGAGTACTTTTTTTTGAAAAGCTGTGTAAACATGGCACGATTGGTTAGACCTGCCAATATAGTCAATTAGAGGCGTCAGGTCACCACCACATTTGCAAATAAACTTACTACAGAACCAGTGCGTTGAGCACCAGTGCATATTTTTCTAAATAAAAGCCTGGGACATCGGCAGATCGAAATTGCGTTATATTCAGTGCCAGTCAACGTAATTCTGTATTATTTCCATGAATTGTGGTAAGCTTGAAATATTTGATATCTTTTAATGAAAATTGAATGTAAATTGATAATTTATGTCTGTATATATGTGTGGTTCAGTAGCGAACATGAGGTAAAGCCTCTATAGTGCTCCAGCCTGAACAGAAGGTGTCGGAGGAAAGTGAAACTAAATGGAATTGCCAAACAGTACACTGACACCTATTTTATTGACTAGAAAGAAATAATGCTGGAATTGCAGAGGCGTAGTAACCAGTAGGGAGGAATATACTGGTGAAAATTGTTTCAGATGAAGATAGCAGTTGGCCTACCGCTCTGAACTCAGTGTTTGTTATGTATTGTGCTCAGTGTAGAAATAGAGTATAAATTAGTTCTGAAGTAGGAGGTACAACCTTCTTGTTTCAGGGACTGTGGTCCTAAAGTTATTGAGCAGCACCTGGTCAGAGCTTTGCTGAATCCAGAGGCGGACAGCATACTCCTTGGTCCATATAGCAAACAGTGAGGTGTCTCCAGAACACAGGGGAGCAATCGAGCAGAGGAGTCTTTTCCTGCCGCCATCACGAAAGATAAGCCTATGTGGCCAGCGGAGCTCAACATTATGTAACCCCATCTTAAACTGACATTGTATGAAAATAAGAGGGGAAATTAATTGTTTTAATGAACGGAACTGAGAACATCTCCAATACTAGTTCCAACAGAAACAAACACTTGAAGTCATGATGACAAATAACAACATAACTTGAAAAAACAAAACCAGTATTACCTCATATTACTACTACACAACTGACACACATAGGATAATATTAATAAAATATGTCACTACAAGATTCATATTGATAAATTCTGTACATATAACTTGTAATTAAAATTGATTGTGATTCCTGGTTCACTTTGTATGTGAATCAGGACACATATATATTAGTGACAGTAATTAATACATATTTATATTTGAAAATTTACCAGTGCCTCATTTAAGAATAGTCTTATAGAGTGTTACATGTGTGTGAGTGTCACAGTGTTGTCAAGTGTGGTGGAATAAATTAAATTGTTTATCTGTCTGTTGTTGTTGTGACTTACACTTCATCATATACATACCCTAGACATTCAACGTAGTCATCACAATATTCCAGAATAATTCTGACTGAGGTATAAATATGTGGTAGCAAGTAAGGTCATCTGTAATACACTACCCTTATTAGATACAGATACCTTCACAGCTGATCTCAGTCAGTACACTAAGTCCCCTATAAATATGTATAACATCCCACTTTACCACATATATATTGCCATGTGAATATTAATATGTAAAAATTGCTAGTGGGTGTCCAAGTCATTTGAGACTGGCAACCTCAGCATGTAGAATGATGATTTCATGAACCACCACTGCAAGGGCTGGTGACAGCTTTATTGCTAGTTTCTTAAAGAGAACTGAGAGCATGGGTAGTCCCAAGTTCCACATTGAGCAGGGAGGAAAAGATGAAAGAAATGATGTACATTCTAATTATAATATTTACAATTGCAGACCAGTGTAAATGTCTAGGAAAACATATTCACTTTAAAATTAATGAAAGTTTCAAGCTTTTAAACCAGTGTAGATGTAAATGAAAACATATTCAATCTATATTTTTGTGACATGTAATGGAAAAAGAGTCTACAGTATCTGACAGCCTATTGAAACCTCATAGCTGCTCTGTGATTTGCTAGCTAAAAACCTGCATTATACAGTCTGTCTTTATTTACACAAGCTTACTCTCTCGTCCCGCCTCTTTGTTTTAACACGAGCTAACGCAATGTTTACAAACTGCGTGACCTGTCAGTCATAACAGGAAAGCAAATCAGGCTGTGTTTACCTCGTCCACTCAAGCGAAGCTCATCTGTCAATCGGAATACTTCTCAGACAGGCAAGCAGCTTGAGAGAGACGAAATACAGACTCCTTTTGAATTTTGCTCAGAGAAAACTATAACTCCCCTGGGGGCTTTGATCTTGAGAAGCGGGCATTCTACGAGGTAACCCGTTAGCCGAACAGAAAGTCTTTTGATATCGGTCAAAACTCCAGACGAGAAAGTTTGATCGACCGACATGTCGGAAATTTTAGATAGGTTTGAAAGATATTTATGGTCCCGCCTGAGTAGAGTGGATGGTGATAAGTACGTGAGAAGTAAAGGTGTGAGAATAGCTTTCACGAGTGAATAGTTTAAGGAGAAGATCTGTCTCTGGAATGAGTAGTTCTCTAATCCAGCCTATCTATACGACTATAATTTAGTACAAGACAATCTTGCACCTCCATATATATGTAAATATACGTTTAACTACACACATACACAATTTTGTGACAGCAAGACACACAAACGTGAAAAAACTATGGTAAATTGGGTCTGACCAACACACAAAGGTAAGTTCTTTTGTTGTTTATTATCATTAAACTTTACAACATCGAATATCTAAAGAAAGATCAATAAAATCAGAATTTCATACATAGAAAAATAACAGAAAACATGTGCCCTCCCCCTTGTTGAGAAAAACAGAACCCAACAAGTTAATAACCCGAAAGGTCAAAGGTTAACACTATGTTACAGAATAGACAGTAAAAAAAAGAACAAAGTTCCTACTAAATAATAAGTAAACAATATTTAAGCAGAATCCAGATAATACAATTTTCTTGTAACAAAGAAAATATTCACTCTCTCTGACATACGTGGCCACTCAATCACGCTTACCCTATTCTTGGTGAATAAATCTCTTGGACATACAATGACTGAATATATATATATATATATATATATATATATATATATATATATATATATATATATATATATATATATATATATATATATATATATATATATATCCTACTGGACAAAAGTTAAGGGCCACCTAAGAAAAACTCCGCTATGGACCAATTAAATGCAACCAGGTGTAAACAATTTATTACAAAATAAAGTTGATTCATCCGTGGAAAAGATCAGTCAAGTTTTTTTAATAATGTGTGACTTACTAACAAAAAGAAATCCAACTCACTTTTTCACCTTTTGAACTAGTGGAGCGTGTTGCAAAAACCACGAGTTTTTGCAGCAACAATGGCAATTTTCACGTGCGGGTTAAAGTGACCCAGTTTTTGGACATTTTAAAAAAATTAACCTAGTGCACACAGAATACATTTCTTGGCTTGTGTGTCACCCGTTTCATTTGTAAACGGGCACTCGCCAGAGAGTATTGGAGGACAATAAATTTTAACACTGGACTTATCAAACCCAGATTTATAATTTTACCAGCCACAGTAGTGAACATTATTTTTATCCCGACTCCTGACAGTCGTAATTCAAGGGGAGTATACCTCTCTAAATACCTACGCTGTGCAGAATCGCGCTTTTAACACAGAGTTGGCCGAAAGAAGAACCATCATCATCATATGAACATTATTTTTAGCAACCAGATGTTTCCCAATACTGGAAGTATTTTTCCGTTAAAGAGTGTCACGAGAGGGTTGATTATTATTGAAATTATAAGATATCCTGGACACAAAGTTGTATCAGGTGATACCAAGATAGTGCCATATAAGAGTCTGGTCTTATAAGTAATACCCCCTTCTCTGAAAACAGTAAGGGTGTATAGATATCAAAGGTAGGATCAAGCTGTATAAGTCCTTACAGAAGATGGTAATATATTACTCTAAGTTCCTACGGGCCCCTCTCTAGATCCTCCTCTGATTATAGTATTAGCTCTGCTAGGGGTATTAACTAATTTATCTACCAACAAGAACTGAAACTTAAATAATTTAAGTACGTCTGCTGGTAAATATTTACAGTTTATTTTTACAGTTTCTCTTTTCTGTTTGAAAAGCTTTCAAGGAAATCAAATTCAATTACAACAGTAAATAAATAAAACCTAAAAAAAATTGTTCCAACGAATTAAAAGGTCTCTAGATGTGTAGAAGGTTCTTGCTTGGTTGGACTCCTTCTGGTTGTATAAGATTTATCTCTTAAAATAATATATTATCAGGATATAACCTGAAACATATTAGATGTAACCCCTATATTGTCCATCACTATCCCACTATCACAAAGGTTGGGGATGATAGACAGTTTTAGACAGTGTGCTAGCAGATGCACAGGACATATTATAACAGTAACAACCAAATCCAGTTCATTGTGACTACAATTTTCCTCTAAATCCTTAGTTAGAGCCATTTGTCCATGATCCGCCTCCATACAATGATTCGGTCTTGTATAAAATACTAAGTAATAGCTTAAACAATCCAGTAAAACAATCGCTTTCATCCTTCCTTACGTTCCATAAAGAAATAATTCTTTAAATGCTTTCTAAACCTACAGACACACTTTTGCCACCATTCTCAATTATTTAAATATATATATCTTGGCCTTGTTTTGCCTCCAGAAATTACACAATGGTTCAAAACAAATCTACACATTTCCTAACGCACACTCTTATTAATCAATAGAACTACATATATATATATATATATATATATATATATATATATATATATATATATATATATATATATATATATACACATATTTATATATATATTATTTCTTACCCTCAGGCACATACAGTCGAGCTGTTAATGCGTTTCTATTAGTCTGCTCTACAAATACAAACGGCAAAGGCAATCTGCATTGACACGCTGATGCTCACTGTATTTTTGAATTCTTATAGCCTGCTTTTCTTTTTAGGGCACGTTCTATATATATTCCAAAGCCGGACGCCAGAGATAGTTTACTACCCATCGTGTGTTTTGCGTTCCGAAAACGTATGTAAAATCTGCCTATGTGTAAAAATCAGGAAAACTAAGATTTCATTTATCTACTTTATTCCTGGAGCGATGTTATTCATCTAAGGCCTAAAATACGATTTGAATTATCCTTTAACTTCCTATCTAATTGTCTTTTACTTTCCTAAGTGCATTTTATTCTATGCATACTCTAAACAGCAAAATTATGGAATTACCTGAGGTCTCGATGCATTCAACCAGAGATTTCTCCCTTCCTATAGTACTATTCGTGGAAATCTCTGCACAGACGTGTAGAGCAACATTCCCAGTATTGCATTAGTGACCTCTTTAAGGTAGTACTTCTTTCATAACGCTGTAATTAAATGTCCTCTTCCAATTGGTTGCACAGATTTGGACTGGCCATTTTGACGCCGTAATGCTTTAGTAAACACTGCATAAAGGTACCTTCTGTTTGGTCCGTGTATCATGCAGTTCTCACAAAGTATGGCGCGCGGTTTTAGTCAGAGTTACTCAGAATGACGTGTTGTGAATCAGACCACTTCGCGACAAAGAGTGAACCTCAAGAACTCTCACAGTTTTAACTGTTTAAAGTAACTCATATCCAGGAGAAGAACCATATTAGGCGTTCACCTCATTAACTAATTTCTGGGGATGGACTAGGGCCAATTAGGATCTGCGGCAACTGGGATGACAGAATATTAAGTGAAAATAAATAATATATTCATGGACTAATTCTATTACCAAGGGGTATTATAGACCTACCATACCAGGCAATTAGGTAAGAGTGTGAGAGTGGCCACTGCTTGAAAGAGTGTGCGAGTATTTTCTTGTTTGCGGGAAAACTATCATATATATATTTCTGATTTGTCTAAAAGTTTGTTTATTTTACTGGGCCTCATAGAGTACCACTACTGTTCATTCTGTAATATAGTGCTAACCTTCAACCTTTGTGTTAATAATTTTAGGGTTTTTTCTCCATTCGGGGAGGGTGCACTTTTCCTGCTTTATTTCATGTGCATGTAAATGACTCTTTGATCTTTTCCTTTATATATTTTGATGTTGTCGAGTTTAAATGATAATAAACTACAAAGAAGCTTACCATTGTGTGTTGCTCAGACCCATACCCATTTATCCGTAGTTTATTTCACGTGTGTGTGTCTTGTTGTCACATAGCTGTGTGTGTGTAGAGAAACTTATGTATTCTTGATAGGGAGGTAAAAACTGTCTTGCAACAAAGTACTGTCGTACGGATAGGCCGGAGGAGACAACCTAATCACTCCAGAGACATATCTTTACCTCAATCTACCACCTGTGAAAAATCTATTTTCTATACCTCCTCGCGTATCTGTCAACATCCACTCTACTCAGACGGGCCAATTAGAACAATTAACCTTCCGTACGACAATTGTGAACATTTTTCAACCAGTGTAGATGTAAATGTAAACATATTCTATCTATACTATTAACCTTTTCATTTGAATGTAAAGTTAATATGAACCTATTCAATTTAAATGTAAAGAAAGTTTTCTCTCGAGCGATTAAGCTTAATTCTCATCGAAGGTAAATTCTGAGGTAGATGGGATGGTGGAATAGGAAGAAGGGGACACATAACTATGTGTCGGGAAACTCCAATACTCAAAGGGTATTTGTTTTTATTCTTGTACCATCATAGTTGATGGTGTAGTAAAATCTGCGAGAATAATCGCTCATTTCAGTAAGATTTTAGTCATAGAATGATAATAAATAAACCCGCCCTATTGTGTCTGACTGTGATCCTCTCACACGCCAGCATAGCGCTGAATTTTGTGCCGTGGACAGGCTTAGAACTGACCCCGCCGTTTAAACCTCCTCTCTTTCCTTGTGACGTACATTTTTAACATTTTGCCCGATCTGATAGAGACTGTGGCAAGACTTATAATTAACGATTTTGCGGAAGTGTGCCGCCAAACTACTGTCTGAATTAACGTAATATTTTGACTTTAACGCTGGTAATAAGTAGTAATCCTTACATTTTTTGGTAGTGTAACACGAGACAATACAAATATTTAACGCCTATTCACATACCCGCCGCTCAAAAACCCGCTTCGCTTGACACATTATGCCATGCATATATACACGCTGTGGCAAAGCCAACAGAGGCAAACACGCAGACAATTTTATTTCCTCCTAGCGGTAGTATTTCTGACGTCACTAAAACAAGTAGTTATTTGAAAATACATGCTAGCGAGAGATGAAAAAGGGGGGAAAGATGGCCGTCTTGTGTAAAATTTTTATTTGACGATTGCCGGTGACAAAATTGAAAATCTAAACCATAATGAAACTGACCATAAAAATTATATGATAGTATAGCTTAGAGTCCACTGAGCAAGAATGTGTTTTAAATAATATGGTAGTCCCAGTATTAGCCAAGTTATTGAGAAAATACTAAATGTCTACGGACGCGCGACCAGACAGACTCTTGTTCCTGCTTGTTTTTTTTCATAACGTTAGTGGGGACGGCAGCTTAGAAAAGAGGCATTGAGGTAAATTCAAATTCGCTTGGGTAACAAGAGTATAGGAGGAAAGGGGAGCGGTAGGAAAATGTAATCCAAAACGAAACATCTTTTTGTATTGGCAGAACTAAAGCAGGCTGGCTGTGGTGAAATTACAGTGATGCAACGTTAAAATTCCTCCATTTATAAAGATAATAGGTAAACTAACATGTAGGGATAAAAATATAGGTAAGATATGCCGCGGCTTCTTCACCTACGCCAGCGTTTTCTAGGGTCATTGAACACTAACTAGTTATAAAATGCAGACTAAACGAACGATCTTTTTAGACGGGATGGAAACGGAGATAAAAGAAAAAAATGTGACGGTCTGAACACGTGTTTGAATCTAAAGTCTAAAAGACGCAATTTGTAGTTTTTAAGGAAAAAATTACGCCACTAGTTGACACAATGTAAGGAATTGGAAGAAAAACGACCTTAGCTCTTGTTAGAAACAGACGTATTGTGGACGTTTTACGGTAATTAGTCGTTTTTAGTTTGAATATAGCGGCAAACGCCGTACACGAAGGTTCAAAAACAAATTTCAAAACTAACCTTGAAAAAAGTAGGTTTTTTCTTAATAATAAGTTTAGGAGAATAAAAACTAGCTAGTTTGATAGCCCATCTTAATCTGAGAAATAATATACTTTTAATTACACAGACGGACAGATAACACGGAAGATATTGACGAAAGACTGTATTGTTCAATACAGACTAGCAGACAGTTTTTTGTGCATATTTTCACTAAAGTTACATTTTGACGTCCTTGAGACTAAAAATGCAAAAACAAACTGCAGGTGGACTAGGGGCAGGGTAGGAGGATAGTAGCTAAAAATAACTTAGCACAGAATCTTAGAAGTAGGGGGAGACAAAATTTGTGTAGTTTTTTCTTGTAGTTGGTCCAAAAACAAGTGTAATTTTGGGAAAAACCAAGTTGGGACAGACAGACCGACAGAAAAATACTACACACTAGACTGAGACTGGACCGAAATTGGACTTTATAGTTTGAATATTTGAAAGGTAGAGGGGAAGTCCGCTGATTGGACAGAAGCTTTCATATTATAGAAAGAAAGACGCCCGCTAGTGCCATTTTGTAAGAGACTGTCCATATACACAGTTCGTTAATGCTAGAAGAGTGATTTCCAGGAAATATTATATATATTATCAGTGGGACGCCATAATCTAGCCAGCAGCTCAGCTGAGTTTTGCTAGTACAACGTAACTGTGTTTTCAATTTTGAATTGTGGTAAGGAGAAAAATTCATTAACCCTTTTATTTAACATTTAATATTTTGAGTGATTGATACTGCCATGTCATGAAAAATGATTACGACAAGTGAGTGCTTATTCTAGGTCCCCAGCGACAGCCCAGGGCCTAGAGGCAAATAAATAGTATAGGAAAACATATCCAAGACTAGAGAAGATAGATCTATATTTGAGATCAGTGGGAACATGTTACCCACCTTATTGGATGGAAGAGGAAAATATTGAACATATTTCGGATGCAATGCAGTCATGGGAAACTAGTACTATTTGATAACACCTGGGTGAGATGTGCTGAGTTGGTCAGAGAGATCTGACCTGATCTTTGTAATGTTTTTTTCGTTGTTATGTGTAAAAATTGGTGCAGTAGGCAGTGTGTTGACACATGGCACAAATTTTGGTTTCAGAGTTTCTGGTCTGGCACTACGCTAGTGCCAGATGCTTTGTAGAAGTCCAAGTGTGGATGCATAAGAAGCCTACCATTTCACTCCAGCTACTGTGAGGAGTGGGCCACTTGAATTCTTTACTGCATCGTCACAGGCCAGATAAGTGAAAACCTGGCCTGTTGTGGATTCATCAATACTTGTCCACAAATCAATAAATAAATAAAATCCTGTTGTACAAACACTAAACCTCAGTCCATATTTCAAAGACAAGGAACATTATAAACAGAGATTGGGCATGATGACACCACCCCGACTAAACATCCAGTGCTAGTTTCCCAAAGACACTGTAATTAGTGTTAATATTAACCCATGTAAACATATATATATGTACAAAATTTTCATTTGATTATGCAATATATATATATGCACTTTTATTGATAAATACATATTGTTTCATACGTCCTGACCAGAAGACAATTTGGTTCAGGACTAAATAAATTTAAAAAAATTGTAAAATCTAAACTTCTAAAGCCAGTGTTAGTTGATTTGATCATAGAGCTTATTATTATTATTAGACTTAGTATTTACATGTGTGTGTCTGTGTATTTAATTACCTACACCTCACATTTCAGTACCCTAGATGTCGTGGAACGACTTCTCACCGATTCTTTTCTTCTGTCTATTATTTTATATCTCTACTAAAATCTCTCGCTAGATTGTAAAATAATTCCCTTCAGTTGACTTTTTCATTCTTATAATGAAAAAGTCTCTCTCTCTCTCTCTCGCTAGTCTTAGATTTAACAGTATTTTACTAGCTCAGGATTCTCGGTCCAAGGTAATAAATTATTCACTTCGCCAGCAAAAGTCGAAGGTGGAACACGGTACAACGATTCGAACAGGAAGTCGACCGTCTTTGTTGTTCACGAACTGGACGCATGTAAAACAGCCGGAAACGATGGACGCTAGTGCGAGTTGAAATGAAGGTAACTTTATACCCCTGGGACCAGAACAGAATTTGCACACAACCCACCCCTGCCCGGAACAGATCCTGGAATATTGGAGGGAATTTTCTGCATTCTTCTTGTAACCATCATTCGGAGCAGACAGACTCTGGGCCCAAGGGGGCATTTCATGTTGCGAAATAGTTGTAGTCAATTCGTTGAGCGAAGTAAGTAGATCTAATACTGCTGATTTTATAACATGAATAATCATATGTTTATCAACAGCTTGCTATTGCAGTAACTTTTTGTAAAGTTTAAATGCATTTCATTTTCAGGGACAATAACTGTTATTTGCATCTTTACAGATCACTCAAACTAATGTATGAGTTTGCAAAGTTCCAAAACCTAATTAACTCCTGATCTTTATCTCACAGCCTGGCAGAAATAAGACAGGGTTAAAACAATTGATGTACATTATTGTTGTTACTTTGAGATTTGCATATTGATCCAAACAAAATAGAAGTGTATTAGTGGTTCTTCTATTTTCTATTTCTTATAAGACTTCTGTGTTCTCTGCCAAGACTACAAACTTGATAACAGTGTCTCAATCACTTCTTCTCACTTTGTCACATAAGGGACATTAATGTGTTTTTCATTATGGAAGGTTCTTTACATGTATTTAATGCAATCCTATGCATATACCATGTTGTATGATTGAAGAACTATTTTATTATCAGTTATATGATTGTCATTTTCAACAGGGACCAGGACTTTAAGAATGCTTGCAATTATTTAGCTATTTAATGAATTTACCACTTGACTGACAAAATGTAAGCCAGCAGTTCTCAAGCCTTGAGACCATGCCTACCCTCCAAATGATTTACTGCTTGAGTAAGCAAGAATGTAAATCATTGGTTCTCAGACCTTGGCCGCAATGACACCCCACCAAGTTAAAGCAGCATAGGAAACTATTACCCAGTGGTTCTCAAACCATTGTTGACAGTGACCCCGGAATTAAAATACTGCTCTATGGGCACTAGGTGAAACCAGTGGTTCTCAACCATTTGATGACCCCAGCCCCTACCTCACAGTTTGTGAAACTCATTGCCACATGGGGAAAACCACTGCTGTAAATAAGCAGACAGCCAGATAGAGACTGAGAACTCAAGATACACTATAATGTCAGTTAAGAAGTGGTAGTTCATATCTAATAGATAACACAGTTACTAAATAGTAGTTAACCTTGTGTTAATTTAATTTCTGATGGACGCTTACCGGCCATCAGACTTAGGAGATGACTGCTCTTGAAACCACTAATGGGATTTCAATTGTTTTCAGTCCACCCAGGTTGCGGTTACCAGATACTAACCCAGGTTGCGGTTACCAGATACTAAACCAGGTTGCGGTTACCAGATACCTAAACCAGGTCCAGGGTACAAGTCCATGGTACCAAGATTACCCTTACCCAACCTTATCCTATCACCCAGTAACCATACCACACATCCCATAAGCAGAAGAGATATTCAGCAGAGGTGACTTACCCCATCCTTATCTGTGATGTGCACTGAGTCCAGGGAAGCAAACTCTGACCCCCTCTGAACCCATAGAACTGTTTATGAGACCAAAGTGCTGGAGCATACCAAACCAAGAGAGTCCGAACCAAAATCATCTCCGCAGCTACTACAGGCCTTCGGAGAGTTGAGTATTAACACCTACCAGCAACACTACCATAGAAAAGATCTCTGGTCCAAGTGATGACCACACTAGTTGATTTTTTTTTATAAACAGTAGAGCTAAACTTTTTTTCATATTTATAAGTGTATATAAAAATGTAAGATTCCATACCCTTTTATCCAACTTTACATAAAAGAGTCTGTTGTTATTTTTCTTGTTAACTTTATTTGGGTTGTATTTTGTTTTAAATATAAATCTACACCCTGGGGGCTCAGCCATAATTCAATTAACTTCTATTGGGTCGGGATATTTTAATTGTGGCTGGACACCAAATCTCTTTCTCAACCTTGTGTGCTTTACACAGTCCTTTTGTAGGATTCCTGAGGAAGAATTTATCGTCCAGAAAATATCCTGTTTAGGTACCAGAATTCTCTTTTAAGTAATTTCTAGTACACTATTTCCCGAGGAGAGGCAGTTTTCTTCAAACTCGGAAGCTATCATTAAGACATTATTATCTTTATTCTTCCATTCCATTCAAGCTGTCCTATCTCCGTCAAAACGCCCTCGCGACAACTGGGACGCTCGTGTCCGGGATTAACTCTTATTTCATATTTAGACACTTGTCTGAGATATGAAAACTCTTTATCTTTCCTAGACCACTACTGCTGTAGGTACTTGTCACTTATTGGTGTCCAAGTCTAGGATTAGATTAAAGAGGGGACATATAAATTACCCTAGACTATAATACATATAAATTTTTGCAAGAAACACAGATTTTAAGTTGTGTTATGAGAACTCTTCTTGGTGGTACTGCTGGAAATTAGTTACCTATTGTTAACTAATTTTTAATTTGATGGTTATATAAGGCTGGTTTGATATAATATATGGTTTTGTAATACTTTAGTATAGTTAAGACTATAGAAAGTATTTTTGCCTTAATTATTGTTTGTGAGTTAGAGATCTCATACTCGCTCAACGAACCACTACGGATATAATGGAAGAATCTGTAGAGTTGAATGAGTGGAGAACATTCTGGACAGAGTTAGCCATTGAGTGTGAACTCTCCGGAGAAGAACTGGATACTTTTGTTTCACAAAAGATGGAAAAATGCAGGATGAGAGAAGCAGAAAGGAAGAAATGGAGAGCAAAATACACGGAAGAGAATGTGGAACATGAGAGACAAAGACAAGAAAAATCCCTCCAGTGTAAGGAAGAACTGGAAACTCAGTTTCAACCTACAAATATGGAATCCAGGGATAAACTTGAATCTAGGAATACTCATCATGCCACTCCTTTGCCAGTTGCATCACCATCTTCAGTGGTAAATATAACTGCACCACATGAAGCCAAGTCTATGTCTCAGGATTCAGGCTCAGACAGAGCAGAGGTACGGATATCTAAACGGAGACATCTAGACCATCCTGAAAACAAGATTAAGCACAAGAGTGCTGATAATCTGAAGAGACCTTCCTCATCCTCAGCAAAAACTCACAACAGGCATACCAACAACAACCGCACCAACAACCTGGTAAATAGGATCGCTCAACCAAATAGGATCACTCAACGAAAAAGGATTACGCAACTCTATGGGAAGGGAAGGGATGTTCTTGAACATCACCTGTCGGCCAACTTACATCAGTTAGACTGTATGCGCCGAGACCCAATCCCACAGACTTCTTACAAAGCTAAGGTCCCTACCATGGATGGGAACTTGACGAAGGCCCGGAGTGGATACAGGGATTCTCAAAATGTGGAGACTGCCACAGTAAATGGAGAAGAAATCACCTGTTTGTATTATCAAGGTCTTGGATGTGATGCCCTTGTCTCAGCCTCTGTTATCGACCTTGATCAAGTCACCGAAGAGGATGTTGAGGTAACAGCACCCATGATAATCAACAGAAGGATGATTTTGCCTTTAGCTTATGTAGAAGTTAGGTCGAACTTTGTAAACGGCAAAGTAAAGGCCGCAATATTAGATGAACGAATTTACCCGATACCTCAAGGAGGGGAAATATATCATCTTAGGAGACTCAGCACGATCCAGAGATGGCGTGACTGAACAGGCTATGGAGACTCCAATGCCTAACTCATCTTCCAACATTTTCACTGAAAAGTTGGAAGAGTGCAAAGGGATTGACCACCCCAGTGCACTTAATTCTGAACAAGTTTTGATAGTCTCACCCACTATCTGCGTGCAGAAAGTGAAGCCGGTCCAAATTTCCTTGGTACCTGGTGGGATGAAACATGTTTCAGAAATACCTTCCTTTAACATGGGAGAAGCGGCTGTAGAGGAACAGGACCCTCAAGCACTAAGACTTCACTCAGTTCCGATAACCTCACCCACTCTCTGGGATCAGAAAGTGAAGCGGGTCCAAATTTCCTTGGTACCTGGTGGGAGGAAATATGTTTCAGGAATATCTTCCTTTAACACGGGAGAAATGGCTAAAGAGGAACATGAGCCTCAAGCACTTAGTCTTCAGTCAATTCCGATAACCTCACCCACTCTCTGGGATCAGAAAGTGAAGAAGGTCCAAATTTCCTTGGTACCTGGTGGGCAGGAACAACTGGTAGACTTATCTTTCTCTGTCACTGGAGAAACAGGGATAGAAGATCATACACGCTCTCATACCTGGGTAGATAGGTATGTGTCCTTAGGCAGGTCAAGCAATATGACTAAAATAAGGTTGTGTATGAGGCTGGCAACCTCATCACGCAAAACTATTTGCTATAGATCCAATTGTAAGCAGAGTGTAGGCTTTAGGGCAAGCTCTTTGCCAGGAGGCAAGCTTCAATGGAGGATCCATAAGGGAGAAAATAAGAGAGGGATATTTTTGCGAGCAGGCTTGCTCAACCCACCTCAACTACTTATTGAAGAGGAAACGGATAGCCATGTGTGGATTACAGGCATACCGTTCGACAGAGGAAAAAGAGGAAATATTTGGAGTGAAGGAATGGAGGACACGATACATGAATGTAGTGTCTGACATAAGAGAAGAGTCGGCTCGAACTTAGTTGGCCGTTGGCCGAACTTTCAAAAGGGGGCTTATGTCGTGGAACGACTTCTCACCGATTCTTTTCTTCTGTCTATTATTTTATATCTCTACTAAAATCTCTCGCTAGATTGTAAAATAATTCCCTTCAGTTGACTTTTTCATTCTTATAATGAAAAAGTCTCTCTCTCTCTCGCTAGTCTTAGATTTAACAGTATTTTACTAGCTCAGGATTCTCGGTCCAAGGTAATAAATTATTCACTTCGCCAGCAAAAGTCGAAGGTGGAACACGGTACAACGATTCGAACAGGAAGTCGACCGTCTTTGTTGTTCACGAACTGGACGCATGTAAAACAGCCGGAAACGATGGACGCTAGTGCGAGTTGAAATGAAGGTAACTTTATACCCCTGGGACCAGAACAGAATTTGCACACAACCCACCCCTGCCCGGAACAGATCCTGGAATATTGGAGGGAATTTTCTGCATTCTTCTTGTAACCATCATTCGGAGCAGACAGACTCTGGGCCCAAGGGGGCATTTCATGTTGCGAAATAGTTGTAGTGAATTCGTTGAGCGAAGTAAGTAGATCTAATACTGCTGATTTTATAACATGAATAATCATATGTTTATCAACAGCTTGCTATTGCAGTAACTTTTTGTAAAGTTTAAATGCATTTCATTTTCAGGGACAATAACTGTTATTTGCATCTTTACAGATCACTCAAACTAATGTATGAGTTTGCAAAGTTCCAAAACCTAATTAACTCCTGATCTTTATCTCACAGCCTGGCAGAAATAAGACAGGGTTAAAACAATTGATGTACATTATTGTTGTTACTTTGAGATTTGCATATTGATCCAAACAAAATAGAAGTGTATTAGTGGTTCTTCTATTTTCTATTTCTTATAAGACTTCTGTGTTCTCTGCCAAGACTACAAACTTGATAACAGTGTCTCAATCACTTCTTCTCACTTTGTCACATAAGGGACATTAATGTGTTTTTCATTATGGAAGGTTCTTTACATGTATTTAATGCAATCCTATGCATATACCATGTTGTATGATTGAAGAACTATTTTATTATCAGTTATATGATTGTCATTTTCAACAGGACCAGGACTTTAAGAATGCTTGCAATTATTTAGCTATTTAATGAATTTACCACTTGACTGACAAAATGTAAGTCAGCAGTTCTCAAGCCTTGAGACCATGCCTACCCTCCAAATGATTTACTGCTTGAGTAAGCAAGAATGTAAATCATTGGTTCTCAGACCTTGGCCGCAATGACACCCCACCAAGTTAAAGCAGCATAGGAAACTATTACCCAGTGGTTCTCAAACCATTGTTGACAGTGACCCCGGAATTAAAATACTGCTCTATGGGCACTAGGTGAAACCAGTGGTTCTCAACCATTTGATGACCCCAGCCCCTACCTCACAGTTTGTGAAACTTATTGCCACATGGGGAAAACCACTGCTGTAAATAAGCAGACAGCCAGATAGAGACTGAGAACTCAAGATACACTATAATGTCAGTTAAGAAGTGGTAGTTCATATCTAATAGATAACACAGTTACTAAATAGTAGTTAACCTTGTGTTAATTTAATTTCTGATGGACGCTTACCGGCCATCAGACTTAGGAGATGACTGCTCTTGAAACCACTAATGGGATTTCAATTGTTTCCAGTCCACCCAGGTTGCGGTTACCAGATACTAACCCAGGTTGCGGTTACCAGATACTAAACCAGGTTGCGGTTACCAGATACCTAAACCAGGTCCAGGGTACAAGTCCATGGTACCAAGATTACCCTTACCCAACCTTATCCTATCACCCAGTAACCATACCACACATCCCATAAGCAGAAGAGATATTCAGCAGAGGTGACTTACCCCATCCTTATCTGTGATGTGCACTGAGTCCAGGGAAGCAAACTCTGACCCCCTCTGAACCCATAGAACTGTTTATGAGACCAAAGTGCTGGAGCATACCAAACCAAGAGAGTCCGAACCAAAATCATCTCCGCAGCTACTACAGGCCTTCGGAGAGTTGAGTATTAACACCTACCAGAAACACTACCATAGAAAAGATCTCTGGTCCAAGTGATGACCACACTAGTTGATTTTTTTTTATAAACAGTAGAGCTAAACTTTTTTTCATATTTATAAGTGTATATAAAAATGTAAGATTCCATACCCTTTTATCCAACTTTACATAACAGAGTCTGTTGTTATTTTTCTTGTTAACTTTATTTGGGTTGTATTTTGTTTTAAATATAAATCTACACCCTGGGGGCTCAGCCATAATTCAATTAACTTCTATTGGGTCGGGATATTTTAATTGTGGCTGGACACCAAATCTCTTTCTCAACCTTGTGTGCTTTACACAGTCCTTTTGTAGGATTCCTGAGGAAGAATTTATCGTCCAGAAAATATCCTGTTTAGGTACCAGAATTCTCTTTTAAGTAATTTCTAGTACACTATTTCCCGAGGAGAGGCAGTTTTCTTCAAACTCGGAAGCTATCATTAAGACATTATTATCTTTATTCTTCCATTCCATTCAAGCTGTCCTATCTCCTTCAAAACTCCTCGCGACACTAGACATTAAACGTAGCTAACATACATAATAGCAGAATAAGTCTGTTTGAGGTCGTAAGTGGTAGCAGAAAGGCATTCTGTAACTCACATAAACTTTTATCTTCAGGAGCCTTCACAGCTGACCTCATCCAGTACACTAGGTAACATAGCAACCATACAATAACATCAAAAACCACTACACTGGCCAATCGACTACCAGACGCAGATTTTGTTTGGAATTATTTTTGTTTTTCAAAACTACATTTGAATTCTGGTAGTCGCAAGCTTTCGATTGGCCAGTGCTAATAAATATTAGCAAAAGGCTTTCACTATTCATTGCCAGTTGAACAAAACTTTTCATTCAAATACGCTGAGATCAGCTGTGTTAATTTTAAAATTAAATAAAGAAGTATTCACAGTCTGGACAGTGCAGAAGAAACTGAGGCCACTTCTTTGCAAGTCAGCGTCATTTGTTTATATTTCTTGAAATTTGTGGTAAGAATGCTTTATGAATTTAATATGTTTAATCCCACTGCCAAAGTTAGATACTGCTATTGGGAAAAGTGAAGGACGTGCCGGGAGCAGACATTGTTGAGTCCTCACATTGAACTGTATCTAACTGATGTATGTGGTCATAATTGTGTTTGAATATTATTGCATTAGAATATGATTAGTGAGCCTCTGTGTTCCATGAACACTGTTTAACATGCCTGAAGCATTTATATTTAAAAAAGAAAAGAAGAGAAAATCATACCAAAGGAAATGTGGTTACTCCACATTATTTTATTGAGGAAAACTATGTAAACGTACAGTGGCGTATCTGCCATAGGGACATGAGGTGTGGTCACAGCAAGGTGGGAGTCATGTAAAATTAGGGGCGAGTGCACCTGTAATGCACGCGAGGCTGACCCCATAGCACCGTAGGAAAATAATAAATATAATAAGTGATCAGATATAAAAGGCCAGGGTGTCCTTTTGTTGCAGAGGTTTTATTTCCTGTTGCCAGCCGGTAACAGGAAACCTGCTGAGAGAGAATAAAGCCATCAAGTCTCCGACCATTCGTTTATGCTGTCAAAAGATAACGGGAGGAGCTTGGGCATTTTGAGAGATCGAGATTTTCTGCAACTTCATACTGTATTATCATTCTACAAGGAATCCCAGGTGATGTGTTAAGCATCTGGGTATATCTGACACTTTCGTTTAATAAACACTGGCATTTCAAATCATACTCAGGAAGTTTATGGGGTGTGAAGAAACTACAGCCCCTCATACACAGTGACTCTCCCTCTTAGATGAATAAAGTGTAAGCTGTGAACATTCCAACAGGAAAGATATATATTGACTTTATAGTTAGTGGACAAAGAGTCCAGATATTTTAGTTGATCTTTTCTGTAAACTATCTTGTCCTCATTTTCAAAGACCTGTCCAAAAGATATGGCTGGACAGGCAGATTAAATTGTACAGAAAAAAAAATTCATTTTTAAAGAAAAACTTAACCACTGGTTTTATTCACTTCCTCATATAAAATTAAAGTGTTTTTGTGTTGTGTACCATTATTTCATTTCTCCCCTAGACACTAGGTACATCATACACCAGACACTAGGGCCAAAATAGTGACCGTGTGAGATCTAGGGAGGTAGCGTTAGGTTCCCTGCATATATTTCATCATCTTATAGAGTCAGGGGCCTACATGTGCTTGACCTCACACGGTTAATACAGACACGGATTTCATTTTTTTAGGATACCATCATAACCTCCCCAGCAAATTAAACTTTGCTACAGATGGTACTAGTTGAGGGTACTACGTTTGGAACAAGTAGGGTACAAGCTAGATACCATCATCAGACGGGGCTTAAAGACGAGGGACCAACTTCGTAGACACTCCCTGACACTTCTGATAACGTGCTGCCCCCTACAACCTTGACCAGCGACGAGCGTGATCCGCGATCCAGTCTACCAAGAACCAAACCATCAGAAGGAGCAGAACAGTCACTGACAGCTACGTAAAACACATAAAAGCTGCCTAGTGACCTCCTGTACAAACTGCCAGCACATCACAAAGTGATGATAATTTTCTGATAAATAATTATTCATTTTTTTTAAACCGAGTGATTCGTTGCAAGCGATCTTTGTCCTCTCAAGACTGTGTGTGGTCCCGGCTTTCGGGTCTTCCCAGTAAAGTAGAGGCAGTGATATGTGTCTGTGTCCGATAACGTCATTTGACAGTGGTTGAGGCTCGGTCGCTGCTACGCCATTGATGAACAGAGCCGTGATCTATCGAGACTGTGTTTTGTCCCGGGTCCGGGTCCTCCCAGTTCAGGTGGGCCGGAGCTGGTTTCTTCTTGGTAATGCAGCTCGGCAGTGGTGGAGGCTCGGCGCTGGCTGTGCCGATCCCTCGATACGTCTTGTCTCGGAGATATAACCCCCTTTGCAGGGTAGAGAACCACTTTTCTCGTGGCATTGCACCCTCGCCACCCGAAGAGAAGTTCCCTGGGGTTGCAATAAAGCCCACTGGTGGCTGGCCTCTTTGCCAGACTAACAGATAACCATCCATACTTGACTGAAGCATGACTGAAATGACTTTAGGGTAGGAAATTTGAATTTAAAATAAACCTAGGCAGTGATTGGCCACAGACAAGCGCTCAGAGCGCATTTGGGGTCATTCTTCAATAGTTGTTCAGTGATAGACACAGATTTTAAAGTGTGGTGATTTCCATATGAAAGAAAGTGAAATAAATTTAGGGACGCCATACTATAGCCAGCAGCTCAGCTGAGTTTTGCTAGCAATTCTGTGTTATTTATTCATAATCTGGTAAGATTGAAATTATTTCTTTGTATATTTTGAATATTGTTTCATGTTCGAGTGATTTGATACTGCCATATCGAAATCTAGCCTTACAACCAAGTAGGGATTTGCTCTAGACCCCCCGCCCCAGTCAGGGTCTAGGGACCAACAATATACATAAACTCCAGCAAGGGTTAGGCAAGACAGATCAAGTGTTGGGAATAATGAAACATATTACCTATCCTCTTTTAGGGCAGAAAACTAATAAATATTTTTCAGAATCTATAGTCTGGGAGGATCTATCTGATGTAAAACACCATGGTAAATGTGCTGTTTGGTCAGAGAGATCTGACCTGTCTGTATGATGTGGTTGTTGTGTCAGTGTTGTGTCCAGACGTGGGTAGAGAATAGATTTTGACACATGGCCCATACTTTGATTGCAGAGCTGTGAGTTTCTGTTGTCAACAAAGCAGTGTCTATTCAGTTGGTGACTTTACTCGAGTGTATCTGTGCAGTACTTGTGACAGAGACCACCATTATTGCCCGCCAGCACGGAGAGGTGGGACCACCTGATTTCAGCACCAGAGCTACAACTACAAGATGAGTGAGCCTCTGGTCTGCTGGACATTCACCAACGCTGTGTAGTTACTAATACCCTCATAAAAATTCCCACCATTTTCTGGACACTGTGTAGTCAATATAGACAGGTGTGATGAGGCCACCCCAACAGCACAAACATTAACTATCCTCCCAAGTAGATGACTACTAGAACATTTTAATAAAACTAACTAGTATAGTACATATATATGTACACTATTGCATTTATGATATAATATTCCATGCATTTCTTTCATAATCTCTAAATCCTTTTAAGTTCTGGTCAACCTAAAAATTGACCCAGAACAAAATAAATGTAATATAATTCTATCAAAAAATTTTACACACGTGAGTTAGTTCAGTGTATTTTAACATTTATTAATATTATTAGTCTTGTTAAATATCTGTGGGTATATCTATAACCTATTACACCACACTACATAGCATAACCCTAGACACTTTACGTAGCCACATTCATTAAAAAAAAATTAAGTGTGAGGTCGTAGTGGTAGCAAGAAAGGCCTTCTGACAATTCTCAACTACATTTTATCTCAGGAGCCTTCACAGCTGGCCTCATACAATTACATTTAGTAATATCACCATCATACAATACCATCAAACACCACTACATAAATTGGGGTCTTGTCCAGGGATAATTAGCCCAACAGTAATATTAGGATCTCCTGGTGGGAGAAATAAAAGTAGGGAAATAAATTGTAAAATTCCCTTTAACATTAAAAGTGTCCCTGTAGATAAAAGTTGGTGAATCTTTACAGCCAGTAATAATTAATTAGTTAACTGGTTAGTTAGAATTAGTTAGACTATAGTCATAAGAGGTACTTAGTGTATTTACTGGTTAGAGATTTAGCTTGTATATTATTATATTGTCTAAAAAGTATGGCGGAGCTGGCAAAATTTAGATCAGCTGCTGTGCTCACCGCGAAGGAGATGGGAATGGATGGTCAAATTTTAATTCAATACGTAACGGCTGAATGTGATAAATATATTGAACGGGAAGAAAGGAGATTAGAAAAAGAGGCTGAAAGAAAATTGGAGTCTGACAGGTTGGTTGAAGAGAAGAAGTTAGAGGCTGAGACTAAGAGGCTGCAGATTGAGGCAGAAGAAAAACGACAGCAAAGGGAGGCAGAAGAAAAACGACAGCAAAGGGAGGCAGAAGAAAAACGACAGCAAAGGGAGGCAGAAGAAAAAAGGTTGACTGCCGAAAGGGAGGCAGAAGATAGAAGGTTGCAGAGGGAGCACGAATTACGACTAAGGGAGCTGGAATTACAAGGCCAGGCTCCTGAAAATGGTGCCAGCCCTTTTGCCTCAGATGCTACGCCCAGTCTGGGAGCCTCAAACTCAGCTATGGGGTTTCATTTAGACCATTTTGTTGAAAAAGACGATGACATAGAGGGGTACCTAGGACGTTTTGAGTTATTAGCTACTACATATGGGTTAGAGAGAGAGAGGTGGAGCTTAAAGCTATCACAAGGATTGAGGGGTACTTCTTATGAAGTATTTGCTAAAATGAACAGGAAAGACCAAGACAATTATGACATGTTAAAGCAGGCTTTGTTATTAAGGTACGAGAAGAATGGTGAATTTTATCGTAAGAAATTTAGAAATGCCAAACTGTTGTCTGGGGAGACATACCACCAATTCTCTGCCAGACTAGAAACCTATTTGGAGAAATGGACGGCTCTGGGGAAGACCCAAGACCTTAAAGAAAA
>JAMPIV010006456.1:0-198631 GCA_024509875.1 Oreohelix idahoensis
TGATCACTCCATGAACAAACAAATATAAAAAGAGAAGAATTATTCCCTATGAATGGAGCTTTTAGGAGCCGCGGTAGCGCAGTGATTAGTGCCCTGGCTTCCTAGCTCGGTGGTCCAGGGTTCGATCCCCAGTTGAGGTGGGATGTTTTAGACTGCAAACGGCTCCGCGGTGGACCCAGCCTCATGAATTGGGTACCAGAGCAACTCTGGGAAGGTTAAGGCGGCCGGCGTGATGTTGACCGCATCACCCCTAGTGTGCCGAGGTCAAGAAAATATAGTCCTAACACCATATTCCCAATATGCCTCAACGGGCGTGTAACGGGATCCTTTACCTCCCTATGGAGACTTTCGGACAACCCTGTAGCGTTGAATATGTTAATATCTTAATGGCGCCTCCTGTTAACGTGATATTGGAAGATTCTTCTTCTTCTTCGTTCGTCCTGAAAAGGACGGTGGTTGCGTTGTGTCTGTTTACGCCTAAGCTGTGATAACTGCACCTTTCGGTCGACACATGACGGCTTCTGCCTCGGCATTTTTTAGGACCGGGTTTTGCCTTCCCTATTTCAGATCCACACTCGGCCTCAATCCAGGACTGCACAGCTGCAGGACTGTTTCCAAGGTCCTCCACGGTGGAGGTGGAGTGCGGTCTTGACCAGCTCTGGTTCGCTGGTCCTGACGCAGGCAGTCAAGCTATGAGTCGCTGACTGCGGTCTCTATTGCTGCGTCTTGAGGTCCCATATTGGAAGATAACTGTCCGGTAATTTCCATGTAATTTAAAACGAGAGAAGCTAACCTTTATCGTTTGAAAAATAGTGAACAAATATATTGTTTTTAAAACAAGTTTTAGGGTTTTCTATGTTAGTATTATTATCAAATGATCTTTTAAAAAAACAACTAAAAATAAATGATAATTAACCATCCACGTTTGTTCATCGGCAATAGAATTGAAACATTTCTTTTCGGTTTTTCAGTGCATGTGGTAACAATAACAAAAGTGGATTTCTATAACATGTATTATTTCCCTTTACTTGTGTTATGATTTTACGTCATAACTGAATATTAGTTATTTGGAACGGTTGTCAGTTCTGCCCTGTAAAATTCATCTCTGAATAAAATTTACTTTGATAAGTTTAAAAACACCAAAAAGAAAAAAGGTTGACCATTACAGGAGTTATGTTTAAAACTACAGACTTACTGGCCTAGTTGTAAAAAGAAACACATTGATTAAATCTGCACATTCATATTCACCACCCGACGCAAGCCCCCTGCAAAAATACGAATCACCTTTTTTTATTCGCAGTCCATTATTATTTCCTTACTTTAATGGGGCTTCATTTTTCACACCTAATTTTGTAGTGTTTTTAGTTAATAAGTAAAATCTGGTGGGTCAATGATGGTCAAAACTTTGAAAAAATTTACAAAATTTTCAACCATTTCTAACGATAGATTGGAAAAAAAAAATAATTAAGAAAAAGAAAAAAATGAGCGCTCAAATAATTGAAACGTAACACATATTACAAAGCTAAACGTTTATCATTAAAATATGTTGTCTACTATAATTAAACGATATGCAATCAATGCTACGCAAATGTACAAAATAAAAAATGGCTGTCTTCTGGGCTTTCATTAATGGAGTATAAAGACCTCTTGAGTGTCTATTAAGTTGTTGTGCTACGGTATAAGTAGCACGCACGCTTTCCAGTCATGGAATCATTAAGTGACGGATCATTATAATGAATTCCGTGCAAACTAATGAAAATATAAAACGCGATCAGATTATACATAATTGAACTTACTGCTGTGTGTTACCAATACTAACCGAAAGAAACAATATACTTGTGTTTAGATCTTTTTGTGATCACGTTTTTCCCAACCCCATAATTTTTGGTGGTTTATTGAAAACTTGAATTAGATTATTATCAAGACCAACTCGATAATTACATCATGCATTAACCTTTCAGTGGGTTTATGACATACATATCGACCTCGCCAACAGATAAGGAATCTCAGTAGACTATTGACTAAACTACTTGACCAATTAGAATTTACCTTTGACCTGACCAACATCTGCCCCATCACCTGACTCAGATACAAGAACAAAATTAATATACTCGATGAGAGATCCACTAACAAGATGGAGGTCTGAAAAATACACAGGGAAGGCATATGAGAATAAATGCTGGAAACAATAGCAGATTGTATTTGGAAGAAACAACCACTACATGTTTAGTACTAGGAAGAAACACCACTACAATAGATTGTACTGGACAGAAACGCCAACACTTACAAGTTTTGTACTGGTAAGAGATTCACCACTACAAGATGTAGAGAATCAAACATATTTTACTGGCACTGCAATAATAGACACTGTTGTTATAAGATAAACAGTTTTTTTAAATAAATAAAAGAATCAAAGGGTTTACATGGAGTTTCATTGCATTGGATTAATCTATGGAGATCAAAAGAAAATCCGGTCCAAACATCATAATTATTCAAGAAGACAGTCTATTTTAATAGCTCTGAAGGACATGGAGAACAACAAAAACATCATAACAAAAAAGCTAACAGACTTTCATAAATTGAAGCTTGCGTAGAAAAGTACTTAAGTGCTGATATGACAAGATGACACTATCGTGAAAACTGAATGACAAGGATGGCAACTAACGTTAATACTGATGACAAGATGACAATAACGTGTAAACTGATGAAACAAGATCTCACTAACGGTGAATACTGATGATAATATAACACTAACGTGAAAACTGATTACAAGATCACATCACTAAACGTGAAAGCTGATGTACAAGAATGACACTAACGTGAAACTGATGACGAAGTTGGCACAAACGATGAAACTGATGACTAAGATGGACATACAACGTGAAACTGATGACAAAGATGACACTAACGTGATACTGATGACAAGTTGACACTTAACGTGAAAACTGATGACAAGATCACACTAACGTGAAACTGATGACAAGATCACACTAACGTGAAACTGATGACAAGAACCAGATAAGAAATAAGAAGACATTGGAGATGGATAGAATACACATTGAGAAAACCTGTTGATAGCCTTAACAACGGTCCCCTGTTCTCTAATCCCCAGGGTAAAAGAGGAAGAGGAAGTCCAACGAACACATGGAGACAGGCGTGATGGGGATAAAGAAGACATGGAAATACCTTGAGCAGATGGCACGTGACAGGAAGACTTGACACAGGACAGGAAGACTTGACACAGGACAGGAAGACTTGACACAGGACAGGAAGACTTGACACAGGACAGGAAGACTTGACACAGGAAAAGGAAGACGTGACAAGGTCAGGACGACTTGACACAGGACAGGAAAGAACTTGGACACCGGACAGGAAAGACTTGACACAGGGTACAAGGAATAACTTGACACCCAGGTCCAGGAAGACTTGACACAGGACAGGAAGACTTGACACAGGACAGGAAGACTTGACACAGGACAGGAAGACTTGACACAGGACAGGAAGACTTGATACAGGACAGGAAGACTTGACACAGGACAGGAAGACTTGACACACGACAGGAAGACTTGACACAGGACAGGAAGACTTGACGTTGAAGGTCTGTGTTCCTTGGGGTGCTGGAAGATGACAGAAAAAGAAGAAGAAGATCAGTTATCAGCTCTACGAGCAGCATAAGCCCGCAACAAACGTCTGTCAAGTCTTCCTGGACCGTTCATGTCTGTCTCTAGTTATCTACCCATGTGTTCTTTGGTCACAGGGTCTGATTCTTCGGCTTGGGTGTCAGGTTAGTCCTTTTAAATGACTTTGGGGAATGAAGTCCGGCAGGAACGGCGGCCGGAGGGTTATAAACTTTCCTTAATGGGTGCTAGCGTGGGGGGAAGGAATTACTGGGGAGTATGGTGGGCTCGCTGGTGCGGGGTAGATGACGGGAGCAAGTCGAGTGCCGGCTAAGCGAGAAATGAGAGCAGGACGCTATCAGTGGATGCAACACGCATACGTGAGTTCTGTTTGTGACGTCACAGGGAGGCCCTTGATCTGAAGTCCTGGGGTAGGGAGTAGTGTACAGGAGAGCCTATTGATTGTCTCGGAAACACGAAGAACATCCAAATCAATAACAAAGAAGCTACAGGTAAAGGTAAAGGATCCCGTTACACGCCTATTGAGACATATTGGGAATATGGTGTTAGGCCCATATTTTCTTGACCGTTGGCACACTAGGGGTGATGTGGTCAACATCACGCCGGCCGCCTTAACCTTCCCAGCGTTGCTCTGTTACCCATTTGGGGCTGGGTCGACCCAGGGGCCGTTTGTGGCCTAAAAAAATCCCACCTCATCTGGGGATCGAACCATAGACCACTGCGCTAGGAAGCCAGTGCACTAACCACTATGCTACCGCGGCTCCCAAAGAAGCTACAGACTTTCATAAATGGCTGCTTTCGTTGAAGAGAAGGATTGAAGTGATATGACAAGATCCCCAAAGTAGAACTGATGACAAAAACCAGATAAGTGTCAGTGGAACAAGAGAAGAGATGAAAACACTAGCTGTGGATATGACACACGTTGAGGAACCCTGTTGATAGTATTACAAGGCATTCCTTGTTCTTGAATCCAGATGGTAATAGAGGTAGTGCGAAACTGAAAAACAAGCGAAAAAGAGAACTAGAGAGAATTGAACAGTATAATAAAGGGATGGAACCACTTTGAGCGCATGGCACAGGAAAGGGCGCCTTGACAGGTATATGTTAAAAGCCTATACTCCACTGCGATCTGAAGTGAAATGAATGAATTATGCGCAAAGTTGAAAAATGAAATTCAAGGAAATTCACTCCGTACATAGCTTTCAATTAAACATGAGAATTCCTTTGGGAGATATCTTGGTGTCCGTACTTTAGTAATCGATAGCTATCATAGTAAACATTTACCCAGTTAGCACTTCGGAAAACGCTAGCGTAATGCAATGACAAACATAACTTTACCCAGTTTTTATATATTATCGGGATATTATGTTATACGTGGAATAATTTGGTTGACTGTTGTCCATGAACGAGTAGAAATCGTTTGCAGCTAAAAGAATGTGTAAACATTTAGTGTTAGGTTTTTCGAAGTGTTAGCCAGTTGTGTGTGTGTTTTTTTTTTTTTTAAGTTATCTAAAAGTACAAATTTTTGTCTTCAACTTCAGTTCTGAAGGATCTTAGATTTAACGAGAAAGTCACATGTTTTTTTTTCATCACTCATCACCCTCGAGCACCACACGGAGCATGGGCCTTCAACCAACGTATACCAGGTCTTCCTGTCATGTGACATCAGGTCAAGGTTTTTCCATGTCTTCTTCATCCCTTCATGTATGTCTCCAGCTGTCACGGGATTACTCCCCATGCTCTGCAGTGATGGCCCAACAATGGCCGAACTTCAGATTATCTACAGAGTAATCTACTCCCTAAGGCAGTCTGATGTTCCTTCAACTCCCAGCGACGCAGTTGCTACCAAAGGGTATCGTTCCTTTGGATCTACAAGCTACGTGGGGATGGTCCCTGGTTCAAATCTTCGGAGTACCTATCACTCTGTTTCATTTCTGTTATTTTTTTCTTTAAGTTAAGTATTTCCATCTTACAACATTTATATATATATATATATTTAACCAGAGAATCATCACAGCACATCACAGACGTTGCGTGTCTTTGATTGTGTCTGAAAGAAACCGGAAATGAATGAAATGATGACAGAAGAATTAGTACCGTCATCAAGACATGCAGCAGACGGAGCACACTATTATTTCCTGCCATGTTTTGGCGACTTACTTGCTCACTTACAACGAATTATTTACAACTCACAGGACTCGGATTTTCCTCTTTGTTTATTTCTGTATATCTTAGAATCCACCATGCAATATATATATATATAAAGATATATATATATATATATATATATATATATATATATATATATATATATATATACCCCAGCCTTCTAACTAAAATTTATCCAGTACTCATCAGACTGTAAAGACATCTAGCTCGATTTCTAGAATCCTTTGTATTAAGTGAAGTTCTTACTTTTTGGTTGGAGAATAGTCTTAGAAGTTTGTGTGAAGGTAATATATCTACTAGTAGTTGGAGTGATTTAAGTGGTAAAATCATCAATTATATTTCTCTAGATTTTACTGTGTTAAAGTGGCTAGCAGAACAGATTATAATTTCTAGCTAAACTCTTCCAGCTATAATATAAATTTTATTAACTGCTAGTAACCAGTCAGAGAATATTCTAACCAACTTAGTAAATGCACTGATTCATCATGAGTATTGACGAAATATGTATTTATTTCTAATTCAGGGTGACTGATTTTTTTAAATGACTAGAATTTATTTCACGGGAGTTTTTAAACGATAAGACAAGCTTTAAGCTTGTAGTTTATAATTTAAAGTTAAATAACCGAAGTGGATAAATATATTTTACGCGGGGTAAGGATAGGATTGTGAATACTATATATTGGTTAAGTATTTTTGTATGTTTTTCTCTTTACACAGTATTTGTGTCAAACCCTAAACCTTACCAGCGGCTTCCATATGAATCTGAGAATTACTTTTACAAAAAGAACATTCTGATATAAATATTGGGTTTTTAAGGTGACTTGTCTGGCCTCGTGTTTTTTACACACAGAAAGAGACAGAGTACCAACCCAAAGAATATTAAGAATAAATTGTAACTGGACTTATAGAATATCCAGATTTCTTTTCCCAAGTTCATATACATTCAGCCTGAGGTGGCGACATAATCAAACATTGACATTACCTGAATAACGACCATTGTGTTGTGAAGAAGATCGATCCTGAACAGATTTATTTACCTGACACTCGATTTAACGATTGAAGATTCCAAGCTACTGTACACTGTGAACATTAGATCTCTTAATTATTTTACTACCTGGACAAAAATTTAAGTGACATAATCAGCATCCTACTAACAGTAGCGAATCAAGCGTTTCCCATCATTTGAATTTAATTAGTCTTTGGAGAAACTGGGGCTTGATTCGCCAATAACCAAACCTTGGATGGGCTGTGTGTACGTTAACGATTGTTCCAGATGTTGTGACAGCACCTATTAGGTAAGAGTGACTGGTTGTGATCACAGGTTTGTCAGAGAGAGAAAACAGGGATGAATAATTCTTATATTTTATAACCCATGCTGTCCCTTTCAGAACAGATTAACGTATAAACTCTGTTCTTTATTGTAGAGGGAAATCCTAGACCATAGCGTAAAAACCTTTGACTCTTTGTGGGTTAATAACTTCTCTTCTAACAGGATCTTGTCTCAACAGAGGGAGGGAGGATTACACCTATGAGTCCATTTTCTTTATTAATTCATTAACCTATGTTTAATTGTATTTGATTTGATATTCAATATATGGCTGTTGTGAAGTTTCTTTATGATAAATAAAATTTACATAAACTTTATTTACGTGTGTTGGTCAGCTCGTCCCAAAAGATCCCTATTCCATAGATATAGTTTTCACGTCTGTGCGTCAAAGTGTCGTCACTTATCTGTGTATGTGTATATGTGAGTGGTTGAATATATATATAAATATTTATAAGAAGACTGTCTGATCTAAGAATCTCGGTCGTAACCGATAGGCTGGATAGATTATCTCTAAAATCCAGGGACAGACTCTACCTTTCACCACTTCACTTGTGAAAAATCTCTTTCTTTACCTTATTTCCCACTGAGCTATCACCTGATCTAGTTCTATTTAGACGGGACAATAATTGATCTTAAATTCCTATCGAAAAATCAACGACTATATATATATATATATATATATATATATATATATATATATATATATATATATATATATATATATATATATATATATATATATATATATATATATATATATATATATATCTTCTTCTTCTTCCGTCCTTAGCCAACGACCGTCAAAGCAGTCAGTGGTCATTACGCCTAGTGGCGTCTTAAGGGCAACAACGAATAGATTTTCTTAGCCGTTGTTCCCATCACGCCTAATGGTGTCTTTAGGGCAACGACAAATCAATCCGTTTGTTGTTGTTTCCGTAATCAAAGTGACTGGCAAACGGGTGATCAGCCCGTTGTGTATATATATATATATCTGATTACGGAAACAATGATAGATTGTTTGGTCTGTTTTTGTTCCACAAAGACGCCACTAGGCGTGGTGGAAACAGCGATAGATTGATCAATTTGTTGTTGCCCTAAGACGCCACTAGGCGTACTGGCCACATACTGCTTTGCCGGTTGATGGCTAAGGATGGAAGAAGAATATATATATATATATATATATATATATATATATATATATATATATATATATATTATATATATATATATATATATATATATATATATATATATATATATATATATATATATATTTATATTTATATTTATATTTATATTTATATTTATATATATATATATATATATATATATATATATATATATATATATATATATATATATATATATATATATATATATATATATATATATATATATATTTATATAAATATTATTATATATATATATATATATATATATATAATATATATATATATATATATATATATATATATATATATATATATATATATATATATAATATATATATATATATATATATTTATATACTATATATATATATAATCGATATATTATATATATATATATATAAAATTGAAATAATAAACATAATTTTTCAAATGCCATTTTACTACACAATAAGTAGTAAAAAATTTTCAGTAACAAATATTCAGATAAGATGTAACATAATAATAAAATAAAATATACAAATGAAAAGTAAGGAAATTTAATGAGACTTTTGCTGTTGATTTCCTTACAAAGTTGGTCAATATTTAGTGAATAACACTAGTCAACAAATTTTCAAAAGTTTTTTGTACCAGAAATTAAATGTACCATTTCTTATTGATTTTGACATGCTGATTTCAAATATCATAATGAAATTCACCAATTGGCTCTGGGTTTTTTTTAAATGATGAATTTACATTACAGTAATACAAATAATGTATGCTTGTTTACTTCTCTGGGCTAAACAGCTAGTCTTTCTACTTTAGCATTATAAAAATTGTGGTTACATACTCAATTAATTGATATTTTAACATAAAATGATAGAAAAAATAAAAACATTATTTAAAGTTCACATATCATGCTTTAAAAAGGCACATTTGAACCCATTCCGTCATTATTCAGTCGCTGTTCGAGCTTTTTTTTTCCTTGCTTCTTGTAGTCAATCGATGAGGTGTCTCTTGTCACAGTCCAACAGTAATCAACAAGCATTGAAGGGCTCCAATTGCCTTGATTACCTTGTCTCCATAGCAGCAATGTCCTGGTGAAATCGTTCACCATGCTCATCACTGACCGCTCCACAGTTTGACGTAAAGAAATCCAGATGAGAATCCAGAAAATGAATTTTCAAAGACATGTTGCAGCCAAGACTCTTATACTTCTGAAGGAGATTTTCTACAATTTCATTGTAAGTAGCAGATCTGTTGTTTCCAAAAATTGTCCCCACCACTGACTTAAATGCTAGCCATGCTGCTTTTTCCTTGCCATGCAACACGCAAAGAAACTCCGTCATCATGAAGAAGTTTTCGAATTTGCGGACCAACAAATACTCCCTCTCTTATTTTAGCTTCACTCAGTCTTGGAAATTTTCTGATGAGGTATTTGAAAGCCTCATCTGTTTTCTCCATTGCCTTGACAAAGTTTTTTCATGAGACCCAGCTTAATGTGCAAGGGTGGCAACAAAATCTTGCTGGTGTCGACAACTGCTGGGTTCTCAACGTTCTTACTGCAGGCTGCAATGACTGCCTGATTGGCCAATGTCTTCTGATGTAATGGTCACTTCGTGCACGGCTATCCCACTCACAGAGAAAGCAACAGTACTTGGTGTATCCACCCTGTAGTCCAAGCAAAAGAGCGACCACTTTTAAGTCACCGCAAAGTGACCAATGATGATGATCGTAGTTTATACACTTCAAAAGCTGCTTAGTGTTTTCATAAGTTTCTTTCATATGAACTGCGTGACCAACTGGAATTGACGGTAACACATTACCATTATTCAACAAAACAGCTTTAAGACTCGTCTTGGATGAATCAATGAAAAGCCTCCACTCTTCCGGTATGTAATTGATTTTAATGGCTGCCATTAAACCAGAAATGTTGTGGCACGCAGAAAGGTCACCCTCTTTGAAAAAGAATGTAATAAACGGCTTCTGGCGGTTCCTATACACAGAAATTGTAACATCTTCTGCCAGGAGATTCCACTGTTGCAATCTGGAACCCAAAAGCTCCGCCTTGTTCTTCGGTAAATTCAGATCTCTTACAAGATCATTCAGTTCACCTTGGGTTAGTGGATGTAGTTTGCTCAAAATCTGTGTCACTTGAGGTTGATGGTTCAGGACCACCAATGTCCTCTTCATCAGTGGAAGCAGCTGAAAAGGATTCTGGCACTTTGGGAACTGGTAGGTCATCGCCATGTGGTACCGGAAGTATTGCAGAGGGGATGTTTGGATATTCCAGAGTCCATTTTTTCTTCTTTGATATGCCTTTCCCAGTTGGAGGGACCATGCAAAAGTAACAGTTGTTGAGATGATCAGTGGCTCTCTCCAAATCATTGGGATTGCAAAAGGCATAGCTTGCCTTTTGCCAGTCAACCACAGTTTAAGATGTGCTGCACATGTATTGCAGCATATGTGTGGCACCCAGCTCTTATCTTGATCTCCTATTCTGCAGCCAAAATACAAACTGTACGCCTTCTGGCATTTCTAACTACGATACTTTTGATAAGGACAAATGCACTAACTAATGGCAAAATTTTATCAGAGAAAAGGTATTTATACACAAAGGTGATGTAATCATAGGTAGGATTGCATCATCAACTTCTAGTAACATTTTTATTGGTCATTAGAAAAAATTATGCAATCGCCCACAACAGTTGCGTCATATATATATATAAATTTACCGTAATTAAATAAACTAGTAGCATATATATCTTGAAAACTAGAGCCAATCAACATTTTTTAATGTCATTTTCGTTTTCAGCACACCAAAATTAGTTAAGATCAGCTATTTTCATTTCTGGTACATTTTGGTTGTTGACTAGTGTAATCTGTTGTTTTCATTTTCAAGCATGACTGAGGACTCACGTCATTCAATTGGCTACTTAATTTGCTTTTGATATAATTCATGCTGGAAAATAATTGCTCTCAAAAATATATTGATCCAAAAATTGAAAGAAGCCCAAATGCAAATTTCTTCAGCTGAACATAGCTGTTGGGTAAACAGAGTTGGAAGGACAGACAATGATATCAAAATAAGAATACAAAAAGCAATAGGAGCTTTCATTGCACTGGGAAACATATGGAGAACAAGAGAAATCAAGTCAAACACGAAAATAAGAGTCTTCAACTCCAATGTCAAGTCAGTCCTATTGTATGGCTCTGAGACATGGAGAGCAACAAAAACAACAACCAAAAAGCTACAGACTTTTATAAACGGGTGCTTGCGTAGAACAGAAGGACTGAAATGGTATGGCAAAGTCACAAATGTGGAATTGATGATAAGAACCAACCAGATAAGTGCCAGTGGAACAAGAGATGAGAAGAAGACGCTGGCGATGGATAGGACACACATTGAGACCTGTTGATAGCATTACAAGGCAGTCTTTGTTCTGGAATCCACAGGGAAAGAGAGGCAGAGGTAGACCAAAAAACAAATGGAGAAGAGAACTGGATACTGAGGTGAAAATGATTTGGAAAACATGGAAAGAACTTGAGCGGATGGCACCGGACTGGAAGACTTGGACGTGTTTGTTAAAGGCCTATGCTCCTCGGGGAACTAAACGGTATTGATATATACAGTTGACCTGACCTAGATTTTGTCAATTTATATAATTTAAATAGGAAATTGGATGAAGATATGCGTCGATATCTTTAAAAACCTTATCGATAGCATAATTAAAGGAGAAAATGTGTTGAAAACTTACCTTTTAGCAAAAAATCCAATTTTCACGGTAATTCGTTATCAGAAGAAATTTGTTATGCCGGCAAGCAAGTACATCAGAAAAGTTTCAACTGCCTAAATGGCGGTTACAGTCTGCGTCGCTTGCGTGCGCGACGGACATCTCGTGAAAAAAACTTGTTTATTTCGTTATTGAAAATTCTGTAATCGGTTATGAATCCAAAAAGAGAAATAAAGGAAAGCATTTCTCTTGTCTTTAAAATAATAAAAATATGACAAAATCTTTAAAGGTCCCCCTCCCCCCACAGCCAAAAGTTTAGTCCACGAAAAATGTATGTCAAAAGGAGATTTTAGTGCACGGACACTAAGTGTTAAGTAGCCGAGGGCCAAGAGCCGCACAAGATGGCTCAAAGAGCCGCATGTTGCCGACCCCTTGCTTAGATTATGCAAACTAAGCTGGCTTGGCCATGTCCGCTGCTGTATTGAAGATGGGGTCATTCCCAAAGATATTTTGTATGGATAACTGGCAGATGGGAAAAGAACAGAAGACATAAAGGCACTGGCCTTAAATTCAGCTACCTGGGAGAATGAAGCTGCCGATAGCACCACGTAGTGATGCTCCCTACAGCGCCACCTCAGCTTAGGCGAAAAGAAGCTCTCACAACGAACAGAAGAGAAAAGAACTCACCGAAAGGAACACTAGGGAAAAAAAACAGGTGAGGGCTATCATCTCACGGGCACATCTCCATAGATATGACTGGAGAGGGCTTACTAAACTAAACACCTTAGAGCACAGTCGTGACCAACATTTTGTGGGGAAAGTTCACATATTTTGACAAGATATGCCCACGACGTCGAATGGCAAGTTCATTAGAGTGCTTGCTTCTAATGCAACGGCAGGGTTCTGATGTCAGCCAAATATTTTTCCGACTCCGACTCCTGAAATTTTAGAAGTCCAACACCGACTCTAACTACAGTTTTTTTATTAGTAATATGGCATACAGTTAACGGGCTAGAAACCTGACATTCTCACTGTCAAGTATACCCAGCTGTAAATGGGAACCAGGATCTACCTCTGAGTTATGGAAGGCAAAGGCAGCGAGGAAGGGTGCTGGTTATTTGGCGACCCCCACACCCACCACTTCATAAAACGGAAAACTTGTAAAGCGAAGTCTCTAACACTTCACTCCCCTACGACTGTATCTGCTATGAGACTATCTTTACTGATAAGGTCTTTCTTTCGGTCACCACGTTGATAAGTGCTATTTTGTGATATAGCTCGTCCAGTCACAATGTTAATACAGCTGGTATTGGTGTAAATGGTCAACTCAAAACCGGCACAGTGTTGGGCGTACAGGTCACCTTGTCCCAAAACGTAATGAGGCCCCGACAAGGATGTAATGTTGACTATGAGTGTGAATGTGAGTGTCAATACGCGAATGCATGGATTGTTCTGAAGAGTTGACTAGAAGATCAAACACTCACTCACACGTAGCTAGAAGTCAAGGATGGCTGGAACTACTGTGGTCGTTTCATACTGTTTAATTGGACGCACACACTTGGACAGTACGAATATAGTTACAGGAAAACCGGTTGACATATAGCATCATACTGTTGATCAATGGTCTACAATCTTAAGTTGGCATTCATGTTGAAGAACATTACAATGGAACATCCGTAGACAAGCACTTAGTTTTCCACTGTTTATAAATATAACCATCAGACCTTACTGACCGATCATGTCAGTTAATAAATAATGTTCAAGCATGACTCCTAGACAGAACCTATTTTCTAGCGAAGATTCCTTTAGGTAAAGTTCAGCAAATATTTCTGAAGACAATGTTAACCCATCAATATTGGGTTTTCTTTATAACCGTGATCTCTTAATCATCACCTGATAATAAGGGGCATCCCTGTTCTCTGATCGATGATCGACAAAAACTCGAATCCAAAATGGCTTCTGGTTCCAGTGAGCATTACTCACTATACAAATGCATAGTAAAGCTTCAATAAAGGCTTTGTTCATGAACACAAATGTTTCTACAAGAATCAGCATATTCTTTCATCATAACTGCTGCATACAATCATATTCAGTGCTGCTAGGTAACATGTCATCCCGACATATTGAAATAGATAATCATCATGTAGACGTCTCCCCATCTAAGCCTAGCAAGCGAAAGTTCAGCAAAAAAGTTCTTTTACCTGGGAATGGGAAATACACTAGCAGAACACATACGCCCTCTCCTGGCGTTACAGAATAAACACTGGGGAATTCATAGACTTAATAATCATATCAGAAACTATCTTCTTCCCCATAATAGATCACAGCGCTCAATAAACTTTGGACTGGTCTCCGACATGGCATTCACCAGGCATTCCATCATCACGGAAGACCCTTTTTTCTCTTCGCATGCGCAGAAACTGCCTGACCCCATATTTCAGTACAAGGAAAAATAGTCCCACTTAGACATACAAAGATATCACGATATAAGACCGAATCGTCTGAAATAGACACAGAGTAAACATAGACTCGAACCATAAACATTCCTGCATAAACCTAAGCAAGAACAATCTGTTTCTTGCCCAACAAGGAACAGACTAACGAAATCTAGATTCATACGCCAAATTCGATATCCAAGGGAGATAACCCATATAATAAAAGTATCAATCAATCATGGGTGATATATCTTTGACCAGGAAAGCATTTTGATTCTAAAAACAAATACTCTCCCTCAGACAAATAAATATTATAATAACTACATACATTGCCACCAGTAATCTTTGGTAACATTTACCTCTTTTTTATTCCCATCACAATAATATGTCGGCGACGTTTACAAGTAAACCTGTATTCACAGCGATGATTCTTCACGTGCGGTCTGTCAGATATCGTATGATTGACAGATAAGCTCGCGTGAGAAGACTCGATAAACAAACCTGATTCGCTACCTGTTATGATTGGCAGGTCATGCAGTTTGTAAACATAGCGTTAGTTCGTGTTCACAGAAAAAGAGGTAGGACTAAACGTGAGGTTGTGTAATTAAACGCAGGTAGAACAATGCATAGTTTTGCTAGCAAATCATAGAACTCTAACGGGATTACAAAGACTGTCAGATTACGGTAGGCTCTCTTTCCATTATACGTCACAGTACGTCCGGGCTTGAAGATGTGAACCCCATTCATATCTCATTTATGGAAATAGAGCCACTGTCATCCGTAGCTACCGAGTGATTGCTATCCTCAATTGCATCATTCTCCTCAATGCTCCAATTTCGACGCATAAAATCTGCACCTACATTCTCTTTCCATGATATGTATTGTACTTTGAACGAGTACACGCTTAACAATAGAGCCCAACGCATAATATTTGCGTTAAAATCCTTATTGGCTCCTAGGAATGCCAATGGAGCATATTCAGTTTGTACTGTGAATGAAACTCCATATAAATATTCATAGTGCCTCCTGATTCCGTTCACGAGTGCCAAACATTCTCTTTCCACTGTCGAATAGTTCCTTTCTGCTGTATTCAGTTTGCGGCTGCCGTAAGCAACTGGAAACAACAGGTTAGGATGTTGGTCATCTGCCTGAAGCAGTGTCGATCCAATTCCCTTTCCGCTGGCGTCCACGCGCAAGACGAAAGGTTTCTTAAGGTCGGGTAACCTTAGAATGGGATATTTGGACAGCTGTTACTTCAGAGTGATGTAAGCGTTTTCACACTCCGCGGTTCAAACAACCTTATCGGGTTTTCCCTTCCTTGTGAGGTCAGTGAGTGGTGCTATAAGACAATTGAAGTTTTTGATAAATCTTTGGTAATACGCGCAAAGTGAAAGGAATGAACGTGTGTCTCTCTTTGTTTTTGGCCTCGTTGCTGAACGTATTTTCTCGATGTTTTTGGCAACGGGCCACATACAACCTTGAGAAATGGTATGCCCTAGGAAGTCAAGCTTTTCAAAGCCGATTAAACATTTGCTAGGTCGGGCGGTCAACCCAGCTTCCTTTAGTCTCCTGAGGAGCATAGCGACCGTAGCAATATGTTCTTCGTAGTTATCCGTTGCAATAAGTATGTCGTCCATGAAATTGTGAATGTTTGGACTTTGCAAAGGTTCCAAAAGCTTTCTCATCATTCTGGTGAAGACTCCTGGTGCATTGTGTAAACCGAAAGGCATAACATTGAAAGTATAATGTCCTTCGCTGGTGCTAAAGGCTAACAGGGGTTTAATTTCCTCCTTGACTGGTATTTGGTAATAACCTTTACTCAGGTCAATCTTGGAGAAAATTTTTGCCTTGCTTAGCTTGGTAAACAGTTCTGAGGCGCTTGGGAGTGGTTCGGGCTGAAATTCTGTTACTGTGTTGAGTAATCGGTAGTCGATACACAGCCGAACTTCCTTATTCGGTTTCTGTAACAGTACGACGCTCGAGCTATAAGGAGATGTGGACTCGCTAATAATCCCAGCTTGAAGTAGTTTGTCTTTTTCTCTACGTACCGTATCTGATTTCGCAAACGGAATCGGATAAACTCTGGTTCTTACAGGCGTCTCGTTTGTCAGCTTCATATCAAACTCCACGAGATGTGTACGACCAGGTATGTCCGTTAAGACTGCTGAATACTGTTTCAGTAGGGCCAAAGTTTCTGCTGTTAGTTGGGGATACTGGGGTGTCGCTAAAGGTTAACTGAGGTCGGGCGGTCGAATGCTTCCCTTTAGTTCCTAGTGGGTAGCGACCAGCAACTATGTTCTTCGTATCTTATCCGTTGCAATAAGCGACCGCCAAGAGAAATTGTGGGGGTTTGGACCTTTGCAAAGGTTCCAAAAGCTTTCTCATCATTCTGGTGATTTAGTGTGTAAACCGAAAGGCTAACATTTAAGTATAGATCTTCCTTCGCTGAGATCTTTTAAAGGCTAACAGGGGTTTAATTTCCTCCTGTTGACTGGTATTTGGTAATAACCTTTACGTCAGGTCAATCTTGGAGAAAATTTTTGCATTGTCTTAGCTTGGTAACACATTCTGAGGCGCTTGGGAGTGGTTCGGATGAAATATGTGTTACTGTTGAGTAATCGCTTTTAAGCGTTTCGATACACAGCCGAACTTCCTTATTCGGTTTCTGTAACAGTACGATGCTCGAGCTATAAGGAGATGTGGACTCGCGAATAATCCCAGCTTGAAGTAGTTTGTCAATTTCTCCACGTAACGTGTCTGCTTTCGCATACGGGATCGGATAAACTCTGGTTCTTATGGGCGTCTCGTTTGTCAGCTTCATATCAAACTCCACGAGATGTGTACGATCAGGTATGTTCGTTAAGACTGCTGAATACTGTTTCAGTAATGCCTTAGTTTCTGTCTGTTGTGCTTCTGAGAGGGTGTCGCCGAATTTAACATCTTCGAATAATTCCGTTTGTTGTAGTGGGTATTCCATGCAACTATCGTCATCTTCCTCATCTTTGGTTGCTATAGCGACCGCCAAGAGATGTTCGGGGGAAGGCACCGGTCTTTCCAAATATTTCTTTAACAGATTTATGTGGTAGACTTTTTCCTTACCTTTTATAGAAAGATCTTGTAGTTCGTTCTCGAGATCTTTTTAAGAACGGTAAACGGCCCCTTCCATCCGATACGTAGTTTGTGGTTTCCGGTAGGAAGTAACAACAAAACTTTCTCTCCTGGTTGCAATTCTCTCTCTTTCGCTGCTATGTTGTATCTTTTAGCGTGCTTCATGCGTGCGCGCTTAAGGTTGGTTGTTGCTAGGTCCCATCCTAGTTGTAACCGTTCCTTTAGTTCAGATAAGTACTTGAATGCTGATGTCAATGACCATAGTAAGGCGTCCATCGGACCCTTAATAGGTCTGCAGAATAAAAGTGTAGCTGGCGGTAATCCAGTAGAGACCTGGGAACCTTCCCTGTAGTCGAATAAGGCTGCAGGAATGTATATGTCGCAATCTTCAGGTTTCTCCTGTCCCAGCTTACGTAACATCATGGTGAGGCTGCCGTTGAAACGTTCCAAGAGCCCATTTCCGGCCGGGTGGTACGGGCTGGTGTGGATTTGTTTGGCCCTCAAGATCTTAAAGCTCTTTCCCATTAACAGGCTACGGAACTGGGATCCGTTATAAGTCAAAACTTGTTGAGGGAATCCCAACCGTGTAAAAATCTGCACTAGGGCTTCTGTGACATGCTTGGAATCCGTGCATGTTAGCGGGATAGCTTCGGCCCACATAGTGCATGTGTCGACTAAGGTCAGGATAAACCTGTTCCTTCTTTTAGTCCTTTCAAGGGGTCCTATATTGTCGACTGCAACCCGTTCAAATGGAGTCCCCACTATTGGTATTTCTCCCAAACGAACTTGGGGTGTCCAATGCTTGGGTGCCACACGTTGGCACTTGGCGCAGGATTTAACATATCTGATGATGTCAGTGTTCATTACTCGCCATCAATAGTGAGTAGATATTCGCTGTATAGTGGCGTTTTGTCCCATATGTCCGCTAAAGGGAAGAGAGTGCCCCATTTTTAAGATTTGTTCTCTGTACTGCGTCGGTACTAGGAGCTGATTATGTCTCTGTTCATGGTCGCATGTTCTTTGATACAGCACTCCATCCTTAGAAAAAATGTCTCCGTTGTGTCTGGGGTCCTTGGCCATGGGCAGTTTCTTAAAGCAGGGCTCCAAGGTAGGGTCCTTTTTTTGCGCCTCTTACAGTTCCTTAGGTAACATGTTGGGTGCAGGCTCACGGTCCTCTTGGGTTTGCCCTCTTGTAGTTACTGCTGCCACAATCGGCTCTTTCGGTCTCCCTATAAACACGTACCTTTAACCAAGTATGACTGGGTAGATCGGATCCTCCATTATAGCCACTTTAATAACACCACGGACGAAATCCGATTGTATCTCCAAGAGTGCGACTGGAAGCGTTATGGGTGCATCTCCTTTAAAAACTCCACAAAATTTGACTGTTTCTTCCGTTTCTTGACCTGATTTGACTAAATGCCTCGCGACAATACAATCAAAGCTCAAACCTGTATCAAACAAACAATAAGTGGAAGTCCCGTTCAATATAACAGTTCTTCGCGTAGAAGGCCTCTCACCCTCAGCTTGAGAATCACTGACCTTTCTTTTCCGCTGTGAGGCTGTTTGTAAACAACCGATCCGATTCGGCCCGGTTTTTTTCCCTGATCAGATATCCCTGGCGCAGTGGTTTTCACTTTGTCGTATCCTTTCTGGCTGTGTTGCCATGGGAGTCGCTTAGGATGACCACTTGTTTCGGTGGGATATCGGGTTTTGTAGAATTTCGATTTTTCTTGGAAAGGGGTCTGGGGTACTGTTTCTCTTGGGTTTTGGTTGGAAAATGATTGGGAAGACTGTTCTAGATTATTTTTGCGAGAAGGCTCATCTGTAGGTTTGCGGTTTTAGCCTGGAAGCTCGGCTAGCGCGTTTGCATAACGCTCGGACTTACTCAAGATGTCTTCCAGCTTTACAGCTCCTTGTTCAGCAAGAAATCTCCGGTTCGTTTGACAAAATGCTTTTGATCTGTTCGGTTAGAATAAGCTCTTCTAACCCTTCAAAAGTGCAAGGAAGTTCTGAAAGCTCCAAACACTTGGTCAAATATCCCTTCAGACGAGAAGAGAACTGAGCGAAAGTCTTGGTTCCCTCTTTCCTGCTGTTTCGGAAAAGTTGCAAAAATTTGCGAGCGTTCATTTCGAAGCGCTCAAGTAAAGCTTTCTTAAGCATGTCGTAATTGTCTTGATTGCTGCTTCCCAGTTTCACATACGCATCATACGCATTGCCTTTGAGGGCCTGTGAGAGCTTCAAGCACCATCGCGAACTTTCCAAACCGTACAGTGTTGCCATTCTCTCAAATTTGTCTAGATAAGTATCAATTTTCTCATTGGGGCTTGGGAAGGATTCTAGGGCAAAAGACATAGCAGCTAATTGGAAAGACTGGCTATTTGAGTATTCAGCTGAGGGTCATTGAGGTGACGAAGACTCTCCGTTGCTGGAGCTAGACGCTGCACCACGACTTTGGACCTCTAAAGTCTTAAGCGCGAATTCGTGCTGACGTCGACTGTCATTCTCTCTGTCCTCATGTTGTCTCTCTCTCTCTCTCTCTCTCTCTCTCTCTCTCTCTCTCGTTCCTCATGCTGTCTCTTTTTCTCCTCAATTTCATTAGCCCTGCGAGCTTCCATTTTCCGCCTCAATTTTCTTTCTTTCCTGCCATTCTTTCTCTTCTTTCTTCTTTCTCCCTAGCTTCTGCTTTTCCTAGCTTCTCTTCTTTCTCTCTACCTCATATTTGGCTAGTTCGTCGTTCACAAAAGCTAGCAACTCTTCTCCTTGTAATCCTGTTTCTTTTGCTTCCTCTCTTAGCATTGTTCTAAGTTTTGCACGCTCAGCCATGGCAAATAACTGACTGCGAATTACCCGAGAAAGAAAGAAGAAAATGATACACTACTCCCTACCCAATTAAGAGAATACAAAAAAAAGTTCATGTTTTTATTTTATTTCCTCCTCCCTGTCCCCCAGTTGTCTAATCTATCGCTGCCCCACACCTGGAGTCAGTTTGGAGCTAGGGAAGGCAGTTAACTTGGCGACTGCCCAATGCACTTCCTTTGCTATGCTCAGTCCCCACTGCTCCAATAAAATTGTGATTGTTAAACAATCACGCGTACCAGCGGTCTTTTTGTAGAAAAATAATTATGTATCATATCTCCAACAAAGATCACCATCAAAATCAAACTGTATGTAAACTATAAGAGGGTGTGGAAAGAAACAAATTTCTAATTTGTGTAGTCAGACGCACAACACACTCTATCTAGAGTTAGACTAAGATACAACAACAGACGATAGTCATTAATCTAGACTCAGACTTAGATCAAATCCTGGACACGAGCACCCATTCTGTCGTACCGATAGGTTTTGTGAGTTATTTGTGAGTTATGGTCCCGTCTGAGTAGAGTGGATGGTGATAATTACGTGAGAAAGGTGTGAGAAATAGATTTCACGGGTGAATAGCTTTAGGATAAGATATGTCTCTGGAATGAGTAAGTTTCTCTAGTCCAGCTTATCTATACGACTATAATTTAGTACAAGACAACCTTTCCCTCCTCATACATATAAATATAAGTTTAACCACACACACACACAGCTTTGTGACAACAAGACACACAAACGTGAAAAACTACGGTTAAGTGGGTATGGGTCTGACCAACACACAAAGTTACGTTTCTTTTGTTGTTTATTATCATTTAAACTTCACAACATCAAACATCTAAAGGAGCCGCGCTAGCGTAGTGGTTACAACACCGCTCTGGCGACCGGGTGATTCAGGATCAAACCCGGGCGACGGCATTTGAGGATTTTTAGTCGACCGGGAATTGGACTGGATTAACTCGAGACCTGGCGAGAACATTTGAAGGAGTGTTGTCGACCAGGGATAGGCGGCTCCTGAGCCGACCCAGCTGCAATGGGTACCTCCGAAATCGGAGAGTATTTGCCTGAATGGCGAGGGACACCTGTCTCTGTACAAGTAAAAAGGGATACTCACGTAAAATCAATGTCAGGTTAGACATAGTAATAACCTGAGATTTCGCCTCGAGTATTAGCAGGCGTACGCAAAAAAAAAAAAAAAAAAAAAAAAAAAATCTAAAGAAAGATCAAAATAAAATCAGATTTACATACATATGAAATAACAGAATAAATGCGCCCTCTCCCTGTGGATAAAAGAACTCAAAGAGTTAATAACCCGAAGGTCAAAGGTTAGCACTATGTTGCAGAATAGACAGTAAAGAAGCAAGCTCCTGCTATTCTACCCAGTAAAGTACACAAGTTTAAGCAAAATCCCGTGTTTATAAAGTTCCTCTAACAAAGAAAAACATTTACTCTCTCTGTCATACAGTGGCCACTCAATCACGCCTACCTACTCTTGGTGATATCCCTTGGAAATACAATTATCCTGAATATAAATTGCCAGGTTTTTTATTTCCCAAATTGGTCCCAGTCCATCCTTTAACAAGTCAAGACTAACGAGGTGGACGCCAAATCTGGTGTTTTAATTTTCCCTGGATGAACAAAATGTCACCGCGAATAATTAGTGTAGCACAACGTGCTCTTGAGGTTCACATTTACAAAAGGAGGAAAATACTTCCAGTATTGGGAAACATCTGGTTGCTAAAATGTTACAAATTGATAAATGATGGTAGTCCTATCGGCTGGCTCTATGGTAGAGTGCCGATTCTGAAACAGCGTAACTTTATGGATAAATCTGCTAACATACGACTATCAGAAGTCGGGAGTATAATGTTATTTTGTCTACCCCAGTGGGCTGATAAAATTGAAAAAATATTGCTGCGTTTTGTAAGTCCAGTTAATTTACAAGTTAAAATGTTTCTCATGTATCGTTGGCATGTCCTTGCTCACAAATGAAATTGGTGACGCACAAGCCAAGAAAAGACAACATTAACCAATCAGAAAATGAATAAAGGACCGATTGAAAAAAAAGACCGCTGGGCACACTTGATCAGGTCTGCAGAAATAAAAGAAACATTTATGGAAAAATGCTACTATTCTATAAAGCTACATATATGCACACAGACGAGGACAAGACGATCTCTTATCCACTCCGTCAGTCCTGGTTAAAGTTAAAAGGCACATGTGTTTTCCTTTACGCCTATTTTATCGCGCATCGCTTAGCGAGTGCAGGTTTGGTTGAAATATGCAGCTCTTCCCCTCCCGCTCCCGGTCAACGATCAGCGTACACTGTTAATCATTATTCAATTATCCATACGCGCATTTACATAAATATCGCCCGTCGTTAATAGCTATTAAATTGTCGGCCTCTGTTAGTCATCGTATGGTATTAAATAATAATAATCACTTATAATAAATACGCACAATGAAATAAAACGTGAATTCTTTTCTGTCACTATCAGTCGCACCTAACATAAATTATTAGTCAGCTAAAACCTTCTCTTCTTGTGTGAGAAAGCGGGTGGTGAAAATGAACATTATAACTGAAACTCTGGTATAAAATAGCTACGCGTTATTTTATTTCACTGGTTTTAACAGCTAGAAATCTAAGTGAATTATAATGGTACGCTAATACTGTTAACCACGTAAACACTAATTTCTATTACCAGAATATCGGAATGAAAGATCCCCACGAATGCTATTAACACATTTTCCACAATGGTTCTAGAACTACGTGCTTAGACTATCCAAAAATTCTGAGTGACAACTGATAGCAGGTTTAAGAAAACACAGTTTATATATCATCTTGTTTCTCTGATCTATAGATGATGTTACATTTCACATTATTGTATATACCAGAGAATCAGAAACATGAGGTCCTCAGATAAAAGTTTACGGTCGGCTTTTCTCTGGCGTTCGACAGCCATCAAAAGACTTATATCCGTGTAACGAGTCTCTCGAAGATTTTCCCCGTGCGAATGCCCACTTCTGAGATCAAAGAGCTCGGGGTTTTTCGGCCTTCCCTCAGTGTACGAACATCAAAAGGGTCTTTGATTCTTCCCGTGCGGTCTGTCAGGTATCGTATGATTGACAGATAAGCTCGCGTGAGAAGACTCGATAAACAAACCTGATTCGCTTCCTGTTATGACTGGCAGGTCATGCTGTTTGTAAACATAGCGTTAGCTCGTGTTCACAGAAAAGAGGTAGGACTAAAAGTGAGCTTGTGTAATTAAACGCAGGTAGAAAAATGCATGGTTTTGCTAGCAAATCATAGGACGCTAACGGGATTACAAAGACTGTCAGATTACCGTAGGCTCTCTTTCCATTATACGTCACAGTAGTATGCATACATGGTATTTGTCTCACATGCATAAACTGTAGGGCAGCAGCACAAAAGACAAATTTAGGTCTGTACTGTGAATTCTGAGGGACGGGCGACCCAAAGACTTAATAATTAATCTCTCCCAAATGTAGGATTACCGAAGTCGTGTTGTATCTTCCCCAGTTCTTTTAAGGTAGTTTACACCAGGAGCTTCCGTCTTCATCGATGACGTCAAAACCTGGATCAGGGGAAAGAGAACTTCCAACCCCTGAGATAGATCTACACCTAATACCCAACCCTTTTCTTCACCTGGAGAAATCAGGGAATGACCAGGATTGCTGTCAGGAATCCAGATAAGTGACACTATCAAGAACCAACCACTATAACCACTATATCAAATCAACTTCTTCAGAGTCCTATGATGGCATATACATAGTTTTGGGTACTAAACTCAAGTCAAATTCTATAAGTCCTGAGACAAATTGTCGGTAACTTTATAGACACTATTGCATTTTGGCATTTTTGATTATCTTAAAATCTATACATATTTGATTGATACATATTCTATATGCAAGACAGATTTTTTATTTTCATCAGTAAAGTTTCATGGTAATTTTATAAAATCAGGATTAGTTATTGACTTTTCTTTGGTGTTACAGTGATGTCTATACTGTAAGATCATGTTTTTATTATTTAAAATTCTTTCTAAAATATTTGATTAGGAATACGTATTCGATATATGACATTTTAATTAAAATTCAGTGCCTGGATACCTACTAGCTCTTAGTCTACTCAGATGATTCTCAACCTGCTAAGAGACAGTTAATTTCTAGTATCCCTTTAAATAGATCTGCCAGTGATTCTCACTTTATTTTCTTCCTGCGGAACTTATACTTACATTTTCTGCAGATTTTCTTCGAGCCAAATTTCAGTGAGATTATCTTGGACAGTCTTGGTACTTATTCATTCAATCATTTTTTCCAACTTTCCATCAAAATAATCTGCCATCCACAATCAGTTCATGTGATGGACGAACTCAGCTGACCCGGATTGACCCTGAATAGTGTTGTAATTCTTGTCATACGGGACTTCTTTTCACGTGGATTCATTAGCTATGCAACTGTTCCACACAGAGGGCAAACACGTTTGCTGATTGATATGCGGACAGTTTACCTATCGTTCATTCTGGTCATCGCATTGATTTAAGGAGAGATTAAATCACGCCCACTAACATCTCTTGAACAATCATAGGCAGGTATTTTAACTAACTTGGCCAGTGGGGGGCGTTGCCAGAATCAAACTGATAATGCGACCACGATCAAAGAGACAGACTGAGGGATTTCAGGGGAGACTATCGGCGCTATCAAAGACAGTAGTGGTCCCTGATACGAGACGCAGTTTCATGCCGCTATTTTCGCGCCTCGGTGTCAACCGCAGAACCGATCGCAGGGAAAGCGAACGGGGAAAGCCGAAACGGGCAGCAGCGAGCGGAGATACGGAAACCAGGGGGCGGCTTCTCTCCTTGATTTGGCGGTCAGATCCCCCAAAGTTCCTGGGATGAAAAAAGCTGTCAAGTTTCTCATGTCCCACTCAACTTACATTCCATTTTAGATAAATAGACCATGAAGAATAGACACTTTATCACTCGCTGGCCAGACCTTTACAGAAGCACTAGCTTTATTGAAATCTTGTTATAGATTTTCCCCTGGATATATATTGCAGTGATTTCTATTCTGTGCAAAGCGGTAATATATATTGTGTAAAGTGATCAGTGGTCTAGTTCAGTCATTCTATTTCAATGGATTTTGTGTTAATTTAAATCTATTAAATTTAACCATCTCAATAGTTCCAGTTGTAAATATAATGATCTATCTATTACATTATTTCAAAAGATAATAGATGCTTAAATTAACTTTTAAAGTCGCGAAGGAATTTATAATTAATAAATTCAGTTAAGTCCTAGTTTCATAGATGTGTGTTTTAACCACTAGAATTCGCGCAGTGTTTATTAAATACATAATTAAATACTCGAGTGTATTATAGACTTAACGGGAAATTTATCGCGCTTGATTTTTCGGTATGTTACATATTTTTTTCCTTTCATACAGAGTGATCGTAACCTGCAGTCCCAGCTAAATAAAGAAAGAAATAAAGGAATCATCCTTTAAACTTCCAGTCATATTGAAGAAACATTTCTTTTAAATATAATCTTTGTGGCGGTCCTTTGCGACCTAGCTGTCATAATTAAATGAAATAAAGCCCACCCAAGAACATTTAAAAGAACAATCGTCAAATTACCATTACAAATCAGTAAGACAAACTGGAAGGTAATCATCGCCAGTAGCGATAATACATTTACTGTTTACTGTGAGAGAGTACATATTTTCCTGATTGTGACTGAGCCTAGTTTTCCTCAATTGGATTTAATAAAACTTTCCGGTCAGTTACTATCATCACGCATTGAAGGAATTTTACCATAGCGGAAGATTAAAAGAGACCACTTCATTTTCACCCCTGTGCCGAACTGTGTCAGTGCCATCCCATAGACTCCTTTTTATATAATAAAAACACAAGAACTCTTAGCCTTCAAGTCTTGCGATAAGTGAAAATATTTGTTACCAGCAAAACCTCGCAAACATCTGGGGCGGGACATCGAAGTGCTAGACAGTTTCACATGTCAAGAGAATACTTGCTGTTTTATATACTTTTTATGGATCGTCTGAGGCTGCATTCGGTAAGTGTGTGAATATATGAGTGTGGATCCTCACGCGTGTGCATGAATGACAGGAAATTTAATCTTTTTTTCTCTTGTAACCCTTTTGTTAACTTTCGTGCCTGGTAACATAATTTTTCTGTACTCCCTGCACTGTTCCTTTAAGGGGGAGGTGATAATTGGTTAACTCTGTTTTAAACCCCCCTCCTTTCCATTTGCTTAGTAAAGGGAAGAACAGCTGGGAAGAACAGGTTTTTTTTTTATCACCTATACCTAACTTTGTAACACCTCTTTCAGAGCAATTAACTTCACTGTTAGGTTAACGTACCCATGTTCCTGATATTATCTATCTCTGGACTGGGTTTATCTTTGTCTAATAAGCGGGAAGGGCTTAGTCGATACCAATCTTCTTCACCCCTCCCAAACTTGTTATTTGCATTTGTGTACTTATGATAATCTATGTAATACCTGATATTTGTTAGTGATTGATGTTTAAGGTTAATAAAATCACATAAACTCATTTAGTACTGTGTTGGAGATACACAAAGCCCAACTTTTCCCCTATTCGTTTAATATAGTTTGTATCTACATCGTCTGTGTGTTTGAAAACACCAAATCGGTGTGCGCACAGAGGTGTGTCTGGAAAACTGGCAAATAATTGTTTGACCGAGAGAGTGGAAGAGAAGATTGAGAAAAACGATTTGTCGTAAATAAGTCTGTCTTTACTCTCCTCCAGCACGCTGTGAAGCAACTATTTAATCTCTACATTTTCTATCACTGAGCTTCCATCATCATTTTCCACTCTAAACCGGACCACTATTTCTAAGATTCTTTCTCTCAAAATAAATTTACGACAGTTCACACATTTGTTTGTGAGATTGCACAAGATGTCACCGGAAATATTACGTCTTACTATAAAGAGGTCACGGGTTGGAATATTAAATGTAATATTTTAAACACATGGGGGATATTTTGAATTTAAACACTCTTACTCACGTAGTGCGAAAAGAGCTTACGATTGGATTGAAGTGAGAGCCGGAATATACAATGAATCTCATTGGCAGGTTTGCCGGGAAGTACAGTCTGTGATTTGAACTGTGTGACCGTGCGCTGCTGATTGTGTGAGTTTAGGGCTGGTCACGTGCGTCAACAACATATGGCTATGTATAGTGTGGTTCGCTCACTGTCCAAAACAAGGATAGTTGCAGATGGTGACGAATAATTGCTTTGGACAAAAGCTTGTTGACCACAACAAACAGACAGTACAGATTGTTGATGATTTTTCCTTAATTAGTGGTAAATGATCTTCACGCTGACAGTGGTGAACAATAAGCTGGAACGTTTATTTATATCGGAGAAAATTCAAAACATAAAAATGTCGTAAACATGACATTCTGCCCTTTCACTCTATATTCATTTGTCGCTATGTGTGGCCGGGTGGGCAGTTGGGGTTTGCTGTTAAACAGAGAGTAGGTTTGGTTTACTAGCCTAACTGCTAGAGATTTATATTCCTCTCCTTTAATTTTGGTTTCCAGGTTCGATTGTTTCTCCTCTTTTGATGTAAGTGTAGCAAATTAACAGGGATAGAGCAGTTTCTCGACTTAACATTCAAACTCTTCAATAACCTCCTCAACAGCGTTCATCTTTGAATAGGAACAACGTTTAATAACTTTCATTTGCAAACTGATTTGAGTCAAATACATCAAGATCTTGGATAATTACATAATTACAGTAATGTACAAAGTCAAGTAATATATCAGCATCATTTTATTGGTGCTAAACTTCCTTTGTTCCTTTTCTTAGTATTCATTTTGATCAAGACTGAACTCCTTGTTTCTACTATGTTCGTACGTTGGGTGATTAGCTTCCGTCCTTGATAACATTTTCTCAGCTTTTCAGTTTAGTCTCTTATTCAAAACTCTCTTTTTTATCTTCTTTGTATTCCATAAGTTTAATGTGTTCCAATGCAAGGGGCATTCTTTATAAGCAAGCTTCTAGTACATAGGATCGCTTAGATTTTGAATCTTCGAACACAACTCTGCCGCCGCTATAGCTGAGAGCTCTGATAATCGAAAAGCATGAACGTCAAGCATACTTACATAATATCAGAAATCACAAAAATCGCACAACTAATTTATCATCCTAGAATGCATCACAGATCATAAAAGGACCTAGCTGATTTCCTCAAAACATGAATACACTGAGCTGGACAAAAATGCGTCCTTCTTCATCGCTCTCAATATTCAGACTGCTAAATCATGGCGTCAGTTTTCGCTGGGAAAAAGCTTCTGAGCTCCCTAATTGGGTACAAAAATCACGTGACTAATTTTTGACACGTAACGCGACTCTTAGCCTAATTAAAATTTATGCTACTGAATCTTTATAATCTGTTTCTAGGAAAGTAGAAACTTATATGCTAATCTGGGTTTAATTTTTCTTTGGTTAGAAAATAGCCTGTTTCCAAAGAAACAACGATGTACACGGCTACACTACCACCATTTCAATGCTGTCATGATCTCTAAGGTAGTCGTGGCTTGAGAACCACTGTTGTACAATATTCTCTACTGTCTCTTGATGATGGATCTGACTGTCTATTATTTTCTATCTAGTGCTAATGGCGTTTCTGTAGTAACTGACCAATCGCCAGGAATGTAACTTTCAGCCACCGTCTATGCTTCCCTACTTCATCTTTAGTTACTGTCTACTATTTTATACTTTATCTCTAGAAGCTGTCTTTGGTACTGTTCTTTATTTCTAGTAGCTCTCTACCTTATTATACTTCATCTAGGCTGGTAACTTCACATACCTGCGGGACCTTGAAAACTTCTCCCACTTCTTGAAATCACAACTTGACATTCTTGTCCTTGGAATAATGAAAATAGCTGACACCAGCCAATATACTCCACTACAAGAGTGATGTCTGGAGCGGCTGAATGGCTAGGCAAACAGTTTGAATACTTGTTCTGTGATCACAGAGCCCAACCACCTCAGTGGCTTATTTGCCCGAATGTACCATTACAGACCTCGCTCATCACTGTAACATTTTTTACACAGCAAGCAAACTAGCTTGTCCTACGCTAGACGCGTTCAAAAGCTGACTGATTTTCTATTTTACGCCGATTTTCATTACAACTATTCTTCGCCAAAAGTGTTCACCCTAACAAAACTTTTCACGTGAGCGCTGCTTTTCTGTCACTCCCCAAAACCCCCAAGGGACGTAAATTTAAAGTCGTCTCCCTTTGCTAACTAAGCTCAAAACCCATAACCCCTTCTTTGCCTCTATCACTTAAACACCACTATGCAAAACAGTTACACCATAATGTTTACACTGAATTTACTTTATAAACAAAATGCCGAACTAAATCTCCAATAGGGGAATTACGGAGTTATCTCCCATCCAATCAAACGCTCTCGCTTCGCAATTCAAACGAGCAACTCCCGAAAAGCCAGAAAGAGAAGGATCGGACCTAGAATTCCATACTTGTAAGTGACAGATCGAAGTATTTGGGAAACTTAAAACCTTAAAAACGTAAGCCCACTAGTATACATACAAGACTGTAAACTTAAGGGACCAGGACTTTAAATACAGAGTCTGGACACCTAAAGGAATTGGATCACCCGTCAAAGAGGAATTATTACAGTTTTCCAGACCAAGTTTATCGCAGAACACTCGTCGAAGAGGAATTACTAGTTTCCCAGGCCAAGTGTATCACAGAACACCCGTCATAAGAAGGAATTACTATACTTTCCCAGACCAAGTGATTCGAGAGCATATAACCTAAATTGCTCGTGTCCATCCGAAAACTGTGCGAGGAGATTGTGTATAACCCAATTTGGGGTAAGTTGTGAACATTTCTTTTACAAATGTGAATTAACATGTTTTCTTGCTAAGTGGTTATATATGAGGCTGGCAACCTCAACATACGAAAATAGTATATTCATAAACCACTACAGCAAGCGCTGGTGATTGTTTCTGGCTAGTCGTGTGGAAAACCCGACAGCAGAGGTGACCCCAGACTCCGACTGGAGCAGTGATGAGTGATGATTACATCACATGTGCCTCAAGTGTAGCATATCATTTTGTGAGATATATGTAACTTGTTAATGTTAGTTCAGGCACAAATCATTATTCGCGCTGTCCAGACACATTTTCCCAGTTAATACCCAGAGGAATAGTGGTGATTTCTATTCATCTTTCCTGAGTTACACTGTGTATACTCAAGAATTTAATTCTTCTGAGAGATTAACATTGGTGGGTGCACAGCGAGAGGATGCGCCTGTTAAGCTTCCAACTCAGTGTACTTAGCAGAGGCATTTGTCTTTCTATTGTTTCTAAAAGTACGTGGTTACAAGCTATCAGACAGTTCGAAGTACTGAAGTTACTACGCCACTCGTGTGAGAGAAGTCCACTCATCACCAAGAAGTGACGAAAACCACAGCTGCAGGACTCCCTTATAAAAGTTTATTGCTTATAAAAAGGCACCAGGAAAACCGACTTTGATAAATCCTCACCTACGTCTCCGTGAAGAAAACTTATATTTACAGCAACATTCATCATTCCCTCCTTATTTTAACTGCTAAAGACTAATTCATTATTAAATTTGTTACATGTTGTTTTAAAACTAAACAATTTTAGTCGATTCAGTATTTGTATGTAGGAAAGCGAACGTTGAGCAGGATTCTTTAAAACGTACATCTATGTTACATAGATATATTTACATCTATACAGTCATTACTTATAAGAAGAATTTCGTTGAACTACACCAACAGGGGGCTTGAACTGGCCATAACACTGCTTAAATCCTTCACAAAAGCCGACGGACAGATATAAGTTAACAATTGTTCAGCCCTATGCAACATTGTTCTTGACTGCAGAATTATCTTGTGAAATCTCCCTTAAGGTAGAAGTGTCATTAACCTTCTATCTACATCTCTGCCAAGAGTAATCTTGTGCGAAGGTAAACACCTTTAACTACCCAGTTTAGATACTCTTGAGTTTTTGGCCATTGTTGGACCACTACTGCAAAGCAGGGGAGGCCATCCGTGACACTTGGGATGTTGGGGATAATATTTACTTTAATATTTATTTGACATAAGCAATAACGAATTAAAAAAGTATTAACAGAATCCATAGTCGTAGTCTCGAGTCGATGAATTCGAACTCGATCGGACTTAAAATCACCACAACGACTAGATTTGAGTTTGTCGAACACACTTCGCCGTCCTAATTCATAACGAACTAAAACCGAAATTGTCTTCTTTAAATTGGTACAATGTATGCTTCAACAGTGTTTGTTCAAATGAAAGCAATCAGTAAATAAAATACTAAACATTTAAATTATTATTTGTCATCTTTATTATTTATAGTGATTGATGTGATAGTTAGAATAAAAGCCATTGTAGCAAAAAAATTGTTCTAGATACAAAAAAAATTTTTTTTTTTCGTACGCCCGCTAATACTCGAGGCGAAATCTCAGGTTATTATTAATTAATTATTATTAATGTATAGCCTGACATTGATTTAAAAAAAAAAAAAAGATAAAAAATGAGTCTTGACTTGAACAACTGCTGTTGAGGACTTGAGACTCGGCATGAGCAGTGGCGTCACTAGGGGGGGGGGGTGCGGACCACACCGGGTGACACCATCAGAGGGGGTGACACCAAAATGACTTTCTATAAAATTTTTGTGCAGTGAATCAGCAGAAATTTATTATTTTTTATAAAAATATCCGTTTCGTTAGTTATAACCACGTTTTTACTTCGAATTCTATTGTTTTCTTACCGAATTTTCACTTTAACCACATGAAACTATGTAAATGTAAATACATTTAGGCTGTGCGTATGATATTGTAATTTAAAGGTGAGATTTTAATTTTGCTAGTTGTTTATGTCACTACTATTGCCATTACATTCAGTGATATACGGGAATTACGATTTACGAGTAACATTAGTACAAAAAACATTACTAAGGATTATGTATGGTCTGGTACGGGAGGAGGTCCATGGGGGTGACACCATGAGTTACCGCACTGGGTGACACCAACCCTAGTGACGCCACTGGGCATGAGACATACAATACGAGACTCTAGACTCTAGACTTGTTAAGAAAGATTTGAGGACAATGCTGCTAGAACCTCACAAGACCTTTACATTCCCACCACACCCCCACTAAACATCAACATCCGTAATTCTCGCAGTTTGTACGTCGGTCACATCTAAGGGATGCAACTGTGGTTGAAAATTAGACATTAATTGTATTGTTTCCCTTATATGTACTCTCCCGAAAATAGTAACACTCAACGAAGAAAAGTCGGTGAATTGCGCAACACAAAGTGAGTGACAGTGATATATGAATAAAATGTAAGTTTTTGATTGTAGAACCGAGTTTCATTCCGGAAACGGATTTAACTCATCGTTTTGTTAAAAATAACCTTAAAATGTAAGTTCTTTTATTGTTTCTTCAAGACAAAATTTAAATTTAAATGATTGCAGACTTATTATTATGGATCTTCTTCTTCTTCTTCTTCTTGCGATCGCATCTTTGATGATTACACCGTCAGACGAGTTCTGATGATGAATTCGACTGTTGTTTGAAGTTCCTCTTTAACTCCATATAGCTTTGAGTTTAGTGTTGAGTCATTGGGCCAGTATATCTTTCTTAACTGGTCATACAGAGGACAGTCTTGTAGAACATGCTCAGCAGTTTGTTCGTTTAATCCACATGTGCACAGTGGTGAAGCAGACAATCGTAGCTTGTGCATGTGTTTATTCAGTTTGTTATGCCCTGTCCTGAGTCGAAAAATAGTTATCTGTCCCTGCCGGTCGAGAGTGTGATAGTCGTCTTTGGGTTGGTTCTGTTCTCTTCTGATAGTCTGGATAGCTCTCTTTTTCTCAAAGTATGTGACTTCATTATCTTCTTGTTCACATTCTCCTCCCTTTTTTGCAAGTTTATCTGCCTTTTCATTTCCGGGTACACCACAATGAGATGGTACCCACTGAAGTATGGTTCTCTTTTTGGCAGCTACCTTGTTTAGTTCATTTCTCAGATGCGGGAGTTTACCACCCTTGAGAGCTTGCAGGACAGACAGTGCATCTGTGAGGATGACTACCTGGTGGCAGTCAGAGTTGGTGTTATAAATCATATTTGCAGCTTGCTCTAGAGCTTGAACCTCAGCTGTATAGTTGGAACAGAATTTACCAGTGGGAATGTGCCTAGTCTCATAGTGGTTGTCAGGATATGACATAAAGATACCGGCACCTCCATTCCTAACAGCATTAGTTGCTGATCCATCTGTATAGGCATGTATCCATGATTGATCGGGATAGCTTTCTTGGATCATACTCAATGTAGCAGTTCGTTTTTGCAGATTATTATACTCACATCCACTTGTGAGACCACTGACTGATGTATTAATTTGGAGGGCACTGCTGGCCTGCTCCCATGGTACAGGGTATAGGGTGGGCTTCAGTGGTGTTGTCTTCATGGATAGGTCTTCTTGATGCTGTCTTATAAGTCTTTTCCCCCAATGCACAAAGCTGCTACGCTTTAGACGTCCCAATGCCAGATCATCTAGTCTTGCCTTCATTGGGTGCATTTGCATACTGTTGTACTTTTCCATCTGGATCATGGTTTTTGTGTCTCTTCTATGGGACAATGTCTGTAATCCAGCAACCTTCTGCATCTCTGTTATTGGTGTAGTTTTCATGGCTCCTGTAATGAGCCTGAGAGCTTGATTTTGCACCTTGTCCAAAGACTGCAGATGTGAGTTAGCAGCTGATGACCATGCTGCTGAGCTAAACTCTAAGTGTGGTCTTATTACTCCATTATAAATCTTCTTTAGATTTCGTTCATTTGCTCCCCAGTTGGTACCTGCTAATTTTCTAAGTGTGCCTAGTCGTCTTCGGGCCTTTCCTTCTGCATTTTAAATATGCTTATTCCATGTAAGCCTTTGGTCAAATGTCACCCCAAGATAGGTGGGGTAGCTTTCTTCCTTGATCACGGTTGTCCCTAGGTGTATGTTAGCTGATTTGTCCTTGGGGGCGAGGGAGAACAGTGTTGTGGAGGTTTTGTCTGTGTTTATTGTGATAAGCCATTTCTCTGCCCATGACACTAGCATGTCTGCTGCCCGCTGCATTCTATAATTTGCTGTGGTTACGTTTTCATCAGCGCACCAGAGTACTAGGTCATCTGCATATAAGGCAGCTTTAACTCCTGCAGGGAGATCTTTCACCAGGTCATTGATGTAAACAAGGAAGAGTGTTGGGGAAATTACTCCTCCTTGAGGTACCCCCTGATGGAGCAACACTTTTCTGCTCTGCAGACCGTCAAGAGTGACTCTAGTTCTCCTGTTATGCAAGTATGACTGGATCCATTTCATCATGTTGCCTTGGATTCCACTTCTCCTAAGTTTTGCAATGAGGCCATCTTTCCACACCTTGTCAAAGGCCTGCTTGAAGTCGACCCAGATCGTTAGGACCTTTTTCTTCTCCTGGAAGGCATCTTCTATTGCTTGAGACAAGTAAGTAACTTGGTCTTCTATACTGTAGCATTCTCTAAATCCAGCTTGTTCCGGCACCAGGATCTGCTCAGACTCTAAATACCATTTCAATCTGTGGTTGACTATTCGCTCCATAGTCTTCCCAACACAGCTTGTGAGACTGATTGGCCGGTAACTTGCAGCCTCGGTCTTACATTTCCCTTTCTTTAGTATGGGTATTGTGATGGCTTCTCTCCATACTTGGGGTACCGTTCCTTTCAACCAGCTGTGGTTGAATATCTCAAGCAGTTTTGTCTTTGCTGCTGAGCTCAGATTTACTAGCATTTCGTTGCTGATTTTGTCTGGGCCGGGTGACTTTTGAAACTTAAGCTTGGAAATAACCTTCTGTAGTTCTCCTAGTGTGATGGGTTCCCTCATTGGGGCAGGAGTATCTGTCTGTCCCATGGTTGCCAGTATTTCTTTTCTTATCTCTCTCTGATGATCTATGTTAATGGGTAAGTTGCTTTCTGAACTGTATCTTCTAGCAAACAAGTCTGCAGCTTGTTTTCCTCTGAAAAGTTTGCCACCTTCATCCAATGTGATAGTCTGCCTAGGTGAGGAACGCTCTTCATTTAGAGACTTGACTAATCTCCAAAGTTTCCTGCCGTCTTTCTCAAGGTTCAGCGATGCCGTTTTAGTTCTCCAGCTTTTCCGTTTTTCTTCTAGCTTTGTTCTCTGAAACTCTGCTACAGCCTTTTTCCATTTGTTGTGAGTTTCAAGTGAAGGCTGAGACTCTGCGTCCTTTCTAGCCCTGTCCATAGCTTCCTGACGTTCTTGGAGTGTGCTGGACCAGTATGGTATGTAGTTATGCCGGCATCCTTTGGGAATGGTTTCTTTTGCAGCTTGTAGTATGCATCTGTTGAAGTCTTTTACCACTTCATTAATGTCTCTGTTCTGTACCTTGAGGGTAGACAGCAGCGTGTTCACCTGATGCCTGAATAAACCCCAGTTGGCTTTTTTGTAGTTCCATCTTGTAATGGCTGGGCCTGTACTGAGAGTTGTACTCTGGACAGTAAGAAAGATTGGGCGATGGTCGCTTCCCCCTAGTTGGTCTCCTACTTCTCTACTAATAGATCCAGCTATATCTGGTGTGGAGAAGGCAAGATCTGGTGTTGAAGTTGTGTGCCATCCTCTGGAGTAGAAGGTAGGAGTATCTGAGGCATTATTGACTAGGATTAGGGAGTGATCATCTTGCCAAGTTTCAACCTCTTCACCTCTGTGATCCAGATGGTTATAGCCCCAGCTCTGGGAGTGGCTATTAAAGTCTCCAACTGCTATAAAGTTGGTCGCTGGTACCTGTATAGAGCTGAGACTCAGGGGTTTGTTGTTCGGACAGTAATAGTTCAGGAGTTCTATTTCCATCTTGTCTACCTTTATCTGCAACAGCTGATATTCTGCTCCATCCATGAAGGTTTTCCTTTCGTGTGCAGGAATGTTATTCCTTACAAGAGTAAGTACTCCTCCTTTTCGTCTATCTTTTCTGTCGGATCTGAAGCATTGATATCCCCTTATTTTAAAGGTTTGATCTGCTTTCAAGTGAGTCTCTTGGATACAGCAAACACTGACTTGCTTCTCATACAAGATGTTTTCCAGCTCTGTCTTTTTGCTGTATCCAGCCTGCTTGCTGTTCACCCCCTCTGCATTCCAGTGCATCATGACAAGTGGCACTCTGGGTTTTTCTTTTTCTGTTTTGTTTTGGTCAGTAGTTCTCCTCCGCTGTCTGCTGACTCCACAAGACGGTCTAGAGGGTCCTCCAGTAGCTGAGGGTGGGCTCTGTCGAGGCTCAGAGCCCGGCACTGCACCTGCCTGGTGGAGCTCCACAGGGCGAGCACCAGTACGAGATTTATTTGACGGTGTACTCTCCATAGAAAAAAAAAAAGCGAGTTGCGTGATACTGTGGTTTCCGGTGCGCCTTCTGGCCCAGTATCTATGACTTTAGCACCTGTTCAACGGGAGAGTGGGCTCATCCCTAATCTGTTTATGTTCCCAGTAGTAGACTATTCGCAAGCAGCCTTGTTTACCGAGGCGGCGTCCAAGCTCGTATGGTGAAAATATGGTTGCGTTATCTTCAAAATAGCCCTGTCTTTCCCATGGCTTTTCTGCCATCCTGCAACTTTGAGTTAGGGAGTTCTGAGCTCCAGTCTCTTTCCCAGGCATTTTATCCTGGCCTGGCACGCATACAGAGGACCCCACTTCTGGTTCTAAGTTAGCAGTTGGGGATAGGTGGGGTAGCACACTGTGCATTCCCCGTCATCCAGGGGGCTCTCCAACTATGCAGAGCTTGCACAATGCTGTGCTCTGGTTCTGGGCTCTCCCAAGGAATCCTCACGTCCTGCACAGAGCCACTTCCAGATACCCACCACCTGCCAACCCTCCATTGTAGAAATCTCCTGCATGCGGCCATCCAGTCAAGAGCCAGTATTAAGTCTAGTGCCCAAGTGATCCCCCCAAGCTCAGTGTGCAATGCTGGGTTCTCATCATGCTGCAACACAGGGGGGATTGTGATGCTCAGCCATCTCTCTCAACTCTGCACCGATAAGTGACATCGGGGACTTAACTGTGCCTCAGTACTGGGAGGCCCCGTTTCCGGGTACACCACACACAGCCAATTGAGGCAACGGTCGCCGTGGGCGTGTCTTCAGTGGGGAAGTTGTGGAGTCTTCCTGTCCATGTTCTTGCACATCCTAACACTGCCCACAAGACATCGGAGGTTTGGAGAGTGGCCTTCTCTGCTTTTTTGAGCCGGGGTGGGCTCCCCGGGCAAGTCTCGATGGGGATCGGGACGTGTCCACGCGCCAGTGGGCCCAGCATCGGCCGCATCTGATGGAGGACTTGCTCTGTCAGGTTTGATGTGGATTTCCTACCGCCCCGGGTAGAAGCCAGAAGTGTACTGTGCCAGCTCTGGGGGAGATAAAGGGGGAGTTTCTGCGTCTCCTTGTGATACGTAGCCAAGGTAGGGCTCACAGTGCTCTTTCCCCGCCACCAAATTGCCTGCTGGTTACGCCGAGTTCTCTGAGGCTCTAGGCATGTGACCAAGAGTTGAAGGCAATAGGATCGTCAAGTCCTGAGTCTCTGTGCCTGTACGATGGGTTCCGATCTTCAGGGAGCAGTCCACGCTCGTTCCCACTCCCAAGACTTGTTCAGTATCCATCTGGCTCCTTCCCACCCACAGAGGGCGTGTACGGTGTAGTGCACCGGTTTTGTTATCGAGGTTTGCTCCTCTAGATCCGTTGTGTTTAGCCTGAGGATTCGCACCCTCAGTTACCAGGACTACCTCGAGGAGGGTGTGGCTCTTCACCACGCACAACGATCTTGGGGTATGAGAGGTTTTGCTAGGCCAAGAGACTAACACCGCAATGGTCGCTCCTTTCATGAACAAGAATTCACTAGGCCTAGGGTGAAGCAAGGGGGGAAACCCACTACCCACTACACCAGCACATCATACCCCCTGTCTGTAAAGACTTTGCCCCATTATGGATCAAAATGATAAGATGGCCGCAAAACGAGCTGCAGATGCTAAGAGGAAGAGACGATCGCGTCAATCACAACGAGCAAGCGAGACTCTAGAAGAAGCAGCAATACGACGACAACATGAAGGGGCACAAAGTCAAGCACAGCGTCAGTCACAACCAGCAAATCAGTCTGCAGAAGAGCATGAATCTCAACGCGCTGCAGAAGCTTTTCGTATTCGTCAGTTGAGAGCATCACAACGAGCAAAGGAGACTTCAGAAGAAGCAACTGAACGTAGAGCAGCAGCCGCACGTCACGTGAGACGATCAAGAGCTGCACGTAGTCCAACAATTCCAAATCATGATGCCTTTGATGAGAATGCAGTTGCTGTACACAACTGCGGCCTAATGGATCAGGAATGTCAGTTTATCACTCTCTCAATTTTCATGTGGAAAGATCAACCGATGGTACACTCAAATATTGCTGCCATAAAGGTACAGAGCTGTTGGAGCAAGAAGGAGAGCAGAGACGTCCTTTTCCTCCGTATCTCAAAGATCTTTTGAGCAGCCCCGCACATCCCCAACATCGACATTTTAAGGAAAATATCCGTTCCTATAAATCAGTCTTGGGCTTTGCATCCATGGATGCCATTTACTTCCGTCATTATTGACGGGTTATTGCTAGTTATATCTTAATTTCTGTTCTTGTTAAATACCCTTGGACTATACTGTCTCACAATAAGTCTAAAGAAAAGAAATGTGATGAGTCAGGATGTGGGTGCTGCACCAGTTATCATTATCGATAACTATGAATTGGTAGTGGAGCACGAATTCACCTACCTGGAGCCTACTATCAACGACAAACTCTCTCTGAATACAGAAATTGGCAGCAGCACTGGTATAGCTGCAGTCATCTTTGCCCGCATCACAGCGCGTGTTTGGGGAAACTCAAAACTCACAATGAAGACCAAAACTGTGGCATCTAATTCCTGCATCACCAGCACGCTTCTATATAGCAGCGAGACGTGGACAACGAATGTTAAATACATTCTCTCTACAGTGTCTACGCCACATCCTTGGTATTTCGTAGAAGGACAAAGTGACAAATTTTGAGGTGCTGTCACGCGTTGGCCTTTAAGCGCAGACTACGCTGGCGTGGACATGTCCGCCGCATGGAAGATGGTCGCATCTTCAAAGATATTTTGTCTATGGACAACTGGCAGATGGCAAAAGAACAGCCGGACGACCGGAGCTGTGGTTTAAAGATGTGTGCAAGAGAAACAATAGGGCACAATCCAACAACCTGGGAAGATAAGGCTGTCAATCACACCAAGTGTCTATGCTCCCTACGGTGCCACCTCAGATTGGGCGAAATGAAGCTCTTGCAACAAGCAGACGATAAAAGAACATGTGGAAGGAACACCAGGCAAAAAAAAAAAAAAATAATAATAATAATCAGCTGAGGACCGTAGGAAGCGCCAACCCCATAGTCAATTATAACTGAAGGAGGCTGGTATATTATGCAGCCCTAGGTCCTAAGTTTCTTATTGCTGGGAATATAGACTTCGCTTATCCAGATTTTTTTTTAATTTTTTTTTTTTTAAATTAAAAAAAAAAATATTTTTATTGCAAATAGCACATCATCTTAAACAGATAATCTACAAAACATAAATATCTGAGTAAATACACTAGTTTTATCTCTTTTTAAACAAATAAAGGGGAACCTGAGGCATGTAAACAGTATACACATAAATAAGATAGCGGGAACCGCAGAATTGATTGTGTCACTAATTAGGCTGGATCGCCCTATGTACATATCCGGTGTTACGTGTGGAAAATCGCGCTAATGATCCCTGTCCACGAAGCACTATTTTTATTGTGCCTAGTCGGCAGGGAGTATAGCATGATTCACTTCCATAGCTAGGCAGTGTTGCCGCTCAGATGGTCCTGGGTTCGATTCTTTAGCAAGCCTGTCACTTCTGTTGTTTTTCTGTTGTCTAGTTTTCTACTTCTTTATTTCTCACGAGTGCCTGAAACATACCTTTATGTGTACAATATTTATTTATTTACTGCCTTCCTCTTTATGTGGGTGGGTGGCCATGCATGTGCAAATGACCCGAACATTTTATTCACTTTGTTGTATAAAACAAAGAAAAAAACTTTAACACACTTTTATTATGTGCAAAGTATTACTAAAGAGTAGAAATGGTAGGCTTAACACCCTCATAGCAATAGCCACAACTAGTGTATATCATATTGAAGAAATCAACATTTAAAAATTTAGACAACTTTTTCTTGAATGTAAAACCAATATATATATATATATATATATATATATATATATATATATATATATATATATATATATATATATATATATATATATATATATATATATATATATATATATATATATATATATATATATATATATATATATATATATATATATATATATATATATATATATATATATATATATATACTGTTTAAAAAATGAACGCATAGCTACTGAAGGCACACACATAGCCATAATTTTGACATTCAATAACTTTTTTAATTTAATGAGTTAATTGTTCATATTGCACACAAGAATACCTTAGGGTTCAACCAATCAATTGACAGTTGTTTTGCATCTGGGTCACGAGAGTTTTTTGGCGTACGGGCTTTCCCGTTAGTATGGTGTGTGGCCTCCTCTTGCATCGATCAGCGACTGGCATCTCCTGGGCATGGATGCGATCAGACGTCTGATGTGGGCCTGTGGGATGGCTGCCCACTCTTCCTGGAGTGCATGGAACAGGTCACGACGATTGGCTGGAGCAACGTCTCGGCGACAAACACGTCTATGCAGCTCATCCCACAGGTGCTCAATCGGACTCATGTCTGGAGTCAGGGAAGGGTGAGAATGTTGTTGGCAGTCAGGAACTGCGTGGTCACCGTGCACAATAGGGTCTGGCGTTGTCCTGTTGAAACACAGACCTTTGGGCAGCCAAAAGTGGAAGGACATGGGGTCGAAGAATTTCATTGACGTATCGTTAAGCATTCAAGCCTCCTTCAATGTGCACCAATTGACTCCTTCCGTTGTAACAGATCATTCCACACACCATTGCACCCCCACCCCTGTGCGGCGGAGCTTCATCAACGCAATTTTGGGCAAAACGTTCATTTCGCCTGCGGTAGACCCTACGCCGTCTATCATGACGCTGCAACAAAATGAAAGATTCGTCACTAAACCAGGCACGTCTCTATTGATTGTCAGCTGCCCAGAGACGATGCGGGTTGGCCCAAAGAAGTCGATTTTGGCGATGGCGGCGCGTAAGGACAGGTCCTCGGTGAGGTCGTTGTGCCCAAAGTCCAGTGTCATGCAGTCTATTCCGGACAGTTTGATCAGACACATGACGTCCTGCAGGCAATGACTGGGCAGTTGAGGAAGCTGTTGTAAACCTGTCTCTGAGGTGACGAAGCCGAATAAAGCGATCCTCCGCTGCTGTTGTCACTCTGGGTCGTCCACTGCGATGCCGGTCTTCAACTGAGCCAGTGGCTTGGAACCGGGGCCAAAGTCGACTGATGGTACTCTGATGCACGTTTAGATGCCTAGCAACCTGACTTTGACTTTCGCCTGCATGCAGTCGGCCAATAGCAATGTTCCTTAAATTTATCGATAGAGACGCCATACATGTCTGCTTGAAAATGAACTGAATTTTGTGTGTGTAGCGTTATCCTTTTATAGGGTTTCAGTTGCGTAGTCAGTGAATAGTGTTCACCCCAAATTTTGTTGCTTTCATGTGCACGCGCAACATGAGCTGTGGTCAAAAATTGTGTCATAAACACTATTGACCACTGAGTTGTAACGATTACAAAAACGAACGCAATTCAGGTCAACACGTGCATTTGACACTGTAAAGAACATTTGAGGCTGGTTTTTATATACCCTAGCACCAACTTTTACTTACAAACTCATAAAAACGCGCCCTCGGATAGCTATGCGTTTCTTTTTTTTTTTTTTGAACAGTATACTTTTGTACACATGCATACCCAAGTGATAGAATTTATATGTTTTAGACAAGGGCTTTGGTATGTATAAAACCCGAGACACAAAAGTGAGAAGAAAAAGAAACAGGATGTGTAGTATTGGTGCACGTATGTCTAACCATATACATACATATTCTAAAAACCTATATTCATTACATTTCTTCAGATACTAATATTAATGAAAGCTTCTTAGTATGACATACATTGGGAGAAGAGCGACAAATAAAAGTCGCACTCGCGCACGCACACGGTGAAATGAAAGGTAAGACTGTATTCTTAAGATAAGCCGGTACAAGCTGGTTTTAGGAAACAATGTAGCCTCGGAGGCACAACAGGCAGACCAGGCAAAGAGGGAAGTTATTGAAACACAAAGTTTAAAGATTGTGGTCAGTATGTGTTGCACAACGCGTTTATCTCAAGTGTGGACAGGTTTCAACCAAGATCAATAGTTGAGCACACTCCGCTGGTGTGGCAGCCCTGGTCGCTGTATCAATATTCTTCTGTATGGCCGCCTGCCTGTCCAGGTTCTTTGCCTCTTTAGCTAGCGATGACTTGATGAATAATTACAACAGTCACACACACAGCGAGCGATGACATAACGCCATAGTTAACTGGACTACTGTTTATTTACACGTGAATGGACCCGTTGCTGTCGCTTTGACCTCTACAATAGTGGTCCATTACAGAATTATACAATGTGTAAGTTCTTCCTTTCCTCACTTCCTCTCTCTCGTTCAGTATAGAATCTACACCTTATGACCTTTAGCCATCAATGATCATTCAGGTGCTATAGTCTCTACTTCTGTTCTTTCTTCCTAACAAACTCTTTGTCTATTGTTATATATCATCTCAGTGTTCAGGTTATCTATTGGTAGGACCGGACCTCTCCGGGGTTGTTCCTTTCCCTTTTATCACTGAAGAATAGGACTACTGTATATATATATATATGTATTAGATTTCACCCTACGTACCTTTTTCCTTTTCTGAATTGAAACTAACTCATACCTTTGCTCCTTCTTACACAAGAATTCTCACTATTCAATATGTTGGGTTAATCATCACCCAACTCGTCTCCCTGCCTGAGAAATATTCACCACACAGTCTACCTGAGTACCGCCTTCAACATGGCTACTGGCGTATATGTGCGATGTCGCGAGAGGGTCAAATGTTATTAAAATGAAGGCTATCCTGGACACAAAGGTGTATCAGATGATACCAGGATAGTGCCAGATAAGAGACTGGTCTTATAAGAAATACCCCCTTCTCCGAAAAGAGTAAGAGTGTATCGACATCAAAAGTGGGGTCAAGCTATGAAAACTTCAAGTATGATGATAGTGTTGGTCACTGAAGATCTAACTGCTACCCCTCCAGATCCCACCTTGATTAATGGTTATATAGTTGTTTTTGTGGCTAATTGTCTAGGGATAAATTGAATATTTAATATATATAATATCTATCAAACAGAACATTAACTCAGTTAGAATAATTAAGTAAGTCTGAGTGAAAGTATTTACAATTTATTGATCCTATACCTTTTCTCTTTTCGGTTAGGAAAATTAAAATGAATTAAAATATTATATACACAATTAAATAAATAAATATGGAATATTCTTCTCCATAATAGTACTATGATAAATTTGTAGTTATAATGTCAATTTCTTTCTTTCACATTTTTTTTTTTTTCCCGTAACCAGCGGCACTTGGGCTTTCAGCCCTTCGGCCCAATGACATGTCATTGCGAGGCTGGGGAACCTGAGGACTTTCCTTCCAACCCGGTCAGGAGCTTCGCTCCTTCCCATCCACAGAGGGTTTATCAAGGAGCCGTTCAGGCTATTCATTCAAATTTCCGGCCATAAAAATTTCTTCAAACGCCGACGCCCATGTTTGAACCATGAACACCTGGTCACCAGTACAACTCCGAAGCCATTACACCAGCGCGGCTCCCATTTCTTTCACATAAGTAGTATCACTTTCACTGGCTTGTAAAGTAATATTATTGAATATAGTCCTTAGTGAGTCATCATTATAATGTTTTTAATATGGATGGTTTCTTTAGTTTTATATTTGTGGCTGGATAATCTGATCAGTGGAACTAAGCGTCCACTTAGCTTTTGAAATATTGAGAAGCATCCATTTATAGCCAGGGTCACCTAGTATCTGTAACTCCAGGCTGGGAAACTTTGGTCGAGTTCTACGTATGTGGAGAACTGTATGCACCAACAGAGTTCCTCTCAAGTAGATGTCTCGTAAACTTGTGGTAATACCAGGACAAAACCTGGAATGAAAATACAATCGCAATCCTTGTAGGGTCCAGCACCACTCCATACACACATACAACACCACGTACAAACATAATTCAGACATTGTGCTAACAGTTTGCACAGGACAATTTACCTCAGTACCCTACAGCCAGTTCAATGTGATTACTCTTTTCCTTAATTCATCTTAAGTTAGATCCATTTGTCAATGATTGGCTTCCATACGATGATTGGGTTAAGTACAAAATAGTAAGTGACATCTTGATTACATCATGTTAACAAATCCTGTCATCCTATCTTATGTTCGTGAACAGTGTGTCGTTCCAGTATGAAATACTCAGTAAAATACCCTAATAAACTTACAATCGTATTCTTGCCATGATTAACAAATATTCTACACCTTTCCCAATGCTGGCTTTCCTCTCTAAAATCACACATGCTTGCAAGCAAGCCGGAAGCACATTCGTCCTGTAGTTTTTCCTTTTAACACATCATCGAACACACAAGTGTATATACACAGGCAAATAACATAATTATATACAAATATATACATTTCTCTTACCCTCAGGTAGTATACAATAGCTATAACAGGCTGTAAATGGGTATCAAGGTTTTACCGTCAATTTTGTCGGTTCCAGAAGATGTAAATCTATTTTATATTTTTGATAATCGAAGGTACAGAACTGTATGTTAACTCCCTGACACAGGTTGATTAGGGGTTACCTTCCCTGTGTTTATTCTTTCTTAAGACGGGATAGTTAACTGTTCTCAAATCTGTTCTGTCTACGCATGCGCTAGCTTTTAGCGCGAACCGAACAGACTTCCGTCTGTGAGTTATGAGCTGGTTTTCTGCCGGACGAAGATGTCCGTTGTTCTTCTTCTGCATTATCTGGGGAAAAGATAGTCTTGTCATATTAGTGATTTCCCCAGAGTTATTCTGTTCGTCTGGAATGACGACAGGTGTTATTTGTGTAGTGTTTGGAATTCTGTCCAAGGTAAAATTACTTTATTATTACGCAAAGTTTGCAGAACATTTAGTATGAACCTGTGAGTAGCGCTCACAGTTCTTGTGATCCAGAGTCCATTATGTGTGCTTGACGTAGCCAGTTAGGTCTATTCGTTGAAGTACTTTATAGAAGCACAATAACCATATATTGTTATGAAACCCGCAGGATGGCGGTACGTTTCAGCATGAAAGATAATACATGCCTATGGAAAAATGTACAGTTGTTTATCAACCATTATAAGGCCCGTCATTACGGCCTATAACTTTGAGCAGAAGAAGAAGTACCTGAAAGGTGAAGCCAGATAAAGTCTTGACTGTATTATCAAGTTCACAGACTTCCATATTAAGCAACTATATTTGTTTAAGGACTACCTGACGCGTTCATTCAGGGGGGCCCTGAGTTACAGTAGGAAAAGTATGGGTTGTCAAGCCAGCGTTATTAGCATCATACTTATGAGCTATACGGAACTGATGATGTTCGATGTTATTAATTATTACCACCTATGAACAGTTGTTAAAGGACAGACCATTGTCGATAACGTCCTTATAGATGAGTGGTTCAAGCTTTATTTACCAGATGTTTTGCCAGTCATATCCAATATACATGATGTGTCTTGATTCTCGTCCATTTGACTGTACCTGTTGATGTCACTGTGTCACGTAATTAAATGGTTGAAAGTTCCAGCAGTTTTCTACAATTACTGACTACTGCATGTGAGTGAGTGGGTGCCTTGTTTACATTTCAAAGATCCTATACGCATTCGTGTCTCTACACACCCACCTCACTTGTCAACCATACAATCTTCGAGTACCTTACATACAAGAAATGTCTGATGTTCGAATGTCAACATGACACCCTTTCAGCGCCTCAACGCCTGGTGAGCTATTCATGCATAACAAAGCTGCTTGGCCCAGGTCGGACGGACTACAACAGTACACAGCAAGGAGATTGTTACGTTCCTACATATCATACGTAAATCCCACCTTAACATTTGTAGTGGTCACATAAAAAAGGACATAACATTCGTGGTGGCCGTAAATATACGGTAACATTTAGGGTAGGCCAGATCAGTTGGTCTAAACCTGTTCATTGGACTGAGTGAGAACATTATTTGATGATGAACTACACATTGGAAACTGGACAAGCTCATTTATACTGTTCAACACATAACAGCAACACACCTTCAACAGTTTGAAACTCGTCGATGACCTTCATTGTGAACGATCACGACTCGTGTTTACATTCAAGTTCAGCTGTTGTGACAATTCTCATCACTGTAATTGTCAACGGTGGAGCTTCCTCGCATTGCTGTATATTGTCAAACATCATTGTTGACTAAGGCCAGGATTATATCTAAGATAAGTGGCGGTTATTTTTTGAAACTTTGTACCGTTATATTATGAATAACTGAGCCTTCTTTCAACACACTTTATTAATGCATTCTTTGTTTACATGTTCTTTGTTTACTTGTTGTGTTAGTGTGTGTCTCGCGGGCTGGTTGGGCAGGTGACTCCGTTAGAAGATACCAGGTAAACAGAGGTTCTATCTAGAGCGTTTTCTATAGGGACGGCGCATATTTCCCACAGCGGGAATTGCGAGCGACGCGTGTTGCTACTTTTTGTTTTTTTTCTTAGCTGTGACGAGATGTGTTAGGGTTGTGTTCGTTATTTGTTTTGTTTTTTTTTTCCATTCTTTGATTTTCGATTTGTTTTGTTTGTATCTGTACGCCTCTCCTTCTTTCATTTATTTGTATACACCCTTTTTTGTTTATAATAGTGTTGTGATTTGTTTTGATTTTCGCAGTTATCATTGTAATTTTTTACAACATTCGATTTAGTTAAGCTTTATTTATCATTTGACTTCTGCGAACGTTTTCGGTTGTTATACATTCTTGTCTTTGTATTGTTTTCGTCTACTTGTTTATCATACACAGTCTATATATATACTTGGTCATGGACTATTATTGTTGATATGATACACTTTTCAGATAGAGGTTATTTATGATCATATTATTATAAGGAAACAAGGTGATCATACAAGTTTTGATTAAAAGACTTGTCTCCCACGGAGATTGGGATAGAATAAAGTGAAGTGAGTATACAAGTCTAGGATTACAGACTTGACTCCCATTGAGGTTGGGATAAGGTAATTTGTTCAATTTTTCAGGTGTAATCTCATATTATTAGACAGGATGTCTACATTAGATGTCTTTATTGAGCAAGAGAAATCCCTTGGCAAAACTGGAGACAAATTGGAAGAGTTTGCACTTGCTCAATATGCCAAGGCACAGAAGGCTGAAGAGAAAAGGATGCAAATGCAGTTGGACAGAGAAGCTGAAGATAGAAGAATACAGCAACAAAGAGAAGCTGAAGAGAGAAAACTTCAAGCTGCTGCTGAAGCTGAAAATAAAAGATTAGACAGAGAAGCTGCTGCTGCTGCTGAGGAGAGAAAACTTCAAGCTGCTGCTGAGGAGAGAAAACTTCAAGCTGCTGCTGAGGAGAGAAAACTTCAAGCTGCTGCTGAAGAGAGGAAATTTCAAGCTGCTGCTGAAGAGAGAAAACTTCAAGCTGCTGCTGAGGAGAGAAAACTTCAAGCTGCTGCTGAGGAGAGAAAACTTCAAGCTGCTGCTGAGGAAAGGAAATCATAAATGGAACATGAGGAAAAACTATTAGCTTTGGAGTTGGAGAAATTAAAGGTGATGAATATGAGTGCTTCTCAATCAACTTCGGGTAAGATAAAGGAGAATACTTATAAGGTCAAATTACCTCCTTTCAACCCTCTTAAGGACGACATAACCTTCTACCTGGATAGATTTCAATTAACATGCGTAGCGCATAAGGTAGATAAGGAACAATATGTCGAACAACTGATGGGGTTACTTTCAGGTGAACCATTGAGTACTGTAATGGCAGTAGAGGAAACTGTTAGAACTAATTATGATGTTGTCAGGGCAACATTACTTAAGAGATATCAATTAAAAGAAGAAGATTATCGTCTTCGTTTTAAGACAATGCTACCAGAAACTGGAGTAGAGTTCTCTGACTTTATTACTAAGATTCGTCTTACATTCACACGGTGGATTGAGTTGTCTAAAACAGAAAAAACATATGAAGCCCTTATGGACTTATTACTTCGAGATAAAGTTATGTCATCGGTCAATGAGTCTTTCCTTGCTTTTATTCATGAGCGTAAACCTAAAGACATAAAAGACATGGAAGAATACTGTTGCCAGTATGTAACTGCACATCCCCATACTACTGTTAGCAATGCTAGGGTGAAAGAAGAATTGCCGGTTGCTTCTGCAGCACCATATGGCCCTAACTTTATGAATAAATTCCAGAGTGCTCAACACAACTTCAATAAGAAGAGCAATTGTAATTATGATCAGAATCAGGGTAACCCATCACATAATGGGTCTTCTTCAAAGAACTGGAGGCGATCTGATAGTCCTCGTTATTTCGGGTCCTATAATTATGGAAATTTGCGGAGAGGTAGTCACTATAGACACTTTCAAGGCTATCCTTCGCGGGGGCATCGTAACCAAACAGGTAAACACTATGATCATTGGGGTAATGACAATAGTGATTATGGAAACTGGGATTCGAACCAGAGCGGTGGTCAAGGTAGATCAAACTATGATAATTTCAGAGGGAATAATAATCGTGGTAGATCTCAGTACAAGAAAAAGAGATCACATCACCAGGGAAACTCGGTGCAACAAGAGTCTCATGGTGTTAATAATCAGGTGAACGAGGATAAAAATTATAATGCTGTCACTTGTGCAGCTTTTGACTTTGGGAGAGCTTCTAAATGCACCCAATGCTCAACATTATTTGAACCAACCACGGTAACTACTTTAAGTTGTGGTCACCCTCTGCCCGCTCTCCCTGCTGCAATTGCGCATGACGGGAGAGGATCGCTTATCTTGCATAGAGGTCTCGTGGATAGTAACCCAGTCTCAGTGCTATTTGATTCTGGGTGCACTACTATTGGGGTTAAGCAATCGCTTATAGATCCTCGCTGTGCCACAGGGAAAATAGTTAAATGTGTAACATTTGGTGGCACAGTTGAAAAGTACTCGACCGCTATTATTCACATTGCTACTCCTTTCTTTACGGGAGATGTCCACGCGTGTCTTCTACCTAACCCTATTGCGGATCTTATAATCGGGCGTATTCACGGGGTTAAGGAATGCACCCCGCAACAAATTGCTGCCTGGGAAGAACAGAATATGCAAACAGCTAATGCTGTGGTAACAATAGCACAAGCTCTTATTCCTCAAATTTCATCTACTGAAGTTAATGAAGTAGTTAGCCAAGATGATCACTTGGAGATTTCGCATGACTCGTTTGTGAAACTACAAGAAAAAGATCCTTCTTTAAAGAAATTCTTTCTTCTCGCTAAAAACGGTGATCCGAATCAGAATACAAATCGCAAATCATATATCACTATGAAGAATGGTATACTAGTGCGTATGGTACAACACTCAGACGCGACTATGCATTCTCAAATTCTCGTGCCCAAAAGTATGAGAGCTTTAATTCTTCAACATGCACACGATTCTCAGTGTGCTGGACACATGGGTTTTTCCCGAACTAAGTCGAGAGTTATGGGATCTTTCTTTTGGCCATTTGTCAATAAAGACATACGAATTTATTGCCGATCTTGCAAAATATGTCAAGAGGTAAAGTCTAGAGGTCCACGGCATGCTGCGCCTATTCAGGCTGCAGACATTCCCATCCGGCCGTTTCAGAAGATGGCCATAGATATCATTGGCCCTTTTAAGACTAAATCGGCCAGGGGACATCAATTTATCCCTACGTGCGTTGATATGTGCACACGTTGGCCAGAGGCTATTCCTCTTAAGAGCATTTCCACTGCTGATATCGCAGACGCTCTTTGGCTTATATTTTTTCGTTTAGGTTTTCCTGGGGAAATATTGTCAGACCATGGCACACAATTGATATCAGAGACAATGTCGCCGGTAATGTCTACTCTGCACATTAAGAGATCTCTGAGCAGTATTTATCACCCAAAGTCTAATGGGTTAGTTGAGCGTCTTAATAGGACACTCAAGAACTTACTGGGGAAGATAACTGAGGATTATCCTCAGGATTGGGACAGGGTCCTACCCGCGGCTCTCTTTGCCTATAGGGAGGTCCCCAACGAACATACAGGATTTTCTCCTTTTGAACTTGTCTTTGGCGCGCGACCGCGCGGTCCTATGTCTTTGCTGCATGATCTTATAACTGCTGATAATATCGACAATGACACACAATCTTCATATGAGTATGTCATTGCTCTCAGAAAGAAAATTATTGAAGCATGCAAGCTAGCAACTTCATCATCCGAATTTGCTAAGGAAAAGGCAAGGCTATTTGCTAATAAGAAGAGACGCCTACGTCAACTTTGTCCTGGAGACAAAGCGTTTGTTTTACTTCCTTCTAGGGAGAACAGACTGCTTATTACATGGAAAGGTCCATATACTATAGTCTCGAAGATTTCCGATGTCGACTATGTTGTCGATATTGATGGAAGGCATAAAACCTTCCATATAAATATGCTTACGGAATATCATGAGCGACCAGACTATTTGCAGCCTATTTTTCAGGCGACGGACGATTCTCCAGTCCAACAAGGTCATATCTCATCTATGTCGGTTATACAGGATGAGGAAACTACTTTTTCAGATGTTAACCTACCTCTTCCTATGATTCCACTTACTTCTACGGAATCATGGAGAAACGTTACTGTTTCTTCTAATTTGTCTTTTGAGGAACAGCGACAAATATCTTCTACGCTACAAGTATTTCAGGATGTCCTTACCGACATTCCTGGACACACACATGTCATTGAGCATGACATTATACTTACTGATCATAATCCGATCAGAGTAAGACCATATCCTATTCCTATTCATTTTCAAGCACAAGTCGAGAAAGAATTGGATGAAATGATACAATTAAAGATAATTGAACCATCCACCTCAGCATACTCTTCGTCCATGGTTATTGTTCGAAAGAAAGACAATAACATACGCCTTTGCGTAGATTATCGCAAATTAAACCAAGTTACGAAGTTCGATGCTGAACCTATGCCTTTATTAGAAGATCTACTTATTAGACTTTCTAACTCTCGATTCTTTACTAAGCTTGACTTGTCAAAAGGCTATTGGCAAGTTCCGTTAACTGAACACGCCAAACCTTTCACTGCTTTCTCAACACCTAGGGGTTTGTTTCAGTGGAATTGTATGCCTTTCGGGCTTATGAACGCCCCGGCTACTTTCGTACGCATGATGCGTCGAATTCTCTCATATCGTTCAGATGTCATTGCATACTTAGATGACATCTGTCTTTTCAGTAATACTTGGGAAGATCACTATTTGGGGTTAAATGAATTAATGTCAACTCTACGCGAGCATAATTTGACTGCTAAACCCGCCAAAGCCTTTGTTGGGTTTAGCGAAATTTCTTTCCAGGGTCATCGAGTTGGTCATGGTCTATTGAAGACAGAGGACCAAAACATTTCTAAGATATTAAATATCTCTGTGCCCAAAACAAAGAAACAAGTACGTAGTCTTTTGGGATTAATACAATTCTACGGAAGATTCATTAAGAATCTATCCTCTATCATGGCACCACTCTCAACTCTATTGAAGAAAGGGTCTCCTAACATGGTGCGCTGGTCTCAAGAATGTCAAGCTTCATTGGATCAGATTAAGAATTTGTTCTCATCCCCACCTATCTTAAGGCTACCTATTGCTGATAAGACTTTTGTTCTTCGTAGTGACGCCTCATCCACAGGGATCGGAGCGGCACTAATGCAAGAGTATTCAGGAACTCTGCATCCTGTAATGTATATTTCTAGGAAACTGAATGCGGCAGAAAGGAATTACTCGGTTTTAGACCGTGAGTTGTTGGCTATGGTTTGGTCAATCCTTAAGTTACAAAGATTCCTTCTTGGTGCGCATTTCATTGTGGAAACAGACCAAAAAGCCCTTACAGCTATTCAGTGTAAGAATTTGAAGAGCTCGAGATCTACTCGATATGCTATTGCTCTTCAACCTTTTCATTTCACGGTGCGAGCTATCCGTGGTCTGGATAATGTGATGGCAGACATACTGTCTAGATGCCCACATGAGTCCACTTAAGTCTTGTGTCCTAGCTTTTCCTGATACACTGCTAGACATATGTCTCTTCACTATACATATATATATATTAACACATTTGTTGTCAACTTAGAGTGGTAAATTAATTGTTTTCTTTCTCTATTACCATCTTTAGTGTAATGGAGAAGGTTGAGTTGACATAATATAAAGGTCGAAAAAAATTAATGCGGCCACATGTAACATGTATTAGTAATTATAGTACATTATAGCATGTTGCTAATTGTGTTATTTATATTGTTCTCAGCGCAAACTAGTACCAGGTACGGAGTGCTTTTGAGAATCATGACGATGCTGCTTACATGATCTACGACATACAGAATTGATTTATACTTTGTGGATGTCATCTTCTATTTTGTTAGAGTATACACTTGAATTGTCACATATGTATATAGAATAACTTTACAAATTTTGATTATGTCCATCCATTAGATGATAGTCATTATATAACATGATACTTTTATAGATATGTTTGTATGACTTTGCAAGATATGTTATCATTCGCATTACTATAACATTGCAATTTTTTTTATATGTATGTGATTTTTGTTAGCATCGCCAGATGTTTATTTGATGGTACCTCCCGGATATATTTTACTTGGAGAAAATATTTTCTCTTATTTTGTGAGGTGAACTTTTGTTCTCACTAGACGCGCTATTGTGCGTTGATTGGGTCTGACATTATGTCATTATATTTATTGATCCTTTCATCGGCGCATCATTCATGCGTTATGAGCTTGTTGCATCTCGCTCATTGATGTATTTCAAACAAAAAAATGTATCATTTTTTTTAATCCGGAGGGGGGTGGTAGTCTGTTACCGTCATTTTTGTCGGTTCCAGAAGATGTAAATCTATTTTATATTTTTGATAATCGAAGGTACAGAACTGTATGTTAACTCCCTGACACAGGTTGATTAGGGGTTACCTTCCCTGTGTTTATTCTTTCTTAAGACGGGATAGTTAACTGTTCTCAAATCTGTTCTGTCTACGCATGCGCTAGCTTTTAGCGCGAACCGAACAGACTTCCGTCTGTGAGAGTTATGAGCTGGTTTTCTGCCGGACGAAGATGTCCGTTGTGTCTTCTCTGCATTATCTGGGGAAAAGATAGTCTTGTCATATTAGTGATTTCCCCAGAGTTATTCTGTTCGTCTGGAATGACGACAGGTGTTATTTGTGTAGTGTTTGGAATTCTGTCCAAGGTAAAATTACTTTATTATTACGCAAAGTTTGCAGAACATTTAGTATGAACCTGTGAGTAGCGCTCACAGTTCTTGTGATCCAGAGTCCATTATGTGTGCTTGACGTAGCCAGTTAGGTCTATTCGTTGAAGTACTATATAGAAGCACAATAACCATATATTGTTATGAAACCCGCAGGATGGCGGTACGTTTCAGCATGAAAGATAATACATGCCTATGGAAAAATGTACAGTTGTTTATCAACCATTATAAGGCCCGTCATTACGGCCTATAACTTTGAGCAGAAGAAGAAGTACCTGAAAGGTGAAGCCAGATAAAGTCTTGACTTATTATCAAGTTCACAGACTTCCATATTAAGCAACTATATTTGTTTAAGGACTACCTGACGCGTTCAGTCAGGGGGGCCCTGAGTTACAGTAGGAAAAGAATGGGTTGTCAAGCCAGCGTTATTAGCATCATACCTATGAGCTATACGGAACTGATGATGTTCGATGTTATTAATTATTACCACCTATGAACAGTTGTTAAAGGACAGACCATTGTCGATAACGTCCTTATAGATGAGTGGTTCAAGCTTTATTTACCAGATGTTTTGCCAGTCATATCCAATATACATGATGTGTCTTGATTCTCGTCCATTTGACTGTACCTGTTGATGTCACTGTGTCACGTAATTAAATGGTTGAAAGTTCCAGCAGTTTTCTACAATTACTGACTACTGCATGTGAGTGAGTGGGTGCCTTGTTTACATTTCAAAGATCCTATACGCATTCGTGTCTCTACACACCCACCTCACTTGTCAACCATACAATCTTCGAGTACCTTACATACAAGAAATGTCTGATGTTCGAATGTCAACATGACACCCTTTCAGCGCCTCAACGCCTGGTGAGCTATTCATGCATAACAAAGCTGCTTGGCCCAGGTCGGACGGACTACAAAAGTACACAGCAAGGAGATTGTTACGTTCCTACATATCATACGTAAATCCCACCTTAACATTTGCAGTGGTCACATAAAAAAAGGACATAACACTCGTGGTGGCCGTAAATATACGGTAACACTAGGTCTGCTACGTAGATACAACGGCAAAAGATTTGACATCAAGCGTTTGCCGCTTTCGTCTGTTCAGTACTGTATTTTGAAAATGTTGTGGCCTCAATTCAGCCCAAGTTCAAGGACTTATATAGTGTCGCAGCGTACCTCGCAGATGGTTGGGGCAAAAGCGGTGTTTAGAAATCCCAAAACAATGCGTCTTTTTGCCTTCGCGTTCAATGTGCAGAAATTTTAAAATCTATTATCTTTCTTAATTGTTGATCGATTTTAATCATTTAAAGTTAATATCCTACTGGTAATTTATCTGTATCAGTCTAGCTAAAATTTGTTTAGTTAGCGAAATGCATTTAAATCTATGCAGCCTTTAACTTACTATATTGGGGACTATACTGATGCATAAATGTCAATTAAAACGATTTTTCTCTTAGAATAACATACTATTTGAGGAAGTCTTTACGCATACCTCTTAAGTAATATCCCCGTTGTTTAAACTAGCTATAACTTTCATTTAAATATCTTTAGTCTTTGAGAAATTAAATATCTCCGTATTTTCAGTTGCACAAAATAGGCCTCTATGTTAAGCATAAAGGGTTTCCTTATACACATCAGAAAAAGGAGCGTTCTCATTGGCTGTTATATCGGTCCGTTTTATCCTATTATGTTGAGCGGTAAATATGACCCTGGTGTAAGACAGACCAAATCACGACATGCGACCTGCACTCTCTAACTCACGCCTCTGGACTGAAAAGCGTGCCTTAACTGGATTTCCTTTCACCCCTTTTCTCATGCACATTCTTATTCGCGCATCTCCCCTTTCTACTCTATCTGAACCTTCCTATTTCTAATTCTCCTTATTCGTTCCCTTTGCCTGCCAGTCGTTCCCTTTATCTGCCACACTGTGTAGCCACGAGGGCCTAGCACACACGAAAGGAAAGACAGGAGTTTAGGAAGTATTTTTTGGAAGCGTTAACAGGGATGTTGAGAAAGGATTTTTTTCCGCTCCCCCAAATTGTTGTTGTTCACATATATTTACATTTTTGATACACATATGCAACGCGATAAAAAACCCTGCCCAATCATATTGACATTTCCAACAATTAAAAATTATTGTTACATACAGTTTCAATCAAGGATTGGAAGCCCCAACTTGTTATCCACGCTGAAGATTACACTTTTTTATTTCTTTTTTCTTTGATCTTGCCAAACAATATTCCCTAACAGTGTTGTTACCGGAGAGTGGAGTCAGTGAGTGACTAAAGAGATCGAGTGCGAGATAATGGTTTACACAATGTGCGTATGGAAATAGCGCACTGTTAGATTTTATGATATGGGGGATAATAGAGTGAGCGGTTGTATTTTGAGACTAAGGGAGGCAACTGTTTTGGTTATGCCCCTTAAGTTAGGTCGTGGATTTAGTGTATAGAAAGTCGGAAGGTTCTTCTTCTTCGTTCGTTGTGCCCGTTTACAGCGAAGCTGCGATATTTGCGTCTTCCGGCCGACACATCCGACTTCAGCACTGCATTTTTGGGACCGGGTTAGCCTTCCCTCTTCGATCCCTACTTACTCAGCCAGAGCAGACTGTAGTGATGCAGCCTGTTTCCAGGACCACCACTTGGAGGTGGAGTAGGGTTTTGGTCAGCTCTGGTTCGCTATTTTTTTTTAAATGCTCGCATGAGTCGCATTTTTTCAAATGCTCGCATGAGGCGCATTTTTTAAACTTGCATGAGTCGCAGTGAACGATCTTAGCCAAAAGGCCGAGAAGCGAGCCTGGTTCGCTGACCCCCCCCCCCCCTCCCCCCCCCCCCCCCCCTTTAAAACTTTATTACTTTCTTTTCAATTTACAAAATCGTGTATATTTTACAAAGTGAAATATATAGAAAATACATGGACAATTTTTCAATTTACAAATCATGTGGATTTTACAAAAAGGAAACATGATAAAAAAGGTTAAATGGCAACATAAAAACTCCTCTGTTCTCGCAAGTACTTTTGTACACATGCATACCGAAGTGATTTTTTAAAAAATTAATACCCCTTCTGTGGCTCAAAGTGAGGTCTATTGACTTTATTGAGTAAAATGTGTAAATTATGTGTGATCCCGGCCCCGGCTAAGACAATTTGATTGTTAGCCGAAAGGCCGAGAAGCGATGTTAATTTTTTTTTTTTTTTTTTTTTTTTTTTTAACAGCACTTGAATGCTTTTATACCATTGGAATTACGGAGAAAGGAGTGAAGTAAATTACATGAACAAAGTTATGTTAGATAAGTCTCACCCAGCACATACAGCTGTTACCAAATGTCAACTAACAACTCGGGTCAATCCAATGGATACCAATAGATACCCTACAGGACGAAAGTGTATTGAGGAAATTGTCCACCTGAGTACTTTAGTTACATCAATTAATAACAATTGTGAATAAATCAAGAAACCAGACACGGACTACCTTACTTACTTACTTAGTCGTTCCCCTTCTACCGTGAGGTAGATAGATCAATACAGAATAATTCACAGAATAATTCAAGCTTTAGATGACCAAAATTGTGCCATAAATAAGGAAGATAATTGAAAAACTAGTTTTAACTCATTGAACAGATAGGAAAATTATGCCTCAGTTTGAGATTTTTATCTACTTTTACCCCTGTCATCCGATACGGAGGATGTGCTAGTATATAAGACCTTGCCCTTGGCTAAATTGGGGGCCACAAAATTCAAAACTTCAAGCTGTACAGAAGAAGCGGTAACCGTGTAATCGTCGTGTACTTTGCCATCCGCATCTGTAGCGCAGGCATTAGATGCCATTAACAGCTTGTATGTTTTGCCTGAGAGTAAGAATGATTATATATATATATATATATATATATATATATATATATATATATATATATATATATATATCTATATATATCTATCTATATATATCTATCTATGTATGTATTTATGTATTTTTGCTGTGATTAATCCACTGATGTGTTAGGAAGTGCATAGCGTGTGTTAGGATATTACAGGACGAATGTGCTGTCGGCTGAAACGCAAGCATGTGTTGACTTTCAGAGACGAAAGCCAGCATTCTGAAAAGTGTAAAATAATTAAGAATGATGGCAAAAATATGACTGTAAGTTTGATAATGTATTTGAAAGAGTATTTCTTAAAGGAATGACATTTATCAGGAACCTAAGGAAGGACTGACAGGAATTGTTTTAATGAATCGATCAAGATATTACTTAGTACGTTTGTACTATACCAAATCATTGTATGGAAGCAGATCATGGACAAAGGAATCTAACTTAGGATTTATAAGGAAACTGTAGTCACAGTGAACTGGCTGTGTTTGGTGGTGAGGTAAATTGTCCTGTGCATATGTTAGCACAATGTCTGACACTGTTTGTTATGTCCATTGTATGTGTCGTGGTTGAGTTAGAGTGTAGAGTATTTGTCGAGTTGGACAACTGTAGTGAAATCGACAAGGGATAGTGGACTGACAGAGTTATAGATTACACACACAGAAAGGTGTAAATAGGAGATGGACTTGAGACAACCTGGAAGAAGATTTACCAAAAATGATCTCTCTCTCCAAGCCTCAACTCACTATTCACTGTCTAAGCATCTCCTGCTCTCAACTCTTTTCTCTTATCATACATAGAGATTCTAGTAAAGAGCTAAAAATACAAATATGGATGGAAAGGTCGTGAACAGCGCATTAATAAATATGTAAAATTTATTAAAGAAGAAAAGCATGAAAATAATGCATATCATCACAACAACATAAAATTACATCAATAATCAAACATTCATCAATAGTCATATACACCAACAACCACACACAGAGATCACCATTCATAAAACCTGTAGAACACAAAGAGATAAATAATCGAGTGACAGTCCTTCGGTTTTCGGGGACCAGCTGAAGTAACTCCAGTAAGTGGTGTTTTCGTATATATCCTCCATCGGTGATGGAATTAACCTGAATAACATCACTGTATAGGCGCTATCGTTGGTGACCCCCCCCCCCCCTACTGGCGCGAGTTGGGCTGGGGGGACGCTGTTTATCTCCTGCTGACGTGCGAGGTTTTAAGTATCCAGGAAATACACCAGAAGAAGTCACTTGAGGACAAAGAGACCCAGGCGCGCTTATCCGGCGCAAGGCTCCGCTTGGCTGTAAATCCTGTTTAAACTGGTTTGGCTGTGGTTTGCTGAGTGCCCCGTTTAGGCACGAAAAAGGCGGGTGAGATGGAATTCTGCTATAGGCATGCTGGGCGGTTTTGCTATTCTGGAAGCCGCAATGCTCTGGCTGGTAATCCAAGAGGCGAGTAGAGAACTACTACTGCATTTGGTGATTCCAGATTTAGCGTTGGCTCCGTTGCACTGCGTGAGCTTAACTTGGCGTTGACAAAAAGGGGTTTTGATTCAGGAACGGGGTTGACGATTCGTGACGCTAGCGGTATTCAGAACCCTCTAGATCGAAGAGAATATTTCGTTCTTCGAATGACTGGAATCTGCTCTCGCGAGTCGGTCTCCCTGAAACTGAGACCCAAAAAGAGACACCCTTTTACATCAAGCAAATAATAAATCACACTAACTTTATACAGAAAGTTTCGCTCCACTATGGGATTAAATTTATTGTAGTTATTGCTATGATAGTTTAGGGCTGTCTTTAACCATGTCTCCTGTTCCTTAAAAATATCAATTATCAACACGCGCCCGCATAGACTTAATATCTTTTGCACACCCAGGTACCTGTCAGTAACTGTTCTGACAGCAACAATCTACTCCTCTTCTCCCAATCTCAACATACAGGAAACCTAACCTGTAGTTACAGTTAAATGAATATGCTTATTCATCTTACAACATTAAATGAATTTACATAAACAGATTACAGCATTTGACATTACACAAATAAATCGTATGTCCCCTTTGGGAAATATATTAGCATTTCCACAAAATGAGTACAAAGAAAATGCAATGTTCTTGCTATAATAATACAGTTGTGGCTAGATCATACGATATAATTATATCTATGCCTGGTGACTGCTTTCAGTGAAAGTTATAGACTAGTGCCTAGCCACACAAGTAAGCATAAAATGATCCTCCCTTGCCACTAGAAATATCTATCAAAAGGAATAAGTGACTATCTCCTATAATCCAGAGTTATTACCTGCATCTCACTATTCAGTTTTAAAGTGAACAATCCACACCTGACATTATCTTACAGAAATGACAGTTAATTTTGCTGACTCTTAACCCAATGGTAAGCATTCGTGGACTGATTCTACGCCTAATATCTGTTATTGTAAGTTAACATTTAACCCATGATAAACCGTAACAGTGTAAGCACCACTTAATAGGCCGTAGACAGCGCTACCTTATCACTGAATAAATTACTAGGAGAAGTCCTCAGAAATAAATTCACTTCCCTAACAGATATATATAAAAGCTAACATGAATCTAATATTATAATTATAAGATATGTCAACTCACCCCGAAAAATGACTAGGACATAGGCAAACACATTCTAGTACTGTGTTAATGTTTGCCTTATTTCCATAATGGTCTATCTCGGGCCAGGAAATTCACGAATGTCTTTGTCTATTAAAACCAGTCTACTCTTATAGATCACAAGGGACGCTCCCCCCGAACACCTGGCGTGCGTATTTCTACAGAAGTTCGGCGAAAGACGTAATCTAGAGTAAGACAAAAGAAATCGTGCGAAAGTTCCCCAGGTAGAGAAATGCATAACATTATGCTCTCTCTTGTCTAAGGGGCGAAAACCCAAAGACTGACCGCGGGTTGTTATCTTCCCCTGGAACAGATCACACTCGTTACCCAGGCCTTAAAGGGTACCAGCCGCTCGTCATCAAACGTTTTAAAGCGACCAGAGAAATTCCCCTGTTGGGACCACAAAGGGTACCCGCCGCTAACGAACCGTTTCTTTCACAGAAACCGTCTTGGCTCGTTCTAACACTTAAAGCGGACCCGAGAAATGTTTCTCTGGTCGAACAGGTGCGTTGACGTAACATTATCGTCTAGCGTTAGCTGACCGCAGCTGGCCAGCGTAAACAACCTCGGGTGGGGTTGAGAAGGTGAAAAAATGCAAGTAGAATATGAAAGAAACGAAAATACAAAATGTCTCGGAAAACAGAACATTTAAAGGAGTAATCAAATTATGGACAAGATGGTAAAATAAATTATCTTTCACGTGACAAGTGCCCCCCCCCTTTTTAAAGTTCGAGGAATACGGACAAAAATGACAGTAATTTATCTTTTCCATCGTCTTTTGTTACCTGTCATTGGAGCATCCTATACTCATAACCCAAATACGTTTCCAATTTCTGTCTGTCTGTATGAGTAGCTCCGAGTTCATTTCTTTTCTTCCCTCTGTCTAATAGACGTTCAGCGAATGGGATTTTGCGAGGCCACTGAACACTGACATAATCTGTTTCCGTGTGAACATGACCTTCCTTCCCCAATTTGCTTTGTCTGTCCATGGTCCGGAAAATTATCCGCACCTGTTGTGAGTTTCGGCCCCGCCTGAACTCACTGGCCACTGCATAGGTAATCCGCCTGTTATGTGCAGTGTAATCGTTGCTGGACTCGGGCTGTTTAATTTCCGTTATGGGTTTACCTGTCGCGGACTTGAATAACCCTGTATAGCTGCAGTCTATAGGTATTTTCCGCGCGCGCGTAACCCTAGTTGGCAAATACAGCCGGTCGTTGGCCTAAGAAATGCTAGCATTTTTCTTCTGCCTCTCCACACATACTCCGCTGTTTCGGCGGGAGCGTTGATCAATCTTCAGACCTGTGCCGTCTAAAGGCGGGTCTGGAGCTTTCCTTGCCTTGCCAGTCACAACTCTGGCTTGGTCAACGGAAATGATCAAGTTGTTCTGTAATGGCCTGGCGGAGGCGACTACTTTGCTGTCCATCAGTGGGGTTGAGACCACTGGAATAATGCGATTAGAATGAGAAAACTCTGCTGCCTGAAGCAAAGAGTAATCGATCGCATTCTGGGGTTCTACTAAATCGTAACAGATCTCCGTAGCTTCTATCCGTGAAGACAGATAGGTAATATCTGCGAGTTGCAGAGCTTGTTGAGTCGCTTTACCATTACTAGCATGACGTGAGCCAAGGCTCTCAACAATGGCTCCTTGTACAGTAGTAAGGCAGCTTTTCTCACTGTCTTCTGCCCTGAGAAGTGTGAGAGACTCAAATGGAATACCAGGGATCCCTTCGCCTGGAACCCTGTGTCCACCATAAACGTCAACTTTGCCCTCCCCTGAGGAAGTTACTGGCGTCAGTTGAACTTTGTCCTGCAATGCGAGATCCACTTCCTGGTTGACAGGCTCCGCAGTCTGCATGCAAAGAACTGGACGGTTTGAGATCCCGTTTGATCGCGAAGTGCCCGAGAAAAAACTCTCGGTGTGTTTTTCCAAAGTTCCTTGGAACGGTTTGGAAACTTTAACCCTTTTAGCAGGCGACTTATTCTTGCACCTTTTCCGCTCAGGGTGATGAGAGGAGCGGCACCTCCTTTCTACGATCGTTGAGTTGGAGGGATACGCCTCTGCATATGGTTTTTCGCTGTCCGGCCGGGAATCTTGCGAAATATAACGTGATAGGGTGTGGCTCCCTTTTCTCGACGTCACGTGTCGGTTAGGTGCTGCTCGGTCTGGAGCATGAGAGGCTCGGGGTTCGCCGCTTGCCAGACGGGAACAATCCGTATTACAATGCTTGTTAGCACCTCTCTCACCTTTGAGCAGTTTCCATGCATGGGAACGTTGCGTAATTTTCCCCGTGGCCTTAGGTCTGCTATACCGACGTAAATTCTTTCCTTGTTCGGGCTTCGGATCCAAGTCCAAAGGAAAGATAATTTTCTGGAGTTGGGGTTTGGTTTTAGCAGGCAAGTTTTTTTTCATGGGTGCAAGGTTTGCAGGGGCGTTGACCGTTAAGGGCATAGTAGAAGGGGAAGTAGAGTGACTACATTTAGTATCTGTTTCCATCCTCCGAATTTGGCTATCCAGTTCATTCATTCTGATTTGGTGTAGCCTGCTCCTTTCTTGGCTTTCTCTGTCCCTTTCTTGGCGCTCCATTTCGAATTGCTTGTCCCGTTCTTGTCTTTGCTTTTCCCTTTGCTTCTCCCGTTCTTGTCTTTGCTTTTCCCTTTGCTTCTCATCTTCTATCACTTCTTCTACATACTGTCGGGTGAATGCTTCACTCTCCCCAGTTTGTTTACAGGACCATGCCAAGATTAAACGGCTGTCAAACCAATTGTCTACCTCGTATTGATCCTGCAGGCTTACTGCAAATTCTAGAAAAGGCTGGATTTCGCTATCCTTGTACTCCACGTACTTAGCTACCTCGAGGGCAATCCTATGCACTTTATCTAGATCGGCCATTATATCAGGGTGAGCAAACACTATAGAAGAATAGAACCTAGAGATCTTAGTTACCTAGTCCACTAGATGCTGATTAACTTAATAATCAATGAAATCTAGGCTAGCCTGGGAACTTTAAAAAACAAGAAAGTTTGTAGCTACTCTGATTGCGACAAGCAAAAACCCCAAAAACTCCAAAAAATGTAAGTGATGTAAAACTTACTATCACTTCACCCCAGTTCTGTCAGTACTAAGCTATTGAGAGGATTGGTTACTATCGTCCGAATGAACACCCTCCCTTGGTACAAATGCAAGCTAGTAACTGACTATCTGTAGCGTCTTATCTCAGATTAAAGAGCTACTCCTGAAAAAAATATTAACCCTTAAAAAAAAAAAAAAATTTTCTGACTTTTACAACAATAGTTGTCAGATTTGTCAACCAAAAACTCAGCAGTGATACCATCAACCTTTACCAGCTGTCTCATGTGTAGCATGAACAATAAATGTAACTTAATATTTATGATTGCTGTGGAGAAAAAACGCTGTTCCGACTTCCACCCAAAAGAAATAGTTCGATATATCTAGGGGAAAGAAATTCCTATAATCTGCCGAACACTAAACTCTAAGAATCAGAATAGAATCTTGTGAGTGATTCATCCTCGGATCGAGCACATATTAAATGTCGTACTAGATGGGTTTTAGAATCTCGGACGGGCTCCCATTTGTCGTGGTTGAGTTAGAGTGTAGAGTATTTGTCGAGTTGGACAACTGTAGTGAAATCGACAAGGGATAGTGGACTGACAGAGTTATAGATTACACACACAGAAAGGTGTAAATAGGAGATGGACTTGAGACAACCTGGAAGAAGATTTACCAAAAATGATCTCTCTCTCCAAGCCTCAACTCACTATTCACTGTCTAAGCATCTCCTGCTCTCAACTCTTTTCTCTTATCATACATAGAGATTCTAGTAAAGAGCTAAAAATACAAATATGGATGGAAAGGTCGTGAACAGCGCATTAATAAATGTGTAAAATTTATTAAAGAAGAAAAGCATGAAAATAATGCATATCATCACAACAACATAAAATTACATCAATAATCAAACATTCATCAATAGTCATATACACCAACAACCACACACACAGATCACCATTCATAAAACCTGTAGAACACAAAGAGATAAATAATCGAGTGACTGTCCTTCGGTTTTCGGGGACCAGCTGAAGTAACTCCAGTAAGTGGTGTTTTCGTATATATCCTCCATCGGTGATGGAATTAACCTGAATAACATCACTGTATAGGCGCTATCGTTGGTGACCCCCCTACTGGCGCGAGTTGGGCTGGGGGACGCTGTTTATCTCCTGCTGACGTGCGAGGTTTTAAGTATCCAGGAAATACACCAGAAGAAGTCACTTGAGGACAAAGAGACCCAGGCGCGCTTATCCGGCGCAAGGCTCCGCTTGGCTGTAAATCCTGTTTAAACTGGTTTGGCTGTGGTTTGCTGAGTGCCCCGTTTAGGCACGAAAAAGGCGGGTGAGATGGAATTCTGCTATAGGCATGCTGGGCGGTTTTGATATTCTGGAAGCCGCAATGCTCTGGCTGGTAATCCAAGAGGCGAGTAGAGAACTACTACTGCATTTGGTGATTCCAGATTTAGCGTTGGCTCCGTTGCACTGCGTGAGCTTAACTTGGCGTTGACAAAAAGGGGTTTTGATTCAGGAACGGGGTTGACGATTCGTGACGCTAGCGGTATTCAGAACCCTCTAGATCGAAGAGAATATTTCGTTCTTCGCCTGACTGGAATCTGCTCTCGCGAGTCGGTCTCCCTGAAACTGAGACCCAAAAAGAGACACCCTTTTACATCAAGCAAATAATAAATCACACTAACTTTATACAGAAAGTTTCGCTCCACTATGGGATTAAATTTATTGTAGTTATTGCTATGATAGTTCAGGGCTGTCTTTAACCATGTCTCCTGTTCCTTAAAAATATCAATTATCAACACGCGCCCGCATAGACTTAATATCTTTTGCACACCCAGGTACCTGTCAGTAACTGTTCTGACAGCAACAATCTACTCCTCATCTACCCATCTCAACATACAGGAAACCTAACCTGTAGTTACAGTTAAATGAATATGCTTATTCATCTTACAACATTAAATGAATTTACATAAACAGATTACAGCATTTGACATTACACAAATAAATCGTATGTCCCCTTTGGGAAATATATTAGCATTTCCACAAAATGAGTACAAAGAAAATGCAATGTTCTTGCTATAATAATACAGTTGTGGCTAGATCATACGATATAATTATATCTATGCCTGGTGACTGCTTTCAGTGAAAGTTATAGACTAGTGCCTAGCCACACAAGTAAGCATAAAATGATCCTCCCTTGCCACTAGAAATATCTATCAAAAGGAATATGTGACTATCTTCTATAATCCAGAGTTATTACCTGCATCTCACTATTCAGTTTTAAAGTGAACAATCCACACCTGACATTATCTTACAGAAATGACAGTTAATTTTGCTGACTCTTAACCCAATGGTAAGCATTCGTGGACTGATTCTACGCCTAATATCTGTTATTGTAAGTTTAACATTTAACCCATGATAAACCGTAACAGTGTAAGCACCACTTAATAGGCCGTAGACAGCGCTACCTTATCACTGAATAAATTACTAGGAGAAGTCCTCAGAAATAAATTCACTTCCCTAACAGATATATATAAAAGCTAACATGAATCTAATATTATAATTATAAGATATGTCAACTCACCCCGAAAAAATGACTAGGACATAGGCAAACACATTCTAGTACTGTGTTAATGTTTGCCTTATTTCCATAATGGTCTATCTCGGGCCAGGAAATTCACGAATGTCTTTGTCTATTAAAACCAGTCTACTCTTATAGATCACAAGGGACGCTCCCCCCGAACACCTGGCGTGCGTATTTCTACAGAAGTTCGGCGAAAGACGTAATCTAGAGTAAGACAAAAGAAATCGTGCGAAAGTTCCCCAGGTAGAGAAATGCATAACATTATGCTCTCTCTTGTCTAAGGGGCGAAAACCCAAAGACTGACCGCGGGTTGTTATCTTCCCCTGGAACAGATCACACTCGTTACCCAGGCCTTAAAGGGTACCAGCCGCTCGTCATCAAACGTTTTAAAGCGACCAGAGAAATTCCCCTGTTGGGACCACAAAGGGTACCCGCCGCTAACGAACCGTTTCTTTCACAGAAACCGTCTTGGCTCGTTCTAACACTTAAAGCGGACCCGAGAAATGTTTCTCTGGTCGAACAGGTGCGTTGACGTAACATTATCGTCTAGCGTTAGCTGACCGCAGCTGGCCAGCGTAAACAACCTCGGGTGGGGTTGAGAAGGTGAAAAAATGTAGGTAGAATATGAAAGAAACGAAAATACAAAATGTCTCGGAAAACAGAACATTTAAAGGAGTAATCAAATTATGGACAAGATGGTAAAATAAATTATCTTTCACGTGACAGTATGTAAGGACAGAATAGTGCTGGACCATACAGGGGTTGTGATTATTTGTATTCCAGGTTTTATCCTGCAAACTACTGGAGGTATTTTCAACTAACTCTCTTGGTGCAAGTGCTCGTGAAGTCATTGTAGCCAGCCATCCCCTGTTCCACTGCCTGAAATTTTACAGACGTGTTAGTCTATGGCGGGAGGAGTTTGAATTCGTCACCCACCAGATGAGTGGCGATACATAGCCACTGCTCAGCCTATTCAGCATATACAAATATAAAATACAATGTAAAGAAATAAAAACACAGTGAAGGATGATATCTTATGGACAGAAAGTATCTATTACTACCTTTACAGTTCAATGCAGTGACAAACTATAGTGAATTATAATAATTAATCAGTGTAAAGAAAAATAGAACTTTCAAGACAGGATTCTATTTGATAATTAAAGTTCCTATGTTTATTTATTGTATGCTGTAAATATCTTTGAGTTTCTTTAAATTACCTTACCGAAAAGAGAACCGATATAGGTTAAATAAAACTGTAAATATGTTCCAACAGACTTGCTAAAATTATTTACATTGAGTTACAAGTTTTGTTTGATACATATTATAGTTATAGAAATAGATCATAATTAATACCCCTAGAAAAATTAGCCAACATAAACATAAATAATAATAATAATAATACATAATATCATATGCGTATCTTGAAAGGGAGCAAGTAGACTTTCAGGACATTCACTCTCATCACACCTGGAGGTTTATACAGCTGATCCTACCCTTTGATGTCAATACACCCTTATTCCTTTCAGAAAAGGGGGTATTTCTTGTAAGACCAGTCTCTTACCTGGCACTATCCTGGTATCACCTGATACACTTTTTGTCCAGGATAACCTTATTCTTGAAATAACAACAACCCTTTCGTGACACTCGTGACTCATATTATTACCGCTACCGCGAGTCCAAAAATTGCGTCATTTAAGATAATGTTACAAGGACCGCGTGAGCAACATTTACTTTAATTCGATCCTAGCGCCAGTTTTAAGTACCTGGGTAGTGCTTTTTCACACCCACCCCCAATTTACCTGGGTAGGTGCGGATTTTTCGGTTTCATCCGAGCTGAAAAATCTACCCAGCCTAAAATAACTACAACGCCTAGTAAATGCAATAAAATGACCGCGATTAATTTAACAAAGGAACACGACTACTTGTACGCAATTACTTTAGAGAAAAGAAAACTGGTGCGAGTATAAACTTAAACCATACAGTAATCCCTCCTGAAACCGCAATTAATTACCAAGAGAAGAAGACTAAACTCAAGTAATTATAGAACAAAATTACAGGGAGAAGAAGAATGGTCTCATAACAACAAAAATAATTATCTAGAGAGGACTAATGGGGCCTATTGAAAAATAAAATCACAGTACCACATCACTGTGACAGAAGTATGTAAATATATTACATGATATCTACACGTTTTTTGCTTCCACCTGTTTTCCACCTTTTCTTGCTTATTAGTTATGCACGTTTTGTTAACGCAGTACCTCTAACTCCAATTCATTCATCTGCTTCATTAATAATTTTGCCACGCCTTATTTTTTCTTTTCTCTATTGTCTTAACAGGCACTATGAATGTTTAAAATCAGACCGTTTCACGTGTAGAGAGAGGGGACGGGTCGTATATTTGTAGAATCAAGAGCGATAATTCAAAAGCTGTACCTTTTGATAGATGCACGTAGAAAGAGAAAAGGTGAGATAATCAATCACAGTTCCTTCCCCCCCCCCCCAATCGTTCGTTCGTGAATGTAATTGGCAACAGATGAGCGGAGATCAAAAGACAGTTTGCTCGCTGCCGGGGTCTGGCGGTCGGCAAAAGGTGGCAAAATTAACTTTGATTCAAAATTTGACCACGGAATTCCCCAAAGGTGTTTTGTCTCACACTGGTAAGCGACTTTTTGTCTATTTCATATATATATATATATATATATATATATATATATATATATATATATATATATATATATATATATATATATATATATATTCCAGCTTTCCAAAAGCATTTGTCAAAAACCAACCAAGTGTATGGGACGTCCCCTTAAATAAAGATAGATATCCAACAGGGTGGAGAACTATAGAAGACCTAACGCAGTTCAAAGAACTATCAAACACAATTGAAAACAGTAATAAATACAGAAGCAAAATACCACCCTGGGAACTAAAAACACCAATCATAGACTACTCACTTACTGAAAAGATCAAACAAAACATAGAAGATAAGGAAGCCAAAATGATAAGTAGAGAGTTCATAGATCAACTAACTAAACAAAGTCTGGCCGTATACACTGATGGATCCAAGGGAGATAGTGGACAACTAGGTGCCGGAGTTGTAATACCACAATGGGGAATAAAAAAGAGCTACAGTGTAACAGAAGGGGCTTCGATTTTTACCGCAGAGATGGTAGCAATTCTTAAAAGTTTAGAAATAATCGAAGATAACCCTCCAGAAGCTGTTACGATATTTACAGACTCACTATCATCACTACAAGCACTAGAACACCCAGGTAAATGTAGCCGGCCAGACATAAAGGAGGACATTCTAGCAATTAATACATCACTAGGACACAGAGGATGTAGTGTGAGGCTAGTGTGGGTTCCAGCACACATAGGTATTGCTGGCAACGAGTTGGCAGACCAGAACGCCAAGAATGGAAGAACAAGTAAAAACAATATAAAAGCAGGACTAGGAAGGTCGGAGATCAAGAGCCAAGTGAAGATAACTATAAACGAGGAATGGAAGACAACATGGAAGAAAAGTAGAAAAGGCAGACACGCGTTCAAACTGCTGAAAGAACCAACAAGGACGTGCCAGGTCAGAGAAGAATTAAAGATACCATCAAACAAAAAACTGTGGCGTCTCCGTCTCGGTGCAGCATACTTTATGATAGAGGAACCACACTGCCAAGAATGTCAGGAAGAGAATGACATAGACCACTACCTGATCCACTGTAAAAAGTATGAACAACAAAGGCTTGAATTAAAAACCTACTATAGAAATCACAATATAGACTTAACAGATGATAAGGTTTTAAGTATAGATGCCCCAAGAGATGCCCAATCAATACTTAAAAGATATATACATAAAACAAAGGAAAACATATAAGGTTAGTACTCCAGGAAAAACATCCAACTAAATAGAAAGTAAGCAACAAGAACTAACAAAGCATTAACAAAAAACTAACTACTCGTAGGACAAGGAAAGACAACAAGTTTTAAAAAAAAAAAAGGACAATAACTCAAAATGAGCAAATACTAATACAAATTAAAACCAAGCGTAAAGGACAATAGTTATCTATAAACAATACCAAAAAAAAAAAAATTGACAAATACTAATATAAATAAAAATCAGTAACTGCAAAAGACAACAGTTATTTAAATTGAATACAAAATTAGTAAATAAAATGACAATAAATACCCCAATTATAACCAACTTTCAGGTTGAACAGGGTAGACCAAGATGGAACGAGAAGAGGCAACAATGATATGATGTTGAGTGCCCGATCTCCACCCATCAACTCATCAAAACAACAACAACAACAGCTTTCCAACTCAGTTTATCTAGTACCCACAAATTTTCAGACGTCTAGCTTCGATATTCTAGATCCATTATAACAGTGGAATTTCTTAGTTTTTTTCGATTGGAGATAGTCATTTTGTGTTGCGGTAAATATTTATAATAGCCTCTTGAGTGATTTAATTGTTAAGTCCGGCATTATATTTCACTAAGATTTTTCTGTGTTGAGTGATTTAATTTTTAAATTCCGTCATGATATTTCACTAGGATTTTTGTGCTAAGTGACTAGCGAATTAAAACAACATATAGCTAACTTGTTAATTTAATTACCTGCTATTAACTAGTAAGAGATATTTTGGTCAACTAGTAAATGCACTATTCATTATGAGTACTGACGAAATAAATATTTATTTCTAATTCATTATGAGCAATTTTATAAATGACTAGCGCTTATTTCACGGGGTTTTTGTTAAACGATAAATAAGATATACACTTGTGTTTTTCTAATTTAAATTTAATAGCCGAGTGGATATTAAATTATACCTCTACGCGGGTTATTTATAGGATAGAATACTGATTGTGGTTAAATGTTGCATTTTCTTCCTATAATTCTAGTACGGGTCACAACCCAAAACCTACCAGCGGCTTCAATATAAATCTGAGAAAAACGGGTCTAAGTACAATAGACGCCAAACAAACATTCTTATGCACGCAGCGGGTCTTTGAGGTTTACCTGTTCGGCTCTCTTGGTTTACCCAGAAAAAGAGAGAGTACCAGCAAAAGACAATAAGAATAATTGTAACTGGACCTAAAGCTATCAAGATTTCCTTTTTTCCATTTTCATCTACATTCAGACAGCAGTGGCGAAGAATAGCAAATTTAACATTACCTGCCTACCGACCACTTGTGTTGTGGCGAGGATTTATCCTGAAGAAAAAGATTTATCTACCTGACATTCTATTTTACTATTGAATATTTCAAGCTACTGTACACTGTGATTATTTTGATCTCGAAGTTGTGTTTCATTCCTGGACTAATTGCTGTGACATGAACAGAGTCAATAAAATAAAATAACAAAATAAGCGTTCATCAAATAAGAGGATTAAACAGTCATTTGAAGAACCGGGGCTTATCTTGCCAAAAGAACTGACACTGAATCTGTTACCTGGAGCATGGAGATATGTTCAAGCTGTTGTCAAACACTTATCCGGTAAGCGAGAATGAAATATGATCACATGTTTGTCAGAGCGAGTGAAAGCAGGGATGAATAAATCTTATATTGTATAATTAATATACTCACTTTGTTTTTTTCCTTCTTATGTTTGCTAATACTGTTCATTTTCAGAATAGACTAACTAGAAACTCTGTTCTTTACAGTATAGTCAAATTCTATACCATAGCGCTAATCTTTTGACCTTTTGGGGGTTAATTAACTTCTTCTTGTGGGAACTTGTCTCAACAGAGGCGATTGCGCTTATATGTCTATTCCTTTATTAATTCTGTAACCTATGATTTTTATATTCTGATATTTTTTTAAATAATAACTGTTGTGAAGTTTCTTTATGGTAAATAAAAAGTAACATAAAACGTAATTACCTGTGTCGGTCAGCTCGTCCCAATATCCCTACACCATTAATATAGTTTCACGTTTGTGCGTCTAAGTATCGTCACATATCTGTGTGTGTGTATGTGAGTGTTTGATAATATATATTACATACATGCCATACGCTATGGTTTACCCATAATCTGTACGGGGTGTTTGCGTTTTCAGATGTGTACGGCCCGTACAAACGTCTGTACGGGTTTTTTCGCCTAATTATTAAACATACGGTACATATAAATCGATCGTCTTGTGTCACTACCGTAGCCGTAATTTGCGTCATTTTTAATGTTATTTGCAAAAGAGTTAGCTCCCGTTTCCGATCTTTATTTAGTAATTGGAGTATCCGCGTTTATTTTCTGTGAATTTTTTAAATCGCAATCAATCGGCATCGAACACGCGGCCATTTTCGCTCTAATATTAATGGATTCTGACTCCGATGCGATGACAAGGAGATCTTTGTCTTTATTAGCGCTAATATCGGTTCTCAGAATATGGGTGATGGCAGAGATGGAAACGAAAGTAGAATGTCATTGCTAGTACCGTATGTATAATTTTAGGGGTTAGTATTAGGTTTATCGGAAAGGTTTAGGGTTACGGCCGAATGTCACTGCTGACGAGGGCGTTTGTTGCTTTGCTACTGATGATGGGTGTAACGAAAAGATCGTCATTTGATTTGTATTGGTCAAATGACGTTCATTGAGATGCAAAGGAAAAGGACTCTTCGTTTGTTGGTTTTTTTTTTTTAATTAAAAAAAAAAATTTTAATTAAAAAAAAATTTTTTTTAATTTTTTTATCGTTTTTTTCATCTTTCCATACCTCTCTTCCTATCACATCTAACATGTACACAAACAAATTTTATATCATCAGATTCATCATTCATTTATTTCTACACAGTCCAAAAATTAGAGCAATTGACCAAAAAACTATAGAATTTACTAGTCATCCACTATAAAAAAAAGTGGGTGTTGTTAAAAAGAATGCAGCTGCAGGGCACATTTTCGGGAAAACAATGCAGCGTGCTAAAGGATAAGGTCCTATCAAACACAGGATTTCCTGGTCTGTTAGTGATAATTAAGCGCAGAAATAGACTAAATGATGACACGATCACATCATTTTTACAGTGCAAAATAAACTCAGACAAATATTGTTTGAGTTTTAAAATAAATGAAGACCTGTTTTAAAAGGCAAAGTCCCCATGCCTCTATGATGCAGCTGTAATTGAAAATTTTTTTACACGAATTAACTCTTTTGATACGTTTTTTCTGTCTTTTTTTTGTACAGGTTTTGCTGGTCTTTGTACAGGGTTTTTGAATTTTCTGTACATGTTTTTCATCTCCGAGGTGTGGCATGTATGATATTAATATATATATGTTTACTGTCGGATCAACAAATTTCTGTTGTAGAGATAGGCTGGACTACAGTATCTTCTCAATCCAGGGACAGACTCTACCTTTCACCATTTCACTCGTGAAATCTATTTCTTTACCTTACCTCTCACTGAGTTACCACCTTTTTCAGTTCTTTTCAGACGGGACAAAAATATATCTTAAATACCTATCTAAAATCTACGACAATCACATGTACGTGTAGCGTAGGGCAGAGCAGCCTAACCTTTGAGGTGAAGACCGGAGTACGACAGGGATGCCCTTTATCAATCACTCTATTTTTAACAGTCACAGTATGGGTGATGCGACAGACAGGGCAGTCCAAGAGGAATAAGATGGGCTACGTTTTCTACATTGGAAGATCTGGAATATGCAGATGACATTGCACTTCTAGCACATTCACATCAACACATCCAGGAAGAAACGGATAGACTTAATAAGTTTAGCCAGCAGTTGGGCTTAAACATCAATTTAAAGAAGTCTGAGGTCATGACGCTCAATGTGAGCAACCCTGAGCCCATATCAGTAAGGAATCAGCAATTGGTACAGACAGATACCTTCACATACCTAGGAAGCATAGTAACACCAGACGGCAGGGCAGGCAGAGACATCAATGTCAGAATGAATAAGGCAAGAACAGCCTTCTTTAGCCTAAACAACATCTGGAAGTCCTCTCAGTACAGCACAAGCACAAAATTAAGATTATATCAGAGCTGTGTGCTTTCTGTGCTTCTCCATGGTGCGGAATGCTGGAGAGTAACAGAGAAGGAAATGTCGAAATTGTCCTCTTTTCACACAACCTGCCTAAGAAAAATTCTCCGAATCTTTTGGCCGAATACCATCACCAACCAAGATCTGCTTACTCAAAGCAAGCAAGAGGACATGCACACCATCATAGCTAGCAAGCGCTGCAGTTGGGTTGTCATGTCCTCAGAAGAGACTCCGAGGCCATCATAAGAACAGCTATGCTATGGATCCCTAAAGGAAAACGAAAGAGAGGTCGACCAAAAACAACTTGGCGGAGGACTGTGGAGGCTGAGTTGCAAAGAATGAACCAGAGTTGGGGCACAGTACGAAGGATGGCCACCGACCGAGCAAAGTGGACTCAATTTGTTGCTGCCCTACAAGACGCCACCAGGCGTGATGGCCACTGACTGCTTTGACGGTCGGCGGCTAAGGATCAAAGAAAAAGAATATTATTGCTGACACACTCTGAAATTGCACCTAAGTGGCTAAAAATAGCCTCTCGGTTTGACTACTAAATTATGCTCACTATTCCGCTTTATTCACCCGTGTGTTACCGGGGCCCGAAAAGGGAGCAAAGAATAGTAACACTGTCCCCTACCAAGCATGTCGTAAAAAGCGACTAAGGAGAGTTGGGCATGGGGCCGGTTACACCATCCTGTAAAAAAAATTTAAACCACAAAAAACTTCAACAAATATGGACAAGTCAAATAAAGAAAATAAAACACAGCCATCCAAGACAGGGGAAGGTCCTCTCGCAGGTAGGCGTATGATGCAACACAGAGAAAGCCGAAAGGAGTCTGTGTTGCTGACTAACCTTCTTTCTTCTAGGAGAACTTCCAGATTTGGCACCTGGAATGTTCGGACATTAAACGAACAAGGGAAAGTGGCGCAAGTAGCAGCAGAAATGAGGGAATACAAAATCGAGGTTCTGGGAATGTGTGAAACTAAGTGGAAGGGGGTAGACAGGAAGAAACTCATCACAGGTGAATTGGTGCTGTCCTCAGGACATGAAGACAAAAGTTCACACCACAGTGAAGGGGTAGCTCTTATGTTATCTAAAGAAGCACAGAAAGCACTAATTGAATGGAAAGCTGTTGGACCCAGAATAATAACAGCTTCTTTCAAAACAGCTAAAAAGAAAATTCATGTAAATGTCATCCAATGTTATGCACCAACTAATGACAAAGAAGAGTCTGTGAAAGAAGCATTTTATACTAAACTACAGGAAATTATGGAAAAAGTAAAAAGAAGAGACATCACAATTTTGATGGGTGACATGAATGCAAAGATAGGTACAGTCAACACTGGATTCGAAGAAGTCATGGGAAAACATGGGCTAGGAGTAATGAATGAAAATGGAGAGCTATTCGCAAACTTCTGTGCTTCATATCAACTGGCTATAGGAGGAAGCATGTTTCCACATAAGAGAATACACAAGGCAACATGGATATCACCAGACCATAGAACAGAAAATCAGATTGATCATATATGCATAAACAAGAAGTTTAGATCATCATTGCAGGATGTAAAGGTATATAGAGGAGCAGATGTGGCATCAGATCACCATCTTCTGATAGCCAAAGTAAAAATGAAACTCAAGAGATATGCAACAATGCAAAATTATAGACAACAGTTTAATGTAGGACAGCTAAGAAATCAAGAAACAAGAGACAAATTTGCGGTCACAGTATCCAACAAATTCCAAGTGCTCCAACAGCTGGAAGATGTAGAGAATACAGAAGACTATTGGCAGCAGGTCAAAACAGTATGGAAGGAGACCTGTGAAGAAATACTGGGGAAAAGGGAAAGACAACAAAAAGCATGGATAACAACAGAAACCATCAATAAGATAAAAGACAGAAAAAACAAGAAAGCAGAGTTAAACACAAGCAAAACTAGAAGCTCCAAAGCCAAGGCTCAAGAAGTGTACACAGAAGCAAACAAAGAAGTAAAAAGAAGTATCAAAAGAGACAAGAGGAAGTATATTGAGGAGTTGGCAAGAGAGGCAGAAGATGCTGCAGCCAAAGGAAATATGAGAGAACTGTATAGCAGCATAAAGAAGCTAACAGGGAAATACAAGCAAACAAGTTGCCTCATAAAAGACAAGAATGGGAAACTGCTCAGCAATATACAAGAGCAAATGAAGAGGTGGACAGAATATTTTGGGGACCTTCTCAATAGACCAGCTCCACAAAACCCGCCGGACATCCAGCCAGCAGAAGAAGAGCTACAAATTAACGGTGAAAGACCAACGAAGGAAGAAATAAAGAAAGCCATAAAGCTTCTAAGAGAGGGAAAAGCGTCTGGACCTGATGGCATTCCAGCAGAGGCCATCAAAGCAGATATCGACACGGCTACAGAGATGTTATATAAATTACTTGGTAAAGTCTGGGAAAAGGAAGAGATACCAGCAGAATGGAAGGAAGGATATCTGGTTAAGTTGCCTAAGAAGGGAAATTTACAAGAGTGCACAAATTATAGAGGAATAATGTTACTATCAGTGCCAGGAAAAGTATTAAACAGGATTATCCTTGAGAGATTAAAAGAGTCCATAGACAAGAAACTGAGAGATGAACAAGCAGGTTTTCGACAAAACAGATCATGTACAGACCAGATAGCCACTTTGAGAATAATAGTTGAACAAAGTCTGGAATGGAATTCACCACTATACATCGGATTTGTGGACTACGAAAAGGCATTTGACAGTGTAGACAGAGAATCACTGGAAATTGATGAGGCATTATGGAGTTCCCCTGAAGATCATTAATTTAATAAAGAAAACATATGAAGACATGACATGCAGAGTTCTTCACGAAGGACAGCTTACAGAACCGTTTGGGATAAGAACAGGAGTGCGACAGGGGTGCCTCTTGTCTCCATTTCTTTTCTTGCTGGCAATAGATTGGGTTATGAGATCATCGACAACACACAACAGAAATGGAATCCAGTGGACTCTGACTAAGCAGTTGGATGATCTGGATTTTGCTGATGACTTGGCTCTTCTGTCCCATAACCGTAATCAGATGCAGGACAAATTGAAAACACTCGATGAGAGGTCACAGCAATTGGGTCCGAAAATACACAGGGAAAAGACAAAAATAATGAGAATAAATGCAGGTAATGATAACATGGTTGAACTTGAAGAAACACCAATTCAAGATGTAGAATCATACACATATCTTGGCAGTAATATAGACAAAGTTGGAGGGACAGACAGCGATATCAAAATAAGAATACAAAAGGCAAGAGGAGCTTTCATTGCATTGGGAAATATATGGAGATCAAGAGAAATCGGATCCAACACGAAAATAAGAATCTTCAACTCAAATGTGAAGTCAGTCCTATTGTATGGCTCAGAGACATGGAGAACAACAAAGACAACAACCAAAAAGCTACAGACTTTCATAAATGGGTGATTGCGTAGAATAGAGGGATTAAAATGGTATGACAAGGTTACCAACGTGGAACTGATGACAAGAACTAGACAAGTGCCAGTGGAACAAGAGATGAGAAGAAGACGATGGCGATGGATAGGACACATACTGAGGAAACCTGTTGATAGCATTACAAAGCAGTCCTTGTTCTGGAACCCCCAGGGCAAGAGAGGCAGAGGAAGACCAAGAAGTACATGGAGAAGAGAGTTGGAAACAGAGGTGAAAATGATGAGGAGAACATGGAAAGAACTTGAGATGATGGCACGTGACAGGAGGACTTGACATGTGTTTGTTGAAGGCCTATGCTCCTTTGGGAGTGGAGGGTTATGAATGAATGAGCTAACTCAGAGACAGTTACGTTTAAAAGAGACAAACCAGCGGTTCTCAAGCCAGTTCTAGATAGACGTCAGAGTCACTTATAATAAGATGAGAATAGCGGCATAAACAGAGACAAAAAATGAATGACAGAGGGATGGAAGGACGATATTTTTGAAGTTGATCATATAATAAAGCTGCTGTACAAAAGTTGTATACTGTGGTAGAAAGTTGGGCAGAAGAATCCCCTTCCATCTGACTGCTGAGATTCTGTATAAATGTAAATAAACATTGCACGTTCGTTCACCGTTGTTAGAGTGCAATCTGTTCCATCGAGTTGAATCACCTACCATCTGTGCTCAGCTATTTGTAAACGTTTAGAGTAAATCACCATCACCAAAATCATCGACCACCCACTGATAGGGCAATGATTCGAAAGTCCACTATACGTCTACATCATCAACACGCACGGCCGCACTGTCTTGTTTACAAATATATGCATTTTTGTTTGTTTGTTTTTTGTTAAATGAAAAAAAATATCGCGTTCAACCCTTGATGGGTTATAATTAGGATCTATTGAGTAGTTAATCCAAGATAATAATTTTGATTTCCGATTTCAAAATATGGCATCATCATCACACCCCCCCCCCCCCCTTTTTTCCTCCTTTCCTCCCCCCCCCTTTTTTTTTCCCCAAATCCACTCAGTTCAAACAGAGTAAATCAAAAATATAAAATTGTGTGAAATGCTTTTTTTGTGTTAATAAAGTTTTGCCTCGTGTTCAACCTAGTCGGTTATATTAGGGCGCATGTCCAAATATAAAAGACCATTAGTTCTGAGATGATCTATTGTGTGATATGCTGAAATGTGCAGGCATACACTGAATTAGACGCAGGCCTTGAAAGCACGAATCCAATAGAACACGAAGAACGAAGACATTTCTATGTTTGGTCTTTATTTCTTTGCTCGACAAATTCGCCATATGATGATGATAGGAAACTCTTTACAGAGCGATACAACAGGAAGCAATCTGATCATCAGAAGGAGTCCCCCCGTCCGACAAGTGTTTCGGCCCTATATACTCCTTTACACTCTAAGGGGGGCGGGCCCACTTGGGTCATGACTCCCAAGCGTCTCAGCTTCCTGTTGTCTTGCATCGAAAATGAACCCATTTCACTTATGGTAGCAACTTTAAATTCCACAACTCCGCCAGCCGTGGAGGCAATTGTGAAAGTAACAAGGAGAAGACAAATTATTCCGTTCGTTCCGTCGCACACACTGAGACACCAGCGCGAAGTCAACGAGTCGCCACTGCGCGTTCCCCACTGGACTTTTGATACTGACACCCCTTATAGTATACATCGCTTGTCGCCCCTGAGTCGCAGCCCGTTCACTAGTCCACCACAAACCTCAGCATATTGTGGACTTAGAAAAATTCATGGTGTTTTCTGTACCGCAGCGTTTATTGTTACGATCTCCATTCCCCATTGCGGTTGTTCCACAGCCAGCCTGATGCCTTTTCGGCAGTTTCACTAAGCCTCTTCAGGGCCCTTGTTCTCGACTGTCCCCTCAGCCCCAACAGTTTCAATAGATCATACACTGATGCAGCCACAAGCCCTCTTGCGCCCACTTCAACAGCCATGACCCTTGCAGTGAACCCATCGTGTCTCAGATCCGCGGCCAGATCACTATACTTGGCCGCTTTGAACGAATGTTGCTCATCTAATCTGGATTCAAATGGCACTGTCAGTTCAATCAGTATGTTTGCTATTCGCCGTCATTCTTGCCAGATCTATTGTCGCAGCAAGCTCATTTAGCACTTTGTTATGGCGCCAAGTGTATCGCCCTTGCCCTAATGACACCTTACACGCTGAGAGCACGTGTTCAAGTGTCTGCCTCCCCTGGCACAGGGGGCACTGCTCATCATCCGACTTTCCCCATTTCACAAGGTTGGTGGCCGACGGCAGCAGGTCATATAGTGATCTGACAACGAAGCTGAGCCTAAGAGGTGCCATATGCCATATATCATTCCATGTCAAGGCCCTCTGCAGGGCTCCTTCCCATGTAGTCCATTGGCCTTGTTGGACCTGCTGCACTGCTTTTGCAACCTCTTATCATTCTCATAAATGATCTGTAAAGTTACTAAATCTCAGACTTAAGGGTCTTTTGTGTTTGGATATGCGCCCTAATATAACCGACTAGGTTGAATGGGACGCGCCTCGCCAAAACTTAAAAAAAAAAAAATTTGTAAAGCTTATGAATTAATTATTTGAAGGTCACAGAGTGCTTTGTTTGAAATCTAAACAATATTCCGTCTAGGGTCATCGCCTGTCTTGACCAGTTCGCAAGTACTAGCTCTGCCTGATATGACCTAGATTTGTTAACGACGCACTGACTTCGCCTGACAGAAGTACAGTTATTTCGATTTTTTAATTAACCGTTGAACTTAAATATTGTTGAACTTTCACCTTGCTGTTTGTTTTAAACCGATAGCGAAAGATATCGTGTTTCACTGTTGGTAGGTGATAAGTAGGGTACAGTGTATATAGCGTTTATTATTTTAGGTAACATATTCAGTTTGCACGCTGAAATAGTTATTCATTCTGCTGTAGGCTAAATAGGGTAAATGAAAATTTATATTTCTATGAATGCATATGTGTGATTTTTAAATTAATAAAAAGGAATCGCAGGTCATCGATTGAAAGTGATCCAGTTGACAGGACTTGTAAACTGTTTACTGCAGTGTAAAATAGCATTATTTTCGTTTGCTTTAAATTGTAATTTAAAATAGGACAGACAGCTGACGCTGAGAAAACTAAATTCTCACCAAGATGTTTTCAAACTGGCATATTAATAATGATGTAAATATAGGCTATACATTTAAATCGTTCTTCCGTGACTACTTTAAAAGTCAATAGGCCTATCGGATTACTCATATGCATGAGGTAGGCCTATCACATGCGTCTTAGAGAATTAGTGTATTTTTGGAGCCTATATTAGATGGGGCAAGTATCATAAAGAGATGTATGTAGGCTAATATTTTATGTAGGCCTAGACATCGAATTTAGTTTGTTTCTGCTTTCATTGTTGTTCCAGGATGGACATTTGCTAATTTTTTGCTACAAATTTTCTCCCCGACCCCTTCTCCACCTTGAAATTCAAAGAGAAAGTGAACAGTAGCCTAATGGCAATATCGTAATATAGCCTACGCTTTATAGTTTTGTTTTTTTTTAAATAATTTTCTTATTGATTGACCAGGTAAGACTTATGTGCTGCGTGCTTTCGATGCACATAGAATTTTTTTTTTTAAAGAAAAAATATTTCCTTCAACCTCTGATGGGTTATAATTAGGATGTATAGTGTAGCTAATTCAAGATAATAATTTTGAACGTATATCAGGGTTCGAAAACAGGCGAGGCTAAAAAGACTAGGCTGTATATAACATTTATGACACTGTAAATCACTGTGGCAGGGTTAATAATTGTGATTGAAATGAAATACAGTGGACTATTTATTCCATACTGCCTTAAAAAAAGAACTCATATGCACAGTAAAAAGGGTTAGGTTTAGGTAGTTGAAGTGAAGAACAGTGGGCTATGTTCATCTCCAGGGGTCGGGAAACTTTTTTGGGTATTGCCCCAAAATCTATTTGTGGTAAATGATATTACCCCCAGACTAAAGCCAAAAAAAAAAAAAAAAATAAGCTAATTGCTCTTAAAATGAAGAATAAACTGCTCTCAAAGTCAAGAATTAATAAAAGACTTACAAAGCCACACATGCTGTCATAAGAATAGCACACATACAAAATTGATAAAAAGGATTGAAGAACTAAACAATTTCATTCACAACATCTCCACTTCAGGTTTTGGAAAAATGGTGCTGTTTCATATTTAATAAAACAACATCCATATCAGGGCCTTTTGATGTCAGAGCAACTTGGATGCTGTCTTCGGGGTCCAACCGATTTCTGGATTTTGTTTTAAAGTTCATAAGGGTAGAAAATCCTTGTTCACAAAGGTAGGTTGTTGCAAAAGGCAGCAGCATTTTTGTCGCTTCTACATGTTCAGTTTTAAAAGCCTTTGCAGTTTTTGACATCCAAAAAGATCAGAGATCTGTCTTGTTCTGAAATTCCATGCGTGCTTCACTGTTCAAGAAGTGCCTCTGCCAATCCTTCAGGCACATCAGCAAGTTGACAGTTGAAGGGATTTACAACCCAACTGACAGTATGTGAATCAAGCTCTGGAAAGTAATCAGAGAACCGCTTTTTGAGTTTGGTCAGATGCCTTGTAACTGACTCCTTGATGTCACAAAGTCTGAGATCTTCACAATCTTCCAAAAACTTTGCTAGCTTTGGAAAGGCGGCTATCTTGTTTTGTTCCACTTTCTGGTTCCAGTACAGAAGCTTTGATCCAAATCTTGAAATGCTGAAATTTTTTCTTTTGCTAAAAAGATATTGATGCTTTTCCCTTGCAATTCCTTGTTCAATGAATTCACATGTCTAAAGATGTCAGCTAAATATGCGAGATGTGCAAGCCAAGTGGAATTTCTCATCTTATCTGCAAGGGCATGTTTTTGTTGCACCAGAAAGATTTTTAGTTCATATCTGGGAGAGCCCACACTCGATTCAGAACATTTCCACATGAAAGCCACCTGTATGAAAAAGGAGGCCTGGATATTCAGCTCCCCCATCCTTACATAAATCACGAAATAGCTGCCTGTTTAGTGCATGCCCTTTGACAGCATTGGAAATCTTGATTACATCATTCACTACAGCTTCCAGTTCAGGTTCCAATTGCTTCACAAGCAAAGCCCTAGTCGGGAGTCGAGATCATAACTGGCATTTTTAAGGACTAGCCAAAATAGCGTCTTAATTACACTGGCTAACAAAAAAAAAATTTTTTTTTCTTTCTCTAACATTTCTATGTTTTTCTGGTCAATTTTAATGCGCTGTTTTTAAATCTGCAAACCGTTTTTCTCTATCAGGTCGGGATCTCGAGAAATACGCAATTGAAGTTTTTTTAACAACGCATACAGTATTATAACATCATTCGTACAAGAAGTATAACAGTTATGTAGGCTTGAATTTCTTTGCAGTCGACTTTCGTCGGTGAATGGCATGTGGTACATCGCGATGAAACATCCAACAATAATCGGCAAGCATGGTCACACTCCACCGTCCTTGATAACGTGACTCCATTACAGCGATATCTTGATGGAATCGTTCTCCATGTTCATCGCTGACTTCGCCAAGGTTGTCAGGGAAAAAGTCAAGATGCGAATCGAGCAAATGGATTTTGAGGGACATGTTACAGCCCATAATTCTGTATGCATCTATGCACTGCTTAACAATATGCACATAGTCGACAGATTTGTGATTTCCCAGAAAGTTATCGACGATCGATTTGAATGCCATCCATGCGTGAAGTTCACTACCATGTAACAAGTTCTCGAATTGTTTGTCTGCAATAACTTTCCTAATATGAGGTCCTACAAAGATACCTTCCTTTATCTTTGCATCGCTAACTTGCGGAAACTTTTCTCGAAGATAAGTGAAAGCTTTGCTCATTTTATCTAATGCTTTTACGAAATTCTTCATGAGCCCCAACTTTATATGTAACGGTGTTAAAATGATGCTGTCTTTGTTAACTAATGGCTCGTGTATTACATTTTTATGCCCGAGCTGCATACGATCCCTGATAGGCCACACCTTTCTTGCATAATGTTCCTGTCTGTTGCGGCTGTCCCATTCACATAGGAAGCAACAAAATTTAGTATACCCAGTCTGCATGCCCGTGAGAATTGCAATGACCTTTAGGTCTCCACAAATCCGCCATTGGTAGTCATTGTACTTTATTTTTGCCAAAAGTATAGCCATATTGTCATAAGTTTCTTTCATATGAACAGAGTAGGCGACTGGAATTTTGCAATAGCAAATGTCATCATCCATCTCAAAGTATTGAACAAGTTCTCTGTGTCTATGACGAAATTTAGATATCAAAGTATTGGGCGCTAAAAGATTCCATTCTTTGAGTCGCGAACCGAGTAATTCCACTTGTCCTTTGGTAAGAGCGAGATCACGTATTAGATCTGAAAGGTTAATTAAGTGAACACCATCATTCACCGGTATATAATCCGAGTCAGAATTAGTTTCTGAAGCAGGTAAACTATCACTTTCTGATGGTTCATTCACGTCCAACGGATATTGTTCTGGTGGAACTGGGATCGGACACGTGATTGGATCACGAGACACTGGTTTCGAAACCGATTCAATATTTGGATAAACCACAGACTTTCTAGTTTTAAAAGTGAAACCATGAATATTTGTCAAGCAGAAGTAACAATCAGTATCGTGATTTGTCTTGTTCATGCCATATTACTGGCACTCCAAAAGGCATCGACTTATGCTTCGGCGATTTTCGTAACCAACCTGCCAATGTATTTGCACAAAGTCGAACAAACTGCATTTGGCTTCCAAGATTTATTTGCATCATCAACTTTCGAATCGAAATAAAGTTCATATGCTTTCTTTAGTAATGGTGTAAAGTTTTTCTGGTGAACACGATCGGTAAAATATCCGCACACGTAACAGAACAGATCAGCCGAATTTCTACAACTTCTAGAAGCCATATTTCGCTCAGAATTATTTCAAAATACAGTAACTATTGGAAAAAATAGCGTAACATATGTCATGCATCTTTTAGCAGTATAAAAAGTGGAATTATTTTGCATTTTATTAATTTTTAATAAGTTATGTAGTAAAAATGAAACGGAGCACATAACGGTTTCCCAAAAATATATGTATTCACAAATATCTTAAAAACCTGACGTGATAGAGATAAACGGATTTCAAATTTGAAATCAGCGCAAAAAACTGACATAAGAACACTTATTCTTATATAAGAAAGAAAAATGTTGTTTGTCAGTGTTATCAAGGGAGTTAATTTTATAAAAGTGGGAATTTATTGTTGATCTATTAAAATTGGGGGGGGGGGGGGCGCAAAACAATTAATAAGTGAATGAGTTCGATAACCTCACAATACTTTTATATGTATTTTTTTTTAGCCTTCATTACCCCCAAAATTTTCATTTTTACCCCATTTGGGATAATTTACCCCTGGCCTGTTCCCCGACCCCTGATCTGTATCATTCAAGTAAGTCGCCAACGTCGTTAGGGTGAGGATTAAGGTTAGGTTTAGGATATCTAACCCATATCCCTTTTTACTACATCTCTGAATTCTTTTTTTTTAAGGCCATGCCGAACAGACGGCCCATTGTTCTTAATTTCAACCGGTATAGGTATCCTAACCCTAACGACTTTGACGATTTACCAGGAGGACATCAGAGCACACTGTCCATCATTCTTGATGTCAACCATAATTGTAACCAGTGTATATTTTTCTATTTGAGTCTTTGTCCATATTTCTCATTTTTGTTGTCTGCATTATAAGGGCGTTCATATTCCCTTTCTTAAAACTTTTGTTGTGGAGGCATTAATATTTCAAAGGCCAAGTCAACAGTTATCATTACATATAAAATAAAGGGTTGAATTGAAGCAGAGTGGGCTTTAAATATCCTAACCTTAATCATAACCCTACACATTTCTTGGCAGTAATATAGACAAAGTTGGAGGGACAGACAATGATATCAAAATAAGAATACAAAAAGCAAGAGGAGCTTTCATTGCATTGGGAAACATATGGAGAACGTGAGAAATCAAGTTCGATAAGAATCTTCAGCTCAAATGTCAAGTCAGTCCTATTGTAGGCTCTGAGACATGGAGAGCAACAAAAACAACAAACCAAAAAGCCACAGACTGATATAAACGGGTGCTTGCGTAGAATAGAAGGACTGAAATGGTATGACAAAGTCACAAATGTGGAATTGATGACAAGAACCAGACAAGTGCCAGTGGAACAAGAGTTGAGAAGAAGACGCTTGTGATCGGTAGGACACACATTGAGGAAACCTGTTGATAGCAGTCCATACAAGGTAGTCCGTATTCTGGAATCCACAGGGAAAGAGAGGCAGAGTTAGACCAAAAAACACATGGAGAAGAGAACTGGATACAGAGGTGAAAATGATGAGGAAAAATGGAAAGAACTTGAGTGGATGGCACAGGATAGGAAGACTTTGCATGTGTTTGTTGAAGGCCTATGCTTCTCGGGGAGCTAAAGGGTATTGATTGATTGATAACGACGTTAGCAACTTACTAGGATGACATCGAAGAACACGACCAGCTGTGCTTCATTTCAACCAAATAAAGTTTAGCTTATCAGAAATAATAATTTAATAGAAGGGCTACAGTGAATTGCTATCTGTATAATTAATTGCAGGATTTCAGCTGAAATGCACATGTTTAGTTCTCAGCAGTAATAGTTACGCACAATAATGAGATTGACAGTAGTCCTACAGGTGTGAAATGGAACATGTACTCCGATATAAGTTGTCCACATCATTAGAATAAGAATTTTTCGTAAACCTAATCCTAACCCTTACACTTTTTAACTGTTTCTGAATTCTTTTCTTTAAGGCCGTATTGAACAGATGGTCCACTAAACTTCATTTCAACCGGCCTACATTTCTATGGCTGCTTTTAAAAAAAAAAAATTTACGAACAAAATATATTGTTAAAACTCCAATGGGTTATAATTACGATATACAGTGTCAATAATTTTAGATAATTTGTTTTGATTGCTGCTATTTTGCTATCAGCTTATGCTATTATCCCTCCTGGAGTAGAAAATACAGTTTATCCAAATTATGGGTGTTGGTTGAATTGCAATGAAGAAGTGTGGGATGTGTATTTGATGTCATTCAAATAAGTCACCCATGTCATTAGGATTCTTAATTCTAACCCTTACCCTTTATTACTGTATCTCTGAATTCTGTTTTAAGGCTGTATCGAACACATGTCTCACTGTTCTTCATTTCAACCATGTATGTGATTTATATTCTCTTCTTTGGCCTAAAATTGTAAGCTCTTCATGATTGTTATGTTGTAAAAGAGGGGTGTGTGAAATCTTGAGGTGCTGTGGTTAATAAAAAGATGGTGTGTGTATATCATACATGCCACACCTCAGAGATGAAAAACCTGTACAAAAAATTAAAAAAACCTGTACAAAGACCCGCAAAACCTGTACAAAGACCCGCAAAACCTGTACAAAGACTGAAAAACGTAACAAAAGAGTTTATTCATGTAAAAGTATATTCAATTAGATGGTTCTGCACCATCATAGTGACATGCGGCCTTTGCCTTTTTAAGCATGTCTTCACTTGCTTTAAAACCTAAACAACAAGAGTTAGAATTTATTTTGCATTGTAGAAATGCTGTGACTGTATCATCATTTAGTCTATTTCTGCAGTCCGTGTGAATCTTTTTCATCATAGAGAAAGACCTCTCACAGTCAGCATTGCTGTGAGGCAATGTCAATAAGCGTTTCACTATGACTGCCAGACTGGGAAATCGTGTACGACCAGTGCTAGTTTTCAGGTTGATTATGTCAAGCCAGTACCTAGAAAAGCTTCTTTTTTGTCCAGCGTCAAATCTTGAAATACATTCATCAGGCAGCAAACAATAATCTTCAAATTCATCCTTTAACACCTCTTGGTCTAAATGTGGTGCAAAAGTGTTGGCCAGCTTACAGATTGCTGTATATTGAACTGTGTCTTTAAAGGCTGGATCAAGAATTTTGATATCCTTAAGGACTCATTAAGTTCTCAAATGGAAATTTATCCAATATCTTTTTCACAACAGCAACATAAAAGTTCCTCACATCTCTGAAAAATGAATTTCTCACTTGAGAACTTATATCTAACTCTTCCAGTAATGTCCTGTTGGACAGACCAACAGCAAGTGTATGGTCATCATGCTGTAGATCACGTTCAGCATACTTTAACAATCTTATATCTTTCACCTCTTTTACATATTTCATCTCTACAAATTTGACAATAAATTTTCGTAGCAGACGATCCATTTCATCCATCATACCACCTATTTGGGACTCATCTGTCTGAAACAATTTGTTAAATTCAGTCAACAGAGGTAGCACAAATTGGAGAAAACGTAGAGTCATCTGGGTCAGTGGTGATTTTAGTAACTGATGAATGTTTTTGACACGGCATGGTTTTTCCATATCGTCGTGGCTCTCGAAGTATGAAGATAGAGCAGAATATTGATTTAAAATTCTGTCCACTACTTTCTGCAAAGAAAGCCAGCGAGTCTGGCAGTGCTTTAGTATGTCTAGTGCATCCACTCCTGTAAACAGTTGAAACTCTCTGTATGATTTTTTCCGTTTTGAGCTATGCTCAAAATGATAGAAGATATCTATCAAAAGGTCATCAACAGGAATAGTCAGCTGCTTTATACCCTCCTTGGCACAAAGATTTGCAAGGTGGCAAATACACCCTATACTAAACACATCAGGGTTCTTGCTCTTGATTCGCGTTAGTACAGAGTTTGATTTGCCAACCATTACATTGCAGTTGTCACTTGCAAAACCTATACAGTTAATCCATGGGATTTGTAAGTCGCTGAACACAGCATCAATATCACTGAAAATAGCTTCACTGGTTCCACCAGTACCGACCGGCATGCCCAGCAACCTGGTTCTAGGTCCTATGCCATCTTCAAATACCCTCACCATTATAGCTAAACGCTTGTCAGTTTTTCTATCATTTGACTCATCGATCATCAAGGAGAAAGGTGTCTTCCTGCATAATTTGATGACTGGCTCCGTTGCAGATGGAGCCAAGCAGTTTTTAATAATGGCTGTTGTTTTGGTTCGCTTGCATTTGAAACGTTTGGCAATAGCACTGCCCGGAAATATCTCAGCTGATAAGTCTGAAAAATGGTCAGCTATAGAAGCAGCTATGTTGTGTTGAGCAATAAAATTTGCAAATAAAACTTCAGCCCTCGTTATTTTTTATCATCTTCTTGTTGAGGCTGAGTAAAGAAGGCCTTGATAGAACTTCCGTTCTTCAGCTGATAGTTCCTTTCATGCAGTTTTGTTTTGAAATGCTCCCTCACATCGTGTAAGCCAGATGCCATCACTTTAATATCTCTATTGCATATTCTACAGTATGCATGTGAAGAGCCTAATTTGGATGTCTCAATAATCCCAGGGAATGTAGTTGTCCAGTCAGATTGAAACTTCCCACGACGTTGATCTTCTTCTAACCTCCTTTTTTTAAAGTTAGGCTCAGCCATGCTGTTAGATGGATGCAATATTTCCTGCTAGACAGAAAAAAAAAATATTAATGTGAAAAAGTAAATACAAATATTAATAATCAATTTGAAAAAATATAATTATTTGTAATTTTAATATTATATAATGAAATAGAATCTTGGAAAAAAAATTAATACAATTTATGGTTGAAATGAAGAACAGTTGCTGTGTTTTCTATAGTGCCTTATAAAAGTACAGGCCTAAAGAGACCAGTAATAAGCATTATGGGTTAGGAATCTTAAATTTAAAATCTAATAAATTTTTTGCTAAAGCTGGTAATGAAAAAATATAAACTAGCGCTGGCGTAATATTAGCCTGTATATTTTCTACCGAACTTCAAAAATTGGAATAGCCGTTAAAGCCCAACTGGTAGTTTTAAATAGACCTTCCCATACAAATTTTAGTGTCAATCAAACATTGATAGTAGGCTAATTAATTATTTAATAATTATAAATCATTGAATGACCGTAATGATGACCACCAAAGGCAAAATAACATTGTTTTTTTAAAGAAACGAAATTAAAACTAAGAAGAGAAGTAGGCTAACTCCAAATAAACTTTTCTCTGATCGAGTTAAGATGTAAATTTTCCACGCTATTGTGGTTTTTTTTTTTTTTTTTCAGTTTCATAATTTGGTAATATCGGAATGACGTTCGCCGAATGCTCCGCGTGTATTTTCGTACCATTTAGATTTAGGGTTAACCCTAGCTGTAACCCTAATTATAACTCTAAATGGTACGAAAATACATGCGGAGCATTCGGCGACCGTCATTACGTTATTAGGCTACCCATAATTTGTAGGCTATTGTATTATTTTTCAAATTTACATTTCTTACGCACTTTCTACAAGTTTTAGTGAAATCAAATAATATGTAGTGGTATCAGCCTTTTTTTTTTTTTACCAGCCGTAAATAATCAATTATGCTAAACCTTAGGGGAAAAGAAAGCATAGGCCTAAGTTATCTGACAGTTAAATCTAACTTCATCTAAACAATGTTATTGTAATATTTTTTTAAAAATGAATTACTTACCAATACTAAACTGGAAATTAATCCTAAACAATAGGCTCGACTCAAAAAAGATTTCAGTGCTGCGTAATCGTTCAAATAATCAGTAACCTCGCGCTAGCTTTAGCGAAAAATTGTGAATGAACACGCCACGCACATCCCGCGGCAATTGAAAAATAGGCAGCTTGATTTTCATTGGTTATTTTTTTTTTTATCCACTTGGCTTAAAATCTCGCCGAATCTCATGACGCAAATTGTGTAGTGGCACAAGATTTATATGTATATTTAATAATTAGGCGAAAAAACCCGTACAGACCCGTGTACGGCCCGTACACATCTGAAAACGCAAACACCCCGTACAGATTATGGGTAAACCTTTAAGTGTGGCATGTATGGACTGTATATGAAATCTTGAGGTGCTACGGTTAATATTTAATTTACTCTTAATTTGACATTAGTAATGTGAATAAAATTATGGATAATATTTAATTTACTCTTAATTTGACATTAATAATATGTGTAACTAATTCTTTATATTTTAAATAAATGTCATATATAAATTTGTGTTCTTGTTAAATAGGCCGAAAGTTTGACTATATTGTGCAGTTGTTTGAAATGAAGAACATTGTGACATATGTCTGATTCCGCCAAAATGCCCGTTGATTTTCGGAGGCCAGTTAAGTCACCTACTTCAATTTGACCTTAAATAAGAAGTCAGAAAAGCAGTAATAAGGTTAAGAACCCTAACCCTAAACGCTAATTCTAACCTAAATCCTAACACTACAGATGTTGGCAACTTAATTGGCCACAGGATCAATAGATATGTGGGTGAAATCTGATATCTCCCCTACTGTTCTTCATTTCAACCTGTGTAGTTCCCTCGGAATGTCTGTTCTCAGTAACTATTGTTCTGTAGTTATGTGTGAATTGTATACCTGCAAATAGCCTAACATTGGCATTCTCTGTTGTTCATACTTCTTACATTTTAGGAGGAAATGCTATGTATTATTGTACTGTAGACATTCAACACAGACAGGTTAAACCATACTAAAATAGCCCAATCTCAGCTGATTTAACTTCTTCTTCTTCTTTGATCCTTAGCCGCCGACCGTCAAAGCAGTCAGTGGCCATCACGCCTAGTGGCGTCTTGTAGGGCAACAACAAATTGATTCCACTTTGCTCGGTCAGTGGCCATCCTTCATACAGTGCCCCAACTCAGGTTCATTCTTTGCATCTCAGCCTCCACAGTCCTCCGCCAGGTTGTTTTTGGTCGGCCTTTCTTTCGTTTTCCTTCAGGGGTCCAAAGCATAGCTGTTCTTGTGATGGCATCGGGGTCTCTTCTGAGGACATGACCAACCCAGCTCCAGCGTCTGCCAGCTATGATGGTGTGCATGTCCTCTTGCTTGCTCCGAGTAAGCAGACCTTGGTTGGTGATGGTATTCGGCCAAAAGATTCGGTGAATCCTTCTTAGGCATGTTGTGTGAAAAGAGGACAATTTTGACATTTCCTTCTCTGTAACTCTCCAGCATTCCGCACCATAGAGAAGCACAGAAAGCACACAGCTCTGGTATAATCTTAATTTTGTGCTGTATTGGGAGGACTTCCAGATGTTGTTTAGGCTAAAGAAGGCTGTTCTTTCCTTATTCATTCTGACATTGAACTCTCTGCCTGCCCCGCCGTCTGGTGTTACTATGCTTCCTAGGTATGTGAAGGTATCTGTCTGTACCAATTGCTGATTCCTTACTGATATGGGCTCAGGGTTGCTCACATTGAGCGTCATGACCTCAGACTTCTTTAAATTGATATTCAAGCCCACCTGCTGGCTAAACTTATTAAGTCTATCCGTTTCTTCCTGGATGTGTTGATGTGAATGTGCTAGTAGTGCAATGTCATCTGCATATTCCAGATCTTCCAATGTAGAAAATGTTGTCCATCTTATTCCTCTTGGACTGCTCTCTGTTGTCTGGCGCATCACCCAGTCTATGACTGTTAAAAATAGAGTGGTTGATAAGGGGCATCCCTGTCGTACTCCTGTCTTCACCTCAAAGGTTAGGTTGCTCTGCCCAACACTACACGTAAAGTTGGCATAGAGGCTTTTTATGATTGACACTATGCAGCTTGGAATTCCATAAGCCCTCAGTATTTTCCATAAACTGTCCCTATGTATGCTGTCGAAGCCTTTTCAAAATCAACAAAATTAATGTAAAGCTGTCTTTGCCATTCTGAGCACTGCTCTATAATGTTCCTGAGAGTGAATATATGATCTACACATCTCCTGTTCTTTCTAAATCCTGCTTGTTCTTTCCTCAGTTTGTGGTCTACTGCCTTTGAAATTCTCTGTATAATTATCCTGCCTAGTATTTTGCTGGGAACTGAGAGAAGAGTGATTCCTCTCCAATTATTGCAGTCTGCAAGATCTCCCTTCTTGGGCAATTTGACAATTATTCCTTTGTTCCACTCTGATGGTGTTGTCCCCGTTTTCCAGACTTGTGCAAATAGTGGTTCTAATAGTTCTGCTGCTAGCTCAGGGTCTGTCTTAAATAGCTCTGCATTTAAGTTATCATGGCCCGGAGCTTTGCCGTTCTTTAACCCTTTGATTGCTGTGATGATTTCTTCTTTGCGTGGAATGTCTGTATTCACATCTAGATCGTTTTCCGCTTCAGGAACATTCAATTGTGTCTCTGGTGGTTCCTTGTTCAGAGTTTCTCTGAAGTGCTCTGCCCATCTTGTTTCCTGTCCCTCTGCTGTCGTGATGAGATTACCTTGCTTATCTCTTACTAATGTAATATTGTTTGCACCTCGTTTTCCGCTGATGAATTTAGTTATTTTTGTATACTGTGCTTTGTTCATTTCTCAGTGCTGCCTCCTCTGCCTGTTTTGCAAGATCGTCTAGGAAATTCCTTTTGTTGGCTCGGGTTTGGCGTTTAACTTCCTTGTCCAGCTGACTGTACTGTTCGCTATATAGTTGCTTTAACCTGGGGGACTTCGCTTCTGTTTTCTTTCTTTTCATTTCCTTTCTCATCGTTATGGTGTTTAATGTTTCTGGTGTTATCCAGTCTTGCTTCTTCCTTTCCTGGAATCCCAAGCATGATTTGCTGCTTTCTTTGTATATTGTTGAAATGGTGTTGAAATTCTGGTCTATATCATCAGTCAATGTCTTTTCCTGACTTTTGGCAAATTGATATCGTTTCTTTATGTCGGCCGCAAAAGTTTTTCTGTTAAGGGAGTTCTTCAATTTGCTGATGTCAAACCTTTTCTGTGTAATTACAGTTGGTGCAGCCCTTCTTAGTTTCACTTTCAGTTTTGCTACTACTAAATGGTGATCACTTCCCACATCTGCACCTATTCTTACCTTCACATCTTGTAATGCATGTCTCCATCTACCGTTAACAATGATGTGGTCTATCTGGTTTCTGTCCCGACCATTTGGTGATTCCCATGTTAATTTGTGAATTTCTTTATGTGGGAAGAGTGTTCCTCCAATGACCAGGTTGTTAATGCTACAGAAACTTATTAGTTTATCCCCATTTTCGTTTGCTGTTCCGCTGCCGCATTTCCCCATTGTTCTTTCATTATATGTATTGTGTGTACCAACTTTCGCATTGAGGTCTCCCATTACTATAACAAGATCATATCTAGGTGTGTCTTCCATTTCTTTCTGCAGTTGTTGATAGAATTCATCCTTGACCTCCTCATCGCTATCATTCATTGGTGCGTAGCATTGTATTATTGTAGTGTTCGTGAATCTCCCTCTCAATCTTAATCTTATCAGTCTGTTGTTGATGGGTTTCCATTCCAGTAATGTCCTTTCTATTCCTTTCTGTAGAATAATGGCTACGCCTTCATTGTGCTGTCCATCCTCTCTTCCAGAGTAAAGTACTGTTTCTCCTGTTGCTGTTTTAACTTTTCCTGCCCCTGTCCATCTGCTCTTGCTTATCCCTAGAATGTGTAACCTATAGTTTCTCATTTCTGCCGTGACCTGTCTTAGTTTACCTGTCTCGTACATTGTCCTGACATTCCAAAAACCTATTCTTGTATCCTGTTTTGCGGTCAGGACATCCGTTTTCATGTCAGTGGCTTCCTTTCGGCTTTCACCACTGACAGTCATACGAGCCACAGACTATGAATGTCCATCCCGCAGCAAAGTTTGTTCATTTATTGTTGTTTCCATAACTTCATTGTTATTTTTACACAGACAGGAGTGTCAGCCCTATGCTAAAACCCCCAACCTGGAGGACCAGGGTACCAGCTTTTGTCTGACCCCTACCCACACAAACCAGTCCAGCTTGGTTGAACCTACCAGGAGTAAAACTCCCACTGGCATAGCTCTGGGGATTGTCAGGGTACGCAAGCTGCCATACCGCTACAAGGTATAGGTACCATTGATGGCAGAGCTGATTTAACTGACTTACTTTATTCCACTTGTACCTTGGGGTTTAGAGGTTTTTTTAGAGTGAGCACCATGCTATCCTATAGGCTGTCTTCCTTTTTGACCTGGTTCCAGTCTAGTCCTCTGTCCTTCAGAGATTGTCTGATGTTGTCCTTCAGAGATTGTCTGATGTTGTCCTTCAGAGATTGTCTGATGTTGTCCTTCAGAGATTGTCTGATGTTGTCCTTCAGAGATTGTCTGATGTTGTCTTCAGAGATTGTCTGATGTTGTCCTTCAGAGATTGTCTGATGTTGTCCTTCAGAGATTGTCTGATGTTGTCCTTCAGAGATTGTCTGATGTTGTCCTTCAGAGATTGTCTGATGTTGTCCTTCAGAGATTGTCTGATGTTGTCCTTCCAGCGAATTCTGGGTCATCATGGAGGTCTAGATCTCTGGTTCTTGGTTTCCCATACTAGTCATCCTTCTCCCATTCTGCAGACGTGGCCAATCCATTGTAACTGGGATTTTTAAAATGTGGCCTGAAAGATTTGGTTTAAAATGTGACATGTTTACATAAGTAGTAAGCAGTTCATAAATAAATCACCTATATACATATATATATATATTTATAAATTCAGATATCAAAATAGCCCAAGATTGCCAAAATCGTGATTTAAAAATTAGCGCAAAGAAACATTCAATTTTCAGAATATTTTGGTTTTCAGGTGTTTGGATAAAATATGATAGAACTGTAATATATAAAAGAAGAGAGAAGATAATGCTGACACCAGATAGACTACACATTGAGCAAGCCTGCTGATAGAGACTACACATTGAGCAAGCCTTATGATAGAGACTACACATTGAGCAAGCCTGCTGATAGAGACTACACATTGAGCAAGCCTGCTGATAGAGACTACACATTGAGCAAGCCTGCTGATAGAGACTACACATTGAGCAAGCCTGCTGATAGAGACTACACATTGAGCAAGCCTGCTGATAGCATCACATGACAGTACTTGTTCTGGAATCTCCATTGTAATAGAGATGTAGAGAGATACAGAAAAATGCATGGAGAAAGGAACTGGAGGCTGACATGAAAGGGAGAAGGGAACAACTTTGACTAGATGGCACAACACAGGAAGACTTCTTTTGACAGTTTTTTTTATTTCGAAGGCCTGTGCATCAGCTGAAACATAATGATAGTAATGATGATGATGATGATATTGTAAATAAACTGTCTTTTTTCCTTTTTCAATCTTTTCAAAAAAAATTTGATTGTAAATTAATGAGCAATAAATACATGAGACAAATGGCTCTGTATGCAGAATTGGCAAACATCGTTTCATTTCTTTTTTTAATTATATTTTTATTGGTTTTTTTTTCAGATTTAGAATTTAACCACTTCATTAAACTGCAAGAATTTAATCCTTCCAGTAAACTCTGCAAGAATTTTATCATTCCGATAAATTGTGCAATAGATTTATCATTCCAGTAAACTGCAAAAATTTTAAACATTCCAGTACATTGTGCAAGAGTTTTATCATTTCAGTAAATTGCTGATCAGCTTTACAGAGCATCTTTCACGTCCTTCAACAGTATCAGCACTATGGCAAAAGCATACAAATTTATGTATGCTGTCACAGCTGTCTGCTTTATATTGTCATTAGTCAGTGCCTATTCTAGACCTGAGAATGATCAAAAGTGGAACCAAGCTGACACACACAGCCAGTCATATTTTGGTCAAGTGTCCCGAGTCACCAGAGTTGCTCAACAAAGGCAGTACATTGAAAGTGCCAATGTTCAAGAAGAACTTGATAAAATATCAGAGACATTCTCCAGCCTTTCAAGTGCATTCAGCAAACAAACCCTCAGGAAACATCCAACATTCTTAACAGGTCGTGATGGTGCAGCTAACACGATAGACTTTCAGAAGATGTTAATGTCTGCTGTGGAAACATTAGCAGCAGAAGCTGACTCACCTTCTACGTGTGCGAATGACACATCAAGCTTTCTAATCGGTTTAATTAATAGAGAGTCGTGGGCTATACAGTGTAAGTATTACAAATGATTTTTAAAAAGTTTCATTTACTAATTATATAGTATCCTTTTGCTTATATGCTAATTTTGTAAAGTTTCATTTAGTAACTGTTCTTTTTGTATGAACAAGTTTAGAGGAATCTTCTTGATCTTTTGTTTTATCCTTGAGTTGGATGAGGTTACTGCCTTCATCTAGAACAGCGGTTCCCAACCTTTTTTCACTTGCGTACCCCTTGGCAGCCCATTTCTATAAATTGTACCCCTAATATTAGCAAAATATTTGAAATTAATATAGTTGCTGTTATTCAAAATTTATAGATTATAACCAGAAATAAAGGGGCCAACCACGGGATTTAAAAAACAATGTAATAAAAAGGTGAACAAACAGTGCATGTATTTTTTTTACATTTAAAAAATCAGAAGTTACAATAAAAATTAACACAATTAATTTATTAATAATAATAATAAAAACGTTGTTATTTTTAAAAGTTGAAATCACTTTTTATAACACACGTCACGTGACCATGACAAATGTTCAGTGCGATCCTTGAGCTTGTTTTGAGGCACATAGTTTTTTGAAATCAGGTTCAAGTGATGTAAGATACAGTCTCAATTCTGGACCTGCACTCAGTTTACTACGGTATTTATTTTTTATAAAGGTATAAGAAGAGAAAGCCCTCTCCACCAGCTCAGTATTTGTAAATGGCAACAGAAACTTAAGCGCCTTGTCGGTCAGCTGTTCATATTCTCTGCTGATGTCTCCCAAAAAATAATAAGGAATTTTCCTTTGAATTCAGCTATTAAAGTAGTATCAGTCGAAAGTTCAATCAACTTCTCTTTTTCGTTGATTGATAATGTGGCTGCTTGGAAATATTCTTCTTCAAAGGGATTTACAATCCAGTAGTTCTCTTTTCCAGGTTTCGGAAAGTACTTCTCGAAAGATGATTTTAGCCCTTTCAAGTGTTCAATTATTTTCTCGCTCATTTCCTGGGAGAGGTGCAGCTCGTTCTCAGATAGGAAATTGTGCAGAGTTTCAAATACCTTAGGCTGGCCTTTTTCAATACATGACCTCCAAAAATCTAATTTTTAAATCATAGATTCAATTTTGTCTGAAACATTGAAGATCGTTACCGAGCTATTCTGAAGTGCCAAATTTAGTTTGTTTATTTGTAGGAAAATATCCGATAAGTATGCAAGACTCTGAAGCCAATCACAGTCGTGTAACTTTGAAGTAAGTTGGAAAGGATGGTCTTCCCAAAAAAAGTTGGACTTCATGTCTAAGTTCGAACATATGTATCTTTTTTCCGCCATTACTCAATTTTTTTCGCGTACCCCTGAACGTCTTGTCGCGTACCCTCAGGGGTACGCGTACCACAGGTTGGGAACCGCTGATCTAGAACATTGCTTGTTAGTCTTTTAGAGTCTCGCACCCTTGAAGAGCATCTTATAATGCCTCGCATCTCACTATCTTCTAGCTCGCAAAATATGCCAGAGATGATTAAAAGAGACAGACTTATGTCTTTTTACATGAATTCAACAGAAAAATGTAATTAGAGGTCATACTTTTGCTGTTGTGTAAAATGTAGTTTCATAGCAGATAGTCCTGTTGGGGAGTGAAGTGTTTGAGACTTCACTTTCTAGGTCTCTTGTGTTTTATGAGGTGGATTCGCCTGTTCCCTTCCTTATTACCTTTGCCTTCTCTAACTCAAGAGCAGAGTCAGGTACCTATTTTCAGCTGGGTAGACTCGTGCATGATGCTATTAGGTTTCAAACCTGGTAACTGTAACAGAAGGTCTAGATCCAGATCTTGTAATGTACCTCAGTCAATACCCTTTAACTCCCCAAGGAGCATAGGCCTTCAAGAAACACATGCCAAGTCTTCCTGTCACGTAACATCCGCTCAAGTTCTTTCCTTGTCTTTTTCATCATTTTCACTTCTGCACCCAGTTCTCTTCTCCGTGTGTTTTTTTGGTTACCTCTGCCTCTCTTACCCTGGGGGTTCCAAAACATAGCCTGCTTTGTAATGCTATTCACAGATTTCCTTTATGTGTGTCATATCCATTGCCAGCGTCTTCTTCTCATCTCTTGTTCCACTGGCACTTGTCTGGTTCTTGTTTTCATTTCGACTGCAGTGACCTTGTCTTATCATTTTAATCCTTCTACTATTTGCAAGAACCCATTTATGAAAGTCAGTAACTTTTTGATTGTTGTTTTTTATGTAGTATACATAGAAGCAAACAAAGATGTAAGAAGGAACATCAGAAGAGACCAGAGGAAATTTATTGATAAGTTGGGAAAGAGAAGAAATACCAGAAGATTGAAGGAATAATATCTTGTCAAATGGCCTAAAACCAAGAACTGCTTATTCAAAGCAACCGAAAAGACATTGTTGCCCCTGCTTTTGTGATTGTGGAAGATTATTGATATTGAGCATCGTGTTAATAGATGTTTGCGAATGGTTTGGGTTGTCAAGACTTATAGTTCTTACATGGACTCCAATGACTGGTTGATTTGGGTCCACAATCACAGGCACATTTATTTACATATAACAAACTTCAAGTTCATGGCAATATAAGTACATGCATAATATGGCATCTCCTACAGTCCTTCATAGATGTCACATATCTGGAATATTTACTAGCGGTGCCATCATGGAATCACCGAAGTATCGAAAACCAGACATGGAGTTAATATATTAAAATTGCTCTTGCAATACTTCTCTGTAAATAAATCATCGAACTTAAATGCATATGTTCGGAATCTTCCTGGATATAAGTGGCGACCTTTGTAAAACATACAGCCACGTAGAATACATAATAAATCTTCAATTCTCAGGAGCAACAGCTTCAACTTCTTCCTTGGACGAAATCTTATAACGAAAGGCCCCAGCTAACGGTCTGCATAAATTATCGCAGCACCAAATCTACGTCATCATATCTAAGTGACGTCAGACTAACATCGCGTTCATTTATCATACACCTAAGTGCATAAATATATCATATTGGCCACAAATAGAACTGTTACCGCATAGATTAACTGCTAACAAAACTAATCGTGGTCAACATGTAAACTACATTATAAATCTTACTTAACAAATTCTTCCCCCGGTGGAGTGAAAAAAAAAAATCGAGTAGCGATTTTTTTTTTTCAAAATTATCACCAACAATTTTATATTAACATCGTACTGAGATTTTAGAACAAAAATCGCAAAAAAAATTATAGAAACATCCAGATATGTTTATAATTAAAAAAAATGTCAATTTCGTTATTTAAACTAATCATACGTCAAACGTATGTCAGACCAATGTATACATAATTAACGTCACTACTTAGAAAATGTTGTCAATAGCCAACAAATTAGAGATAAGGCTATGATACTAAGTAAGTATATAAGACAAATTAATATATAAACATAGTGATGGTATAATTAACTACTATGTAATATTAATTAAATAGAAGAATTTAATAATTATATGATTATGCAGAGATGTCAAACAATAAAATTATATATATATAGATATATGATTAATCTAAAGTAACTAAACCAAAAATGTAAGTCATGTGTGTGTGAACAATACAATAGAAAGTAGTGAGAATTAAAATTTAGGAAAAAAAATAAATTTATGTCAAGAAAAATTAGACATCAGAATAAAGGGAAGTAAGGAAGAATAGCATAAAACGAACAAATAAATCGTGTGTTATCTATCCAGCATTATCACAATTCAAAGAGAAAGTAAGGAAAAGACATCAGTCAATCTATTTAACTATAAATAGCGATATTATAAATTAAATAGAAATTAAATGTCAAATATGCATTATTACAACATATAACCATAGATTAAAATACAATATAGCATGAAAAGTTCAATCAGTTTCAAATCCTGTAAACAGTATTTCACAATCAGTGTAGCGTAGAATGTCCGGAGCAGTAATACATCAATGTTCAATTCACGAAAGTTAATAGTGGCGCTCTGCATCTCAAAATTCAATGTAACAATACAGCAGTAACTAGTCCTAACGCGTTTCTTGACCAATTAGAAAGTTTGCAATCTTGTGACAAACCTTCGGCGAAAGTATGATCTTCACATCAATGAATATTTCAGAAATGTCCAGTGAGATATTTAGCAATTAATATAACATGTTGTCCAACAAATCTTCTATACACAAGCTATTTCAGGCTTTGAACGAGACTGTTTTTCTGTCCAATTTCTGGCTTCAAACGAGATTGACTTCTTGTGTAATTTCTGACTTCAAACGAGATTGACTTCTTACAAGCAGTGTCGTGAATTATACAAATGTCTTCTGTGTAGTGATTAGGCATCAGGTACGGATGTTTGATTTCTGGAAAGAGCATCAGCGACGACATTGTCCAAACCTGGGATGTGTTGAATGTCAAACGTGTACGGCTGCAATAAAATGGAGAATCGTGCTAGCTTTGGGTTTTTATGGTTTGCACGTTTTAAAGCCGCAACTGAACGTTGATCAGTTTGGATTATGAATGGAGCTCCAAGTAAATACCGTTCCAACTTTTGAATTGCCCACACTACACCAAGCAATTCTTTCTTGATTGTTGAATACTTTTTCTCCGCATCCGACAGCTTTCTGGATATGTAGAGGGTAGGATGCAGTGTACCATTGCATTCCTGTAACAGTGAGGCTCCCAAGCCGACATTACTTGCGCCTGTTCAGAGGATAAAGATTTTTGAAGTATCAGGCAACCTCAAAATAGGAGGTGAAGCAAAAATATTTAAAATTTTCTCAAAAGCTACCTGTGTATCCTTCGTCCAATTTACTTTTATTGGCATGCCCTTTCGTAATAAGGAAGATGATAGAACAGACAACTCATGCTGCATTGGCTGAGCATGAGGAGAAACATCAACGTAGTTAACGTCTATCATAGGCATGGCAAAATAATACATGGATATAAAGACATTTCTCCAAAGTGGAAACGACTGAAGAAGTGTTCTGCACAAGAAAATCCAGAAATAAACAAGTCATGTAGGAGTAAATGAATAGGGAAGAAAACAACTGATGACTGAACCAGCTGAGTCATCAGGGGATGTGACAAAAAGTGCAAATATAAACGTGCTAATACCTGCGTGAAGCAGAATCAGGTACTAATTGTACATTGAGGGAACGGTGGTGAAAATATACACCATTGTCCCGCTCAACAACCAGAGGAGCGTCTCTATTGGTACAAAAGGTAACCAAAGCCTCACTATAATGAATATTGGAATATGGCAAAAGACGTACAAACTTGACGTCTGCAGTACAGTGAAAAAAAATTACCTAGTGCCTGCCATGTAGTCCCTGGTGGCAGATTGCGCACTAGAACGGTGCGTGAATATGCACCTTTCCCAATATGTCGTCCCATTGTCGCGAAAATGTGAAATGGGTGGTGAGCATAATTGCCCACATGAGAAATATTAATTTTTTTCTCTCTTATGGATCATACTGATTAAACTTAGTATATACCCAACCTCAGCTGAAATTGTATGTTTGGAGCATGTCGTAGAAGACAGCTTAAGAGACTTAGCTAAACTTATTTTTTTAGATGAACTGGTTGGATGTTGACCATGTAAGTGTACTCCATCCTTAGCACCAACCCCATGTGTAACATTATTACCACTCTTATCAACCTCAATAGTTTTCGTAAGATCAGTTACATTCTTATCATGTCTCCATGACTCATTCCCAGAATTGGCAGTATTGTTGCGACCTGGAACGTTGGCATCAGAATTATGGCGAGGGAAGTTGTACTTGCCTCGAAATGAAATCTTTACTTTCTTGGGATGTGTTGACCTGTTTTTATCATATTTTGTACTACAGGCATGTCGTACAGTAGTTTTGTCATGACCAATGTCAGACAATATATTATTGTTTAGCACCACATCCAGTAACTCATCAACTCTTTTTCGTAATTTTGCAATCTCTAACTCTTTTAGTGAAATCTCTTCACTTTGCCTCTTATTCACTTTCTTAAGGTCTATAATCTTACTTCTCTCCTCCATGAGTAATTTCTCAAAGTTAGAAATCTTATCATTAGTCAACCTTTCTCGTTAATCCTGAAGGCATCTAAGCTCTTGATTTACAAGCTCAAGTGCTGCCAATTTGTCCTCATATTCCATACATTTCAACTTTTCATCATGGGTATCTCCAATCTCTGGTAATTTCTGAGTTTCAGCTTGAGCCTGTGACAATTTTTCTTTCTCAATAGTCAATTCGTCTACTCTCCTTTTCTCAGCTAATTTTACCTGATCTCTTGCCAACTCTAACATATTAACCTTTGATTTAAAACTAGAAATCTCAGATATCAGTTTTTGAATCTGTGCCACCTGTGCATCACAGTCTACTTTTAAAGTAGTATTAAGCTTATTTAGATCACCAATGACACTCTTCTCCTTGTCAAGTAAGTTTTTTAATGAGCCTACCTCATCCTCTAACTCCTTTTTCTGTAGAGTAGTAAAATTATAGAATTTCAAATTATCAGATTTCAGGAGTGACACCTGATTATTCAGTGTAACATTATCAAATTTCATTGCTGACACCTTCTCTTCATACTCTAATTTTAGCTGCATCAGTTCACTAGTAAGAGCCTTCTCCTTACATTGGTGTTCCTCTTTTATATTCTTCTCCTGGACATCGTTGTCGAGTATAACATGAAGTATATTTTTCAATACATGATCATGTTTAACATGGATGTATCGGTCCAGAAACATACGAAGTTTCCCACACAATAAATCTGCCAGATCCCTAGCCATTATCATATGAGGAACAGAATGAAAATTTGTACGTACAAAATTATCCAAATCCCATGCCGCCCGACATAAAAACTTGTCCATCACATATTTCTCAAGTGCTGGGCCTTGTAATCTATCATCTTTACCATCCTGGAGTAACTCCTTCAGCACAGACATCATGTCCTCCGTAGACATTTTGTATACCTATATACGCATCTAACTTACTTAGTCAACTATATAACTTACAAGTCGCCTTACAAACCAATGTAAGCACCAACAAAAAATGTTTCGACTATAATTCTAGTTGTGCCTCACTCAGGCGAACAAATAGTGGCTAATGGCCTACTAGTGCACTGCAATCAATAATTATTGCAGTCATATAATATCTGCATAAATAACTATGCAAACAATGTTAATTTATTATTATGAACTAACAAGACATAAAATAAGGAAAGAAAAGTATTGTACAGAACAATATTACACCACAATACCAGACGAGACACAAGTAAAACGTGCTAATTAACCAAATAAACTTCTACAATTGGAACAGTACAGAACAAAAATGAGGTCAAACCACAACAAAAAATCTAAAATTAGACATGTACAGGACCCATTAATGAACAGCTGACATGAAGAACTGAACTATAGTGAGGTTAGACTTACAAATTTACGAACAAATGACAGAACTAAGCAAAAATGAAAACAATAAAAAAAAAAAAACAAGATAGATGAACAAAACGTAACAGCTAAACATATAATATTGATCAAAACCAATAGCAGACAGAATAAAACAGAATAAGAACGAGGAAACCTCAAGTCTTCTTCTCCTCAAATGGAGATGGATCAAAATGGCCCTAAAAGAACAACTTTGAATTTGCGATCTGCCTTAGCGATATTACAGAATTCAAAGTTCCCTCCATCCGCCCACATATATAAACAACAAATATAAATATACATAAAACATACATAAAAGTTACAAATTACGAGAAGGAAAACCAGTAAGTAACCTGGACAAAAAAATTTTTTCACCAACAGGCACTTAGCTTAAATTGCCGAAAAAAAAATCCATCCTCTCTGACACTCGTATACACCATAGAAGGCTTTGACAGAAGGCAGACTGGTGGCTTGAAGTTCTCGATCATACAGGCATCCAAATATAGGTCCAGTAAAATTCATTAGGGACCACGACAGACTTCTAATAAGGCTTCTGGCAATAGGTTTCAGCTCCGAAGTGTGCAGCTGACATCTTTCTTGGTGAAAATTGTGGGCGTTGTCATAATGACAATACGTATCCCCAGCACTGGATCACCATTTCTGTTGCCACTGCTTTTATTATTGTGGAAGATTATTGATATTGAGCATCGTGTTAATAGATGTTTGCAAATGGTTTGGGTTGTCAAGACTTATAGTTCTTACATGGACTCCAACGGCTGGTTGATTTGGATCCACAATTACAGGCACATTTATTTACGTATAACAAACTTCAAGTTCATGGCAATATAAGTACATGCATAATATGGAATCTCCTACAATCCTTCATAGAACGTTACATATCTGGAATATTTACTTGTGGTGCCATCATGGAATCACCGAAGTATCGAAAACCAGACATGGAGTTAATATATTAAAATTGCTCTTGCAATACTTCTCTGTAAATAAATCATCAAACTCAAATGCTTATGTTCAGAATCTTCCTGGATATAAGTGGCGACCTTTGTAAAACATACAGCCACGTAGAATACATAATAAATCTTCAATTCTCAGGAGCAACAGCTTCAACATCTTCCTTGGACGGAATCTTTTACCGAAAGGCCCCGGCTAATGGTCTGCATAAATTATCGCAGCACCAAATCTACGTCATCATATCTAAGTGACGTCAGACTAACATTGTGTTCATTTATCATACATCTAAGTGCATAAAAATATCATGTTGGCCACAAATAGAATTGTTACCGCGTAGATTGACTGCTAACAAAACTAATTGTGGTCAACATGTAAACTACATTATAAATCTTACTTAACAGACATGCACACCATCATAGCTGGCAGATGCTTGAGTTGGGTTGGCCACATCCTCAGAAGAGACCCTGATGCCGTCACAAGAACAACTATGCTATGGACCCGTGAAGGAAGCGAATAAGAGGCCTACCAAAAACAACATGGCGGAGAACTGTGGAGTTCAAGATGCAGAGAATGAACTAGATCTGGGGCACTGCACGAGAAATGGTCGTAGACTGAGTAAAGTGGAAGCAATTTGTTGATGCCCTACTAGATACCACCAGGTGTGATGGCCACTGACTGCTTTGACAGTCGGCGGTTAAGGATCAAAGCAGAAGAAGAAGAAGACATTGTCTAAGAATTGCTGATGGCACCGGACAGGAAGACTTGGCATGAGTTTATTTAAGACTTATGCTCCTTGGGGAGCTGAAGTTTGATGATGAACTTTGTCTTGAGAAGCAAATGTTCTAACCACTGTGCCACTCGACATAGTTTTGCTGTAAGATTTATAAAATGTGAGAAAGATGAGAACAAAGAAGCAGATTTTGGGAGTGTGGTTAACATGACCAATGGCTGGGGGAAAATGTCAGTATCAAAAGTGCTGGATTGCCTAAAAGATATTTCGGATGGACTACATTCTCACCACTAAGTCTGAAGAGGCAAAGAAATAATAGGAATGCTACACACTCAGGCATGTCATACAAGGCAACTAACATAAGGTTGTGCATGGGACTGGCAATCTCATCATGTCAAACAAATTGCTTCAGAAACCGCTGCTGTAAGAATATATGAATGGTGCAAGCTTCATACAAAAGGGACCAGCTACTGTGGTGGCTCTTTGCTTGGTAAGGAGTTTGTTTGAAGCTATAGAACATTTGTTCTTGTATGTTTTGATGTTCTTTTGTTCTGTCTCAGTTCTAGACTCATTTGGAAAGCCAGGTCCAGGATTGACTCTTTACAGATTTAACTTTGTTGGAAACTACGATCAATGTCGGGCAGTCATTTCTAACACCAGTAGACAGTTCCATGGAAACTACTGTACTCTGAAAATGAGTTTAGGGGTAAATAGTTTGCTGTCTTTATTATCATTCATGATTTCATTCCATCACCATTTAGTCATTTTGTGTGTGTTCATTTTACGTTTTTTATTTATTTTTTTGTCAAAAGCAGTATAATTATCCCCCGGGTAGTTCTCAAAGGGTGGGGGGGTGTCTGTGATAAGAAAGAATATGATTACTGCAACCTCTGGGATGTCATATGAGGCAACTAACACGAGGTTGTGGATGGGGCTGGCAACCTCTCTCACGTAAAACAGTTGTCACAGAAACCACAGCTGCAAGTGAATTCTTGGTGCAGGTTTCCTGCAAGGGGACCAGCTGTAGTGGTTGCTTCATGCACTGTAAGAAAATGATGACTTGATTAAAGAATTTTGTCATGTGATCATTTTTTGGTGGAAAAGAAAAGTTCCAGTCTCATAAGGTGAGGCAGCTGTTTCTAGAATGTTCAGATCAAAATGTGTCTGGTAGTATCATAGGCAGCTGTTTCTAGAATGTTCAGATCAAAGTGTGTCACATAGGTAGTATCAGAAGCAGCTGTTTCTAGAATGTTCAGATCAAAATGTGTCAGGTAGTATCAGAAGCAGCTGTTTCTAGAATGTTCAGTTCAAAATGTGTCAGGTAGTATCAGAGGAGCTGTTTCTAGAATGTTCAGACCAAAATGTGTCAGGTAGTATCATAGGCAGCTGTTTCTAGAATGTTCAGATCAAAGTGTGTCACATAGGTAGTATCAGAAGCAGCTGTTTCTAGAATGTTCAGATCAAAATGTGTCAGGTAGTATCAGAGGCAGCTGTTTCTAGAATGTTCAGATCAAAGTGTGTCACATAGGTAGTATCAGAAGCAGCTGTTTCTAGAATGTTCAGATCAAAATGTGTTAGGTAGTGTCAGAGGCAGCTGTTTCTAGAATGTTCAGATCAAAATGTGTTAGGTAGTATCAGAGGCAGCTGTTTCTAGAATGTTCAGATCAAAGTGTGTCAGGTAGTATCAGAGGCAGCTGTTTCTAGAATGTTCAGATCAAAATGTATCACATAGGTAGTATCAATGACTGATGAACATCTGCTTCAAAGATGCCCAACATATGAGGAACATGGAAAGCACACATAGCCATCACCAGTATCATTTTCGGAAAAACTCTATAGACATACAAATAGCCTGAAGCTGGCCACGCTTTCTTTGAAAATATTCAAGCAGACGTCTTGAGAGTGTACAAAGAAGAAGATGATACAATTACAAACAAAGTTAGTCGTAAAGCAGATACTGCCATAGGGGGGTGATGTGTTAGAGACTTCATTATTCTAGGTCCAGTTTCGACAGGTAGGGGTGACCAGTTGCCTTCCCTAAGTCAAGAGCAGAGGCTTGGCACATATTTATTGAAGGACTATGCTCCAAGAGAAACTTAGAGGTATAAATGAATTTTGCTTAAAACTTCTGTAGAAACAGTGGGACCATCTAGAAAACCTGGGGGGGGGGGGGGGCTTTGACTGTGTATGATAGCCAACCCTCTATGACTTGCCTCTAACCTTGCCCCTGGTGGTAACAATTACATGTGCTGTTTCTTCTTTCTAGGCCGCGAGCACACTTGGTCTGCTGAATATCAATTTAGGGGCCTGCATGCCAGACACTTGTTCTGTCAGTGAGCTCACCTTGCTGGTGGAAGAAGGTAAGCATTCATATTATCTTTCCTGTGTATTTGTGAGCGAAGATAAGCACTCATCACTTCTTTCCTGTGTATTTGTGAGCGAAGATAAGCACTCATCACTTCTTTCCTGTGTATTTGTGAGCAAAGATAAGCACTCATCACTTCTTTCCTGTGTATTTGTGAGCAAAGATAAGCACTCATCACTTCTTTCCTGTATATTTGTGAGTGAAGATAAGCACTCATCACTTCTTTCCTTTGTGTTTGTAAGTGAAGATAAGCACTCATCACTTCTTTCCTGTGTATTTGTGAGTGAAGATAAGCACTCATCACTTCTTTCCTGTATATTTGTGAGTGAAGATAAGCACTCATCACTTCTTTCCTTTGTGTTTGTAAGTGAAGATAAGCACTCATCACTTCTTTCCTGTATATTTGTGAGTGAAGATAAGCACTCATCACTTCTTTCCTTTGTGTTTGTAAGTGAAGTTAAGCGTTCATTACATCTTTCCTTTATATTTGTGGGTGAAGATAAGCACATTTATACACTTATTATGTTCGCAAATATTTTGTAAACAAAGTATTTCCTTTTTTAAGTGCTTAAGGAGAAGTCATTTTTGAGTTACTTCCCTTGAAAGGAGTTCCGTCATCTTCGATCGGACTCCGCGGACGGATCTAGGCCTACTGCGAGTTATTCTTTGGCTGGGTAGGAATAGATTGTTCTTGCTTCAGTATATCTATGGCCTGAATTTATACGTAGTGTTTGTATGAGTAGGACGAGTCTGTCTTATATATGGATATCTTTACATTTCTAAGTCGAACTATGTTGGTTGTCGCTAGAAAAGGTCAAAGGCTATGCAGCGGAAGTATCGCTAGCAGGGGGTGTGATTCATGGCTGTCATCCTGTCGGGATGTCGAATTTTGTTGTAGCCGGCTTTTTTGCCGAAAAAGTGATCTATAAGTAAATGGGGAAAAGTGATAGTCATTTAGACATGTTGTATGTACTTTACCCCAGTGTTTATTCTCTTTTGCCAAGGAATGGCAAAGTTATATTTCGCATAGAAAGGTAAAACCACAATTTATTATGAACTTGGGCTTCGCCATCGTTGTCGATAAGCAGATGCACAGTGGTACTTTTGAAAAGAATATTTATTCAAAGGAAGATGACATTCCTATGTATCAGCACTAGATTATATGATATTATTCAATTACCTCTATGATAGAAGCTATGAAGAAATGAGGACATTTAACGAATGACCAATTTTGGTCTGTATCCAATAGTGAGTGAAGCTCACGAGAGAAGCACAGCCATGTTGAAATCCATATACTTTGTATTTATCGAGTGAGAAAAAGGGATGCCTGTACTATCGCTCGATGAACCAAGAGATCACTGCTACATGTGAGAACCCATGTCTGGGATTCCTATATCTTTATGAAAATATATATATTGAACTTTACGTGAAGGGATATTCGCTAGACGAGGTTAGGTCTAGGAGCCTTCCTATATATTGGTTATGGTCTGACGTGCCCAGTCAGTAAAGCCAGATGATTTACATGATGGAACTCTGAATGCTTATTTACGAATGCTCCATTATGATATTTGCCAAGCATGAATGCTAACTTAAGATGATATTCCTGTGACCAACATTATGCTGTGTATGTCGACATTTGTTCCTGTAACCATACACGTACTGTCCAAGTGTGCGTCTCATTAAATGTTATAAAAAGACCACCGTAGTTCCAGTACTTCTTGAATTCGAACAGTGTGAGTATGAGTGATGTACTACCAACCTGTCAACTCTATCGAATCATTCTACCATTCGCGTTCTGACATTCATATACACACTCATTGTCTACACTCACATTCTTGTCGGAGCCTCATCACGTTCCAGGACAAGATGACCTGTATGACCAAAACTGTGCTGGGTTTAATGAGTTGACAATCGTTACACTTTACTACACCAGTCCCAACATCTACATTTATCAACTGGTGGACATTCACGGCATTTAACAAAAATAAAACGTGATTTAACAACTGGTGTGCCAGCTTCCTGGGTCAACCTGCACAGTGACCATATTGAGAAGTAAACTACTGAGACCAGACGTTCCTTGGGGTCTGTTACGACACACAAATACATCAACAGTACAACTCTACAGTGATGTCAGCGTGACCTGTCCTGTCGAGAGTATGCAGTAACTAGGTCAGCGTTTGTTGACATTTGGTTCGTTGGACATTTGCCATACAACTGACAGTGTTACACAGCAAGCTTGGTTGAAACATAGAACATTACACATCAGGACTGGAGAATATTTGACAGTGTTTGCGAAAGGAAATGTTATTGAACTGAGAAGTCCTACATCGATTGTTATCATTCACATCAACGATGGAGCTTCTATTTCTGTGTTGAATTTAAAATAATTAGACCAGAAGTATTTGTTTAATAAAGTACCACAGTACTGTACTATTAGGCAGTGTAACTGAGCCTTCTTTCCAACACATTCTTTCTGCAACACTCTATTTACATCATATTGCCATACTATTTATGCATTTATGTATTTATGTTTAAATATTTATATGTGATATTTGTTTGTATCCAGCGGGTTGTTGTTTTGGTTGGGCGGTGTCACACAACAGAGTATCCCACGTAATAGAGGGTCTGATGTGTGCGTTTCTATAGGTGCAATTTTCTTGATTGAAAATTTGCTGCGACAGCTGTTGCTATTAGTGTTAGCTGTGAAGACTGTACTCATTGTTGTTTTTGTAATATTCCTCTGTTCTTTAGTTTGTTTTGATTTGTTTGTAATTTGTTGGTCTACCCTATTCTATCTTTCAGTTCTATTCTCAATTTATATTTATATACTGTGGCGTTATTTGTATTTGTTATCCTCTTGCGGTTTATCTTTTATTGTTTTTCCCATTTGATTTATTTCATTTCCGCAAATGTTTTCATGTTCTTCTGTATAACTGTTTTGTTTTGTGCCTGATCGACATACACTATTTAAAATATAGTTGATCATATAAATTGATGTACAAGAATCAACTGATAGTTAATTGCTATTACTAAAGGTACACAGTTGATGATATAAAACACTATTTCTGGTGCACTGCACTTATATTATAAAGTGAACCAGCAACTTATAGCTGTTATTATATAAGGATTTATACAAGACCTTTGTAAGGCTTGTTTCCCACAGTGATTGGGATAGTTAAGTACTATTTTCCACAGGTTAAAAAGTTATCATACAAGGTCTTTGATTAAGACTAAGAAAGTGAATTTATTTACTTTTGCAAATTACTGATCTTATTAGACAAGATGTCTACATTAGATTATTTTATCACACAAGGCAAGGCTCTTGATAAGACTGGTCAGCAATTAGAAGAATGGGCAGTTGCTCAATATGACAAAGCATTAGCTGCTGAAGAAAGAAAAGCATTGATTGAGGAGAAAAGATTAGAAGCTGAGGAAAAAAAATTACAAAGAGAGGATGAGCAAAAGAAATTGCAGATACAGACTGATGAAAAAAGATTCCAGATGGAAATGGAAAAAGAGAAAAGAAAAGATGAAGCTGCTGCAGAAGAGAAAAGATTACAAAGAGAAGCTGAAGCTCAAGAGAAAAAAGCAATAAGAGAACATGAACACCAAAAAGAACTTTTAGCATTTGAGTTAGAAAAGTTAAAGTTAACAAACATAAGTGATGGTAATCAAGCATCTGGTGGTAATGGTAAACCCTTTACTTACAAGGTCAAGGTACCAGCGTTCAACCCTTCCAGTGATGACATAACATTCTGGCTAAATAGATTTGAACGCTCTTGTCGAGCCCATAATGTGGACAAATCACAATATGCTAACCAGTTATCAGAAAATCTGAAAGGTGATTCTCTGACTAGTTTAAGTTTGGTTGAAGAGGCTGACAAAGATAACTATGATGTTATTAGGGCAGCCTTATTAAAGAAGTATCAGTTGTCTGAAGAGGGTTATAGGAAGTTGTTTAAGACAATGGTGCCTGAGGCAGGTGTAGAATTCTCAGAATTCATTGCAAGGACACGTCTTACATTTGATCGTTGGATTGAGCTATCCAAAACAGAAAAGACTTATGAAGCCCTTATGGACTTGATACTCAGAGACAAGATTATGTCAAGTATAAATAAACCTTTCCTCGAATTCTTACATGAGCGTAAACCTAAGTCTCTAAAAGAAATGGAACAGTATTGTACCCAATACGTCACTGCACATCCGGACGTAGCTATTAGCAACAGTAAGGTTAAAGAAGGTATGCCAGTTGCTTCTGCAACACCATACAACCCTAATCACTCTCACAAATTCCAAGGACCTCAAAATAGGTTTAATAAAAAAGGTAACTATTACAGTTATCAGAACCAAGGTAACCAATCATTTCAGGGTTCTTCTTCGAATACCTGGAGAAGAGCTGACAGCCCTCGATTCAGGGGTGGTCATAATTACAGGAACTTTCGCAAAGGAAGTCATTCTAGAAACTATCCAAGTTTTCCTTCATGGAGACAACAAGATCATAATTACCGAGATACTCATTATAATGAATATGATGATAGTAACCAAAGGAGCTATGATTCAAACCCGAGTAGGGGTTATAATAGTGGAAACAATGATAAGTACAGAGGCAATAATAACAGAGGTAGAGCACAATTCAAAAAACATAAAGCTCATTACCAGGCGAACTCTGCACAGCAAGAGTCCCACGAAGCCTATAAACAAAATAAAGATAATGATGACTCTAATAATATGGCATGTGCCGCTTTTGATTTTGGGAGAGCATCTCAGTGCCCCCAATGCAAAACATTATTTGAGCCAACCACAGTGTCTACTTTAAGCTGTGGGCATCCTCTTCCCGCTCTTCCTGCGTCAATCGCGCATGATGGGAGAGGTTCTCTTGTCTTACACAAAGGTTTAGTAAATGACAATCCAGTCTCAGTACTTTTTGATTCTGGATGCACAACTATTGGGGTTAGGCAGTCACTCATAGATCCTTCTCATTCTACAGGCAAAGTAGTCAAATGCGTAACATTTGGCGGCACCATAGAGAAATACTCTACCGCTATCATTAGGATTGCTACTCCTTTCTTCACAGGAGATGTACACGCATGTCTTTTGCCGAATCCGATCGCTGATCTTATCATCGGTCGCATTCACGGAGTCAAAGAATGCACTCCGGAGCAAATTTCCGTTTGGGAAAATCAAAATATGCAATCTGCTAATGCGGTAGTCACTAGAGCTCAAGCTCTCAATATGCCTGAAACTTCATCTGTTGAAGATAATGAAGTGCATAACCAAGATGATCCCTTGGTAATTTCTCGTGACTCGTTTATAAAACAACAAGAAGAAGATCCGACTCTTAAGAAATTCTTCACTCTTGTAACGAAAGGTGATCCGAATAAAGATTCAAATTGTAAATCTTGGATTACAATGAAGAATGGCGTACTTGTACGTATGGTGCAAGACTCCACTAAGTCAAGTCATTCTCAGATTCTTGTACCCAAGAATTTGAGAGTTAAGATCTTACAACATGCACACGACTCTCAGTGTGCTGGTCACATGGGTTTTTCCCGTACAAAGTCAAGAGTTCTTGCGGCTTTCTTTTGGCCTTTTGTGAACAAGGACATACGGATCTATTGTCGATCCTGTAAAGTATGTCAAGAAGTCAAATCCAAAGGTCCTCGTCATGCTGCGCCTATTCAGGCTGCAGATATTCCTATTCGTCCATTCCAGAAAATGGCGATAGACATCATTGGTCCATTCAAGATCAAATCTGCTAGAGGACATCAGTTTATCTTAACGTGTGTAGACATGTGCACACGTTGGCCAGAGGCTATCCCTCTAAAGAGCATTACTACCGCTGACATTGCAGATGCTCTTTGGCTTATATTTTCTCGGCTGGGATTCCCCGGAGAAATATTATCAGATCATGGCACCCAACTGATATCGGATACCATGTCTCAAGTAATGTCTACTCTACAGATAGAGAGATCTTTGAGTAGCATCTATCATCCTATGTCCAATGGGATGGTCGAGCGACTAAATAGAACACTTAAGAACTTATTAGGGAAGATAACTGAGGATCATCCTCAAGATTGGGATAGGGTTTTACCCGCGGCCCTCTTCGCGTACAGAGAGGTCCCCAATGAACATACAGGGTTTTCTCCCTTTGAACTTGTCTTTGGCGCGCGACCGCGCGGCCCAATGTCTTTGCTGCATGATCTTATAACAGCTGACAATATTGACGATGACACAAAATCTTCTTACGAGTATGTCATCGCGCTGAGACAAAAGATTATCGAAGCATGCAAATTGGCAACGTCCTCTTCTGAATTTGCTAAGCAGAAGGCAAGACAATTTGCTAATAAGAAGAGAACTTTACGACAACTTTGTCCTGGTGACAAAGCATTTGTTTTGCTACCTTGTCGTGAAAATAGACTCCTTATTAGTTGGAAAGGTCCGTACGATATAATATCGAAAATTTCAGATGTTGACTACATCGTCGATATTAACGGGAAGCATAAAACCTTCCACATCAATATGCTTACGGAGTTCCATGAACGTCCTGACTATCTACAGCCTATTTTCCAGGCAACGGACGATTCTCATGTCAAACATGGTCATTACTCATCACTGTCTGTAATACAGGATGAGGAAACAAGTTTTTCGGATGTTAATCTTCCGCTTCCAATGATCCCACTTCATTCTAGTGAATCATGGAAAGACGTTACTGTTTCTCCTGATTTGTCTCTAGGAGAACGGCGACAAGTTTCGTCTATGTTACAAACATTTCAGGATGTCCTCACTGACATCCCTGGACAAACTCATGTCATTGAGCATGACATTGTTCTAACTGAACATACTCCAATTAGGGTTAGACCTTATCCTATCCCTATACATTTCCAAACACAGGTTGAAAAGGAGTTGGATGAAATGATAGATTTACAAATAATCGAACCATCCACTTCTGCATATTCTTCGCCGATGGTTATTGTTCGAAAAAAAGACAATAACATACGTCTTTGCGTTGACTATCGCAAATTGAATCAAGTTACGAAGTTCGATGCTGAACCTATGCCTTTACTAGAAGAGCTACTTACTCGTCTTTCTAAATCGCATTTTTTCACTAAACTTGATTTGTCTAAAGGATATTGGCAAGTTCCATTATCCGAACGCGCCAAACCTCTTACCGCTTTCTCTACTCCCAGAGGCCTTTTCCAATGGAATTTTATGCCTTTCGGCCTTATGAACGCACCAGCTACATTTGTACGCATGATGCGTCGAATCCTATCGTATCGGTCAGATGTCATTGCTTATCTAGACGACATCTGTCTTTTCAGCGATACTTGGGAAGATCACTATTCAGGGTTAGTTGAATTATTATCAACTCTGCGTGAGTATAACCTGACAGCAAAACCATCTAAAGCTTGTATTGGCTTTAGCGAAATTGCTTTCTTAGGCCATCGAGTAGGTCACGGTTTCTTGAAGACAGAAGACCATAATATCACTAAGATACTTAACATCTCTATCCCTAGGACTAAAAAGCAAGTGCGAAGTCTTTTAGGTCTCATACAATTTTATGGACGTTTCATTCCGAATCTGTCCTCTATCATGGCACCTCTCTCTACACTATTAAAGAAAGGGTCGCCTAACATGGTTCACTGGTCTCATGAATGCCAATCTTCACTAGAGAAGATCAAAACTATGTTTTCATCACCACCTATTTTAGTGTTACCTACAACAGATAAGACATTTGTTCTTCGTAGTGACGCTTCATCCACTGGGATTGGAGCGGCACTAATGCAAGAGTACTCTGGAACTCTGCATCCTGTAATGTATATATCCAGAAAACTTAATGCTGCAGAAAGGAATTACTCGGTTTTAGACCGTGAATTATTGGCAATGGTTTGGTCAATTCTCAAACTCCAAAGATTCCTTCTGGGCGCGCATTTCGTAGTGGAAACTGACCAAAAAGCTCTTACGGCTATCCAAAGTAAGAACTTGAAGAGCTCGAGATCAACTCGATACGCAATCGCTCTTCAACCTTTTCATTTCTCGGTACGAGCTATCCGTGGTTCAGAAAATGTGATGGCGGACATTCTGTCCAGATGCCCACATGATGCCACTTAACTGTTAAATATTGGATCTTTTTAATATGTATAACTTTACAACAGTTATTTTTTGTTTCTTTACTAAGATACACATTTGTAATTTAATAATAGAATGATGGTATCGCTACTTAGCGGTTTATTGATGTTTATTCACCGCTGTTCTTTGATGATTGTTTCTTCATAAATCATAAATTTAAGATTATAGTGTGAATTTTTGGTATGCATTGTATAATTACCAGAATTGTATTATACGTACATCACACCTTCCTGGAAACATTTATTCGTAGAGAAACAATTTCTCTCAGATTTTGAGATATATTCTCACCGGTCATATTAGGAATTATAGTTATTCGTGATATTGGCATCTGCGCAGTATTCTTGCGTTGTGAGCCTATTGTATGTTGCTCCTAGATGTATTTAAAAAAAAAAAAAATTTATTTTTTTTTCCCCGGGAGGTGTGGTAAGACTGTAAAGTGCAATCTTTACTATCTTGTAATATAATACATTTATATTCTTATTATGTTCGCAAATATTTTGTAAACAAAGTATTTCCTTTTTTAAGTGCTTAAGGAGAAGTCATTTTTGAGTTACTTCCCTTGAAAGGAGTTCCGTCATCTTCGATCGGACTCCGCGGACGGATCTAGGCCTACTGCGAGTTATTCTTTGGCTGGGTAGGAATAGATTGTTCTTGCTTCAGTATATCTATGGCCTGAATTTATACGTAGTGTTTGTATGAGTAGGACGAGTCTGTCTTATATATGGATATCTTTACATTTCTAAGTCGAACTATGTTGGTTGTCGCTAGAAAAGGTCAAAGGCTATGCAGCGGAAGTATCGCTAGCAGGGGGTGTGATTCATGGCTGTCATCCTGTCGGGATGTCGAATTTTGTTGTAGCCGGCTTTTTTGCCGAAAAAGTGATCTATAAGTAAATGGGGAAAAGTGATAGTCATTTAGACATGTTGTATGTACTTTACCCCAGTGTTTATTCTCTTTTGCCAAGGAATGGCAAAGTTATATTTCGCATAGAAAGGTAAAACCACAATTTATTATGAACTTGGGCTTCGCCATCGTTGTCGATAAGCAGATGCACAGTGGTACTTTTGGAAAGAATATTTATTCAAAGGAAGATGACATTCCTATGTATCAGCACTAGATTATATGATATTATTCAATTACCTCTATGATAGAAGCTATGAAGAAATGAGGACATTTAACGAATGACCAATTTTGGTCTGTATCCAATAGTGAGTGAAGCTCACGAGAGAAGCACAGCCATGTTGAAATCCATATACTTTGTATTTATCGAGTGAGAAAAAGGGATGCCTGTACTATCGCTCGATGAACCAAGAGATCACTGCTACATGTGAGAACCCATGTCTGGGATTCCTATATATTTATGAAAAATATATATATTGAACTTTACGTGAAGGGATATTTGCTAGACGAGGTTAGGTCTAGGAGCCTTCCTATATATTGGTTATGGTCTGACGTGCCCAGTCAGTAAAGCCAGATGATTTACATGATGGAACTCTGAATGCTTATTTACGAATGCTCCATTATGATATTTGCCAAGCATGAATGCTAACTTAAGATGATATTCCTGTGACCAACATTATGCTGTGTATGTCGACATTTGTTCCTGTAACCATACACGTACTGTCCAAGTGTGCGTCTCATTAAATGTTATAAAAAGACCACCGTAGTTCCAGTACTTCTTGAATTCGAACAGTGTGAGTATGAGTGATGTACTACCAACCTGTCAACTCTATCGAATCATTCGGAGCCTCATCACGTTCCAGGACACACCAAAACTGTCGGTTTAAGAGTTGACAAAACTTTACTGTCCCAACATCTACAAAAAAATTCAAAATAAAAGCGTGAAACGATAAGCCTGTACAAAGAGCTTTCTCCATACATGCAAAACCTGTACAAAAAAATTCAAAAACCCTGTACAAAACCAAAAACCTGACAGACAAAAAAACGTATCAAGAGTTAATTCGTGTAAAAAAAATTTCAATTACAGCTGCATCATAGAGGCATGGGGACTTTGCCTTTTAAAACAGGTCTTCATTTATTTAAAAACTCAAACAATATTTGTCTGAGTTTATTTTGCACTGTAAAAATGATGTGATCGTATCATCATTTAGTCTATTTCTGCGCTTAATTATCACTAACAGACCAGGAAATCCTGTGTTTGATAGGACCTTATCCTTTAGCACGCTGCATTGTTTTCCCAAAAATGTGCCCTGCTTCTGCATTCTTTTTCACAACACCCCCTTTTTTTATAGTGGATGACTTGTAAATTCTATAGTTTTTTAGTCAATTGCTATAATTTTTGGACTGTATAGAAATAAATGAATGATGAATCTGATGATATCAAATTTGTTTGTGTAAATGTTAGATGTGATAGGAAGAGAGGTATGGAAACATGAAAAAAAAACGATAAAAAAATTAAAAAAAAATTTTTTTTTTATTTTTTTAAAAATTAAAAAAAAAAAAAAAACAACAAAGGAAGAGTCCTTTTCCTTTGCATCTCAATGAAAGTCATTTGGGTGAACGAGGAAATTTGACCAATACAAATCAAATGACGATCTTTTCGTTACACCCATCATCAGTAGCAAAGCAACAAACGCCCTCGTCAGCAGTGACATTCGGCCGTAATCCTAAACCTTTCCGATAATAAACCTAATCCTAACCCCTAAAATTATACATACTAGCAATGACATTCTACTTTTGTTTCCATCTCTGCCATCACCCATATTCTGAGAACCGATATTAGCGCTAATAAAGACAAAGATCTCCTTGTCATCGCATCGGAGTCAGAATCAATTAAAATTAGAGCGAAAATGGCCGCGTGTTCGATGCCGATTGATTGCGATTTAAAAAATTCACAGAAAATAAACGCGGATACTCCAATTACTAAATAAAGATCGGAAACGGAAGCTAACTCTCTTGCAAATAACATTAAAAATGACACAAATTACGGCTACGGTAGTGGCACAAGACGATCGATTTATATGTATGTTTAATAATTAGGCAAAAAAACCCGTACAGACGTTTGTACGGGCCGTACACATCTGAAAACGCAAACACCCCGTACAGATTATGGGTAAACCATAGCGTGTGGCATGTATGGAAGGTAGACATTCATCCTATTTATGCAGTGTTGCACAGTAATACAACATTTAAAAAATCTGTTTCTCTCATAAAGTTGGTGGTCTGTCTCAGGTTTCACTCATTGCCATACATTTTCTCATTGCCACACATTTTCTCACTCCAATAATTTGGTAGAAGGCTTGCTGTCAATCTGCCTCTGCATTACTGCTTATAATAGTTCCGTCCCTTGAACTGGGATGGCACTTATTTGGCACAAAGTGTAAATGTCAACACAGTAATGACAGTGCTAATGTAAATGTTAACATATTTAAGAAGTTTGACCCAGCCCACCAAATTTTCCTGTTCACATCAACATTAATTGTATTTCTTTGTTATTTTAAAAGCATGCATGCTCTATATTTGTGTCTGGTTGACAAGAGTGGTTAGAGTGCTGTTCTCTCTAGGCAAAGGTGCCTGGTTCGATTCATGGTATTGACACGCTCCAGTCTACCCAGCTGTAAATTGGTACTGAATTTGCTCTTGCATTAGTGGAGGAAGAGGTAACAAGGAGGGAACTGGTTACCTCACCGCTCGATGCTAGGCCTAGTATAGTTATGTCTCTAACACTTTACTCCCATACTGCAGTATCTATTATGGGACTATCTTTACCTTTTATATGTCGGCCTACAAGACAATCAGAAATGGCTGCAAGGATTTTTTTAAAGATAAGGTCTCATTTTGCCGCCTCGCTCTCCTGTACTGTATTGTATCCTTACGGTACCCAAAGATGCAGCAATAGAGAATGCAATCAGCAACCCATAGCTTGACTGCTTGCGTCAGTGTCAGCGAACCAAGCTGACCAAGACCCTACTCCACCTCCACGCTTTTCACTGTGCCCTCATCGTCGCACCAGATTATGATGATTGAGCTGACTGTGCCATTTGAATCCGGATTAGACGAGCAATACTCGTTCAAATTGGCCAAGTATAATGATCTGGTAATGGACTTGAGACATGTGGGTTCACAGCAAAAGTCATAGCAGTTGAGGTAGGTGCAAGAGGTCTAGTGGCTGCCTCAGTGTATGATCTACTGAAACTATTGGGTGTGAAAGGGCAGTCAAGAACAAGGGCACTTAAGAGGCTCGGTGAAGTGGCAGAAAGGGCTTCATGTTAGCTGTGGAGCACCTGCAACAGGCTATGGAATTCAGGACAGTAATTTATATACAACATAATGGTTACTTTCACAGTTGTCTGAAGCTGGCAGCGTGGATAAAACCAGGATTGAAGTTGAATGTCGCAACCAATTTAGAGTGGGTTCAATTCCCAGCGCAGGCAGGAAAAGACAACAGAAGGCGGACAATTGAGAGTCATGATCCAAGTGGATACCCACCCCCCAATTGTAAAGAAGATAAAGGGTCAAAACACTTGTCAGATGGGGTGACACTTCTGATGATTAGATTGCCCCTATTGTAATGCTCTGTATAGTTTCCTATCATGTCACAGAAACACCATACACTTATGTTTTTACAATTTTAATGATAGGCAGTGTTTCAAAAGTCCATGTTCAATTACAGATGGGCAGTCAGTACATGGTTACTTACTTACTTAGTTGTTCTTCTTCTACCCTGGGGTGCAGAGGTTTGCCAGATAGAGTGCCATACTATCCTGTTGGCTCCTGGCCTTGTTCCAATCTAGTCCTCGGTCCTTCAGGGATTCTCTAGTATAGTCATCCCAGCGAACTCTGGGTCGTCCTGGGTGTCTGGATCCATGGCTCTTAGTTTCCCATATTTGTCATGGTAGCTGATCTTCTTCCATTCTGCAAGCTGTCATAATTGGCACTGTTCCACTTGGGTCTGCAAGGGCTGGGTTTTGAGGCTGTGATGTATCATCTGGTGGTGGACCATGTATGTTGTTACTTCAACCACCTTCCTGAGATGCCTCATTTCTGCAGTTTGGAGCTGGCTTTTGTGGGTTGCAGTCATTGCCCATGACTCACATCCATATATCAAGACTGGAACATAGGTGGAGCAGTATGGAGCCATTTTCGTCATCTTGCCAATTTCTCTTTTGTTGAGGATCCTTCATTTAAGGCCTGAAAAACTCTCCCAGCTGCTTCTCTTCGGGTAGCCAAATCTTCTTTGATGCCTCGCTTCCCTTCTATGACAGCTCCAATGTATTTAAAGGGGTTGACTTAAAGAAATGAAATTGTAAACATAAAAATATTCATACTTTATACTCCAGAACAATCCTGCTTCAATTGGTCTTAAAAAAAATAATTTTGTAACGTTATTTTTAAATACATTGTGGTGCCTTTCTATGGCAGCATCCAAGACTCGACCTTGCATACAATGTGTGGTTGGTTTTCCATAGTGCCCTCACAACATCTGTCACTGGGATTTGCACCTGAGGCCTGTGAATAATAATAATAATAAACATAGGTATATGACAGGTATTATTAGAATGAAAGAGGAGAACACTCGACAACAGAAAAGTAACAGAAATGATCGGCTCATTGAGGAATTGAACCAGGGACTATCTGAAATGGTTCGCTATGAGAGTCATCTTTTTGATACACTCTGTGACGACTTGCCCAATATTCTCTTCTTTTTTTTTATTATTTACGAGCCGCCATTTTTTATCATCTTCAATGCATGATCGAGAAGCCCGTAAAATCATGGGAAATTTCGCTCGTGGATATTCTCCTAGCGTTCAGTGATTTTCTCCTAGAGTTTAATACTATATTTAGATACGACGTCATTGTTGACCCCTGACCTCGGTAGCTAGAAACCTGTTATAATTTAGGACCAACTGCTTAAACTTAGGTAGAACCAGTTTATGCCACTTAAGGAAACCCCCACGTGACTTTTAACGTTATTGATTGGAGCGTCTTTATGATGCCAAAGCCATGTGATGCACGCTTTGGATCACGTGCCCAAGCGGAAATCACCCGCTAAAAGTGCGCCAAACACGGCCATTTTTTCACTTGCGCCAGGGAACCAAGAAACCTAGACCTAATCCAGATCGTGCGAATTCACGCATTAAAGCACTGAAGCCACGTGTCTAAATTGTGATTAGAGTCCATCTGAGTAGTCTATGGGGGAGCCTTTTACGACAGTCCAATCTCAGAGCAGAATACGGAGTCGAGCACAGTGAAGGCCAATCTGAACCATTCAAGACCTACCTGGTGCAACGTCATAATGAGACCGGAGAACTAACCACGCTTCACTATCAGCCAGGGGCTGAAAAGATAAGTTCCTTGAAAAAGGGAACTCACCATGTCAATGCCATATCTTTAGTCATCCATGATGTTGTTGTTGTTGTTGTCGATATCCCATAGCTGCTGAGCATATCTACTCTTGGCAGCCCAATGCCATTCTTAAAAAAGTGCAGGTTTTCTGCAGTTGTTTTAATGTTCCATATAGTGAGTTGGTGACTGTCAGAGGTGTCTGTAAAAGTTTTTTCCTGGCGTTTGTGAGTGATGGACACTCCATGAGGAGGTGTCTGGTTGTTTCATAGGGATGAGAGCAGTGTCTACACATGGGTAGGTGCTGAGGGTTGGTACGGTTTAGATGGCTATTGACTCTGGCGTGTCCTGTTCGGAACTGAAAGATAAGACTTTGGTTTCTCCTGCTGAGTCTGTTTATGTTGTCGTTGTCTTTTGGGCAGGTCATTTCATTAAAGACATTTCGGCCAGTCGGCCCGTTCGCCCATCTGTTCAGCCAGATTTCCCTTGTGTTGTTTTTGAGAATCTGTTTGACTGTTCTCATGCTGCAGGGTCTGTCCTTTTGTTGTTTAGAGGCTCCTGCTTTTGCAAGTCTATCAGCTGTCTCATTTCCAGTTAGATCACTGTGTCCAGGGATCCACTGTAGGGTTACACTGATGGAGTAGGCTGTGATCAAGTTGTGAACCGCTCTTCCTATAAGAAAAATGTCTTTGTTTTCATATGGAGTCTGTTTAAGTGCTTCCAGAACAGACATGGAGTCACTGAAGATCACTATATCTGATGGTTTTCGTTCCATAAGGTCAAACTGTTGGTGTAGTAATTCAATGGCTGTCTTGATGGCCTCAGCCTCTGCTTCATAATTTGAACAATTCTCACCACAGGAGTCACAGAACTCATAAGAGGATCCATCCAGGTACCATATGCAGACGCCGTATCCTGCAAAAGAGGTGGTCTTGAAAGCTGAACCATCTGTGTAGGCCTGTATTGCTGACGTTGGGTAGCTGTTTATGGTCTCCAAGGCACACGTCTTCAAGATTGTGGGTAGTGTTTCCTTGTTGGCCGTTTTATCTATCAGTTGTGTTTTGACAGTTGGTTGATGGAAGTTTTCCCAAGGGGGTGGTCCAAAGTATTTGTTTTCCAATTCTCTCTCTTGCGGGAGATAGTGTTTATCATTTTCCTCTTTGGCTATGTCCAGGAGAGATAGTTGTTTCAGTCTTCGTGTTTGTTTCCAAGTGTCAATAAGTACTTTGTTTGGGTGGTCTTTCTCTTGTCTCCTGTATCTCTCTACAGCTTCAGTCAGTGCTCTTTTACACCTGATATCCAGCGGCTCTATATTGGCATCTATCTCACATACGGCTGTGGGTGTTGATCTCATCCCTCCGCAAATTAACCTGAGAGCTTGGTTCTGCACACGGTCCAGAGCTGAGATGGTATTAGTACTCACAATGGTTTGGAGGGGGAGGTTATAGTCTATCGCTGATCTCACATAGCCAAGATATAGTTGACGAAGGGTTTGTTTATCCGCTCCCCAATTTGTACTAGCTAGCCGTTTGATGAGGTTTAGGCGCTTACATGCTTTTTCCCTGAGGTTGTGGATGTGTCCATCTAGTTTCAATTGTCTGTCCAGTTTTACTCCTAGATAGACTGGGTGCTCCTCTTTTGTTAGTGTTTCCCCACTCAGTTTGATGTTGATAGGTCTTTTTGCTATTTTGTGGCTGCGGGAGAAAGTGGCGTATACAGTTTTCTGCGTATTGATTTTAAGTTTCCACAGCTCACAATATACTGACATTGTAAGGAGAGCTCTGATGATCTTAGCTTTTGCCAGGATGGGATATTTGTCAGTAGTCCAGATGGCAAGGTCATCAGCAAACAGCGCCTTCGACACATTCAGATGTTAGGCAAGGTCATTAATGAAGATGAGGAAAAGGGTGCAACTTAAAGGAGAGCCTTGAGGCAGTCCTTCTTCCAGCGTTCTTTTCCGTGAAATTGCACCGGCATAGTTGGTAGCTATGGTTCTATTTGTTAGGAAGGCCTGTATCCATCTAATCATTTTCCCTCCTATTCCCATTCTTCTCATCTTTAGCAAAAGTCCCTTTCTCCAAACTCTGTCGTAGGCTTGCTCAAGGTCGATGAACACAGCTATTGTGCTTTTTCCCTCTTGAAAGCCATCCATCACATTCTGTGTAAACCTGAAGAGGGGGTCATCTGTGCGGCACTTACGTCTGAAGCCTGCCTGGTTGTTGTCCAGAAGGTTCCAGCTTTCCAATCACCAGTATAGTCTTGTTTACCATTCTCTCGACCAGCTTGCCCAAGCATGAAGTGAGGGATATGGGCCTATAGCTTGGTGTTCTTGGTGGTTTCCCTTTCTTCAATATAGGCAAGATGGTTGCTGTCAGCCATGCTGATGGTAGCTGTCCCTCGTTCCACGTTCTATTGATGAACCATAGAAGTGTCTCTTTTGCCTTTGGCCCTAGTTGACAAATCATCTCATTTTTAACCCTGGAGCTTTATGTTTGGCCAGTTTCCGTAGTGCCATTCTCAGTTCTTGCGGACGGAACGGATCATCGAACGCAGCAATATTGGTCTGATCTATGTTACGCTTGGATGTGTTCTTTAGGAGCATTTTGTCTAGTTTCTTTCTCTGTTGTGTTTTATTTACACTGGCATAAAAATTGTTGAAGACATCGGCTTTCTTGCTGCTTGATGTTACTTCATCGCCACTTCCATCCACCATGGGTGTTGGGTTTGTCTTTTTATTGCTTCCCTCGAGATTACTGAGGAGTCTCCAAACTTTGTTCCCTTCTCTTTTTAAATCTAATTTGTTGCAATTTTCTTTCCAAGTCTCCCGTTTATTCTTCTTGGTGACATACCTTACTTTTGCTGTCCACCTGTTGTATTCTGTTTTATTTAGGGTGGTAGGGTATTTTTCAGCCTTCTTTCTAGCTTCTCTCCTTTCTTTGACTGCTTCGGCTAGTTCAGATGTCCAGTAAGGTTTATACTTCTTATGCTTCCCCCTTGGGATGCACTTTTTGGCAGCTGTTAGGATTGTGGTACACATGTTGTTGTATATAGTATTAATGTTATCAGTTCTAATGATTTGACTGAACCCAGCGTCAGTTTCTCGGCCATAGCGGTCCCAGTCTGCTTTCCTGAAGTTCCAGGATGGTTTACACAGGGACTTCTGTGTCTTCTGTGGTGTTAAAATAGTTGTTAAAACAGGGCGGTGGTCACTTCCCACGTCTTCTAAGACTTTGATGATACTATTTTCTGCTATGTCAGCTGAAACAAATGTCAGATCTGGCCGGCTGGTCGAGCCGTGTGCCCTGTGTAGGAATGTTGGTGGAGTTTCCAAGTTCTGCAGCAGCATTAAGTTGGTACTGCTGCACAGCTCCTCAACCTCTAGACCCCTACTGTTAAACCGCCTGTATCCTAGAGCAGGAATGTGAGCATTAAAATCACCAGCTACGACAGTTTTCTTTAGTATGGGCTCGAACTCAGGCAGACCTTTTGATGAGGTCGGGGGACAGTAAATGTTGTGTAGTATGTACTTGGTGCTATCTTTGCCCCATAGCTTTATTACTTGGTGGTCGATATCCCCCGCAGGGTTGTTGGTTACTGTGGCTTGGGTATCATTTCTGATTAAGGTCATGATGCCTTGGCACTTCAGGCAATCTCATTTGTACTGTGTATAACCCATGATGTTAATTTGTCTCCGTGGGAGTATTGTTTCCTGCAGAAGGGCTACTTGTACTTGATGTTCGTGTAATATTTTTGTAAGCTCAATTGTCTTGTTCTGTAGTCCAGCTATATTTAGCTGTAAAATGTTAAGGTTCCCCTTCGCTGACTTTTCACAAGGAGCAGGGGATTTATCTCTCTTGCGCGGGCCTTGGTAGCCGAGGCGACGCCCGAGCTCGTAGTATGGAATATGTTGTTTGACTGGCATTGGAGGTATTGGGTGTTTGCTGCAGACATCTCCCTCCCAAAGAATGCAATGGATGTGTCTTCCTCCATGAGTATTGGGTTGATTTGCTTGGCCACTCACCTTTTTGGCTCTAAAGATCACTTCGCTCTGGGGGTTCAGGTTGGGTTCACAGAGATGCATTCCCCGCTAGTCACAAGCGCTCACGATGCAGGCCTCATTTTTTCGTTCTGTGGCTGAGCTTTTGCTGTGGCTGTGTCACGTCCTGCATCCTATGCCTTCACGATTTTCCCGAGCACAGCGGTTCTAAATTTCCATTGAGTTTTAGTGGCTTTGCTTCCCGTGTCTCAGGAGTTGGACGAAATCTGACGATGGGTGCAATGTCAGGTCGCATGGCAATTTTGCTGCAGCTGGGACATAGGGCAGGGCCCGGATCCCTTCTAGGCAAAGACCTATCTTTTACCATCACCACTTCAGGATCCTTGGTGAGGTGTATCGTGGATTGGACAAAGAAAGATTGGTAGGCAAGTAGAGAAGAGAGAAGGTAGCATTTAACCCATGAGTGGGGTTTGGGTTGGTGTTGACCAGAGCATGGTCCACTCGCCGGTGTATTGCGCCTACACCTTAGGAGGAGTCCCAAACAACTCCCGACCCAGTTATACCGCCAGGCACTCGGTCGCCCCCATAGCAAACTCTGTGAAAACGGGGTCACCACGCGAAGGTGCTGCTATGGACACGTTTGTACAGGAGAGGCCATATGCTAGGAGCTTACTACAAGACAGTAGCTTCCGCGGCGCTCACTGCACCTGGATATGAGAGGCTGTGTGTTCGCATCAACATCCATTGATGTAGGTGGGACATCAGAGCCCGAACCCTACATAGACCCCGTCATCCATGATGAAAAACACTTGATGTGAGACACATATTACATACAGCAGACACTAATTCCATCGACAATACTATCATTCACCATCTATTCATTTTAATTTTAATAAACCTATTGGGTGTATATAATGTACCCCATGCCTTGTTTCTTCTGTTAGATGTTACATATTGTCTGATGTTTATCTTCCTTAATAAGGGAAGGGGGGGGGGGGGGGGGGGCGGGGGGGGGAGGGGGGGGGGGGGGGGGGGGGGGGGGGGGGCTCGTAAAATGTAATATAATCCCAGTATAATTAAGAATAGTAATAATAGATATCTGAGAAGGGGACTATGGTAGCGAGAGACTAAATATCTCCTTACAACCTTTACCAGACCTTGTCTAGTTAGGAGAATTTACCCTCTTCATCTCCCTTCAGCCGGTGGAGAAACCCAACAGGAATTCTTGAGCCAATCTTCCACAGTCATATCTATTATTTCTTCTAAATAAATTCTTATCCTTCCTACGCTACGCCACACACTCTCAGACGTCAACTTGAATATGTTCAGTGAAAGCAGTGGCCAACTTGGTGCTATTTGTATGTCTATAGGGTTTGTCCAGGCAGTCCTTATTTAGGATCCCCAGGGAGAGAATGGTAGAGAGACCAAGGAACGCATGGAGAAGAGAACTGGAGAGAGTCATGAAGATATGGAAAGACCTTGACCTGATGGCACGGCAAAGATTTCTTTGCTGTAGTAAAGACTTAAGTAAACGGCCTGTTATCCATTAACTCCACTATATATTTTGGCATTCATCATTTAAAAGGAGAGTTGTGTGCATGTTATCTCATAGAGGAGTGTTATCTCTTGTACTAATGGGCCATGCTTGTAGGCAAAAATTGTTTACACTTCTAGCAAATAAAAATGTTACCTGTGTTGACAGAGATAAGCGCTAACAAAAGATGTAGGCCAGTTGTTCTCACCTTGGGGTAAGTGTAACCTCAGGGGATACTGGAAGTTTGTCGAGAGTGCACGAGGAATATTTCATTAGTAACTATATTATCTTATTGGAATATTCCAAAATTAGCTGTGGTTAGGAGAGAAAACAGTGAATTCTGTTCTCAATCAAAACTAAAGCAGGAAACAAACTGAAGGATGAACGTAACATGTGGGTATCTCTTTAAAAAACTGTACCAAGAATAAAACTATTGGTTGACAAGAAACAGAATCAAGTGTCTCAAAAATGTATTGGGCTGTGTTGTGATAAACCTTTGACATTGACATGACACTAAAATAGTATTATTTACCAAATACAATTTTCTTAATGAATAATTAATTAATCTGCTTATTTTTTTCTTTGTGTGCATATGCATAGTAAAATGCATAGTAATTTATTTAATACAGGGTACGGGAAGGTTTACTAAAAGCCAAGGATGTACGGTAAGGTTTACTAAAAGCCAAAGGGGTACAGGAAGGTTTACTAAATGTCAAGGGGGTGTATGGGAAGGTTTACTAAATGTCAAGGGAGCACGGGAAGGTTTACTAAAAGCCAGAGGTGCACTGAAAGGTTTACTAAAAGCCAGGGGTGTACAGAAGGTTTATTAAAAGTCAAGGGTGTAATGGAAGGTTTACTAAAAGCCAGGGGTGTACTGGAAGGTTTATTAAAAGTCAAGGGTGTACTGGAAGGTTTACTAAAAGCCAGGAGTGTACTGGAAGGTTTACTAAAAGCCAGGAGTGTACTGGAAGGTTTACTAAAAGCCAGGAGTGTACTGGAAGGTTTACTAAAAGCCAGGAGTGTACTGGAAGGTTTACTAAAAGTCAAGGGTGTACTGGAAGGTTTACTAAAAGCCAGGAGTGTACTGGAAGGTTTACTAAAAGCCAGGAGTGTACTGGAAGGTTTACTAAAAGTCAAGGGTGTACTGGAAGGTTTACTAAAAGCCAAGGGGGTACAGGGAACAGAAAAAGGTTGAGAACCCGAAATGTAGATCTAATACAATACACTATGTGATATTATGCAATACTTATGTAGGACACCATGTGATTTACACATGAGAGTGTCAGTGAAACCGAAAACTAGTAATCAGTAAACGGAGGAAAACTGCCTGTTGCGTCAAGTGTAGTAGGCGCTGTGTAAATAGTCTTGTAATCTGTCTGCCTTGCAAGATAATGGCCACAATAAATACTGCTGACCCTGGATACTGGAATGTGTTGCTATGGTCACGAGTTTACACTAAAAAGCAGTGGGAGTTATTGTTCTTGTTGATCACAATCGACATCACTGCACTTCGGGCAAACCCATGGGTGCTCAGTCTCCCTCAGCAAATGTCGCTGGGTATGAATGCAAACTGTTCCTGTAGCGCGCTGGTTGTTGTCGTAAAACGTGTGTGTAAACCCACTTCTTAGTTAAATCACTATGTCGAGATACAAATATCTCTCAGCCAATCAACGAGCACCGTTCACCAGTCTTGTGAATCTTGAACTAAGATATGGCTGAAGTGGCGATTTCTACGCATATATCACAGATAGAGACCATCTGTGTACCCAAGTGTTTCGACTTTAAGTATTCCTTGTACTGTCCGACGCAGAATGTAGCATATTAGTTAGCTTAGACTATCTACATACCGTACCCAATTGTCCAAACATCATGTTGACTTGAAGTATTCCCTGTATTGTCCGACGCAATATATGTCATTTTGCATCATGGTTCCTTTCGTCGTTTCGTTCCAAATTTATTTTCGTGTTGTGCCGCACCTTGCCCGCTGATTCTTCCCCATATCTTACTGGGCCGCCTTCATTTCATTATTTTCTGTGCTTCTTTCATATGGCCGTTCGTGGCGTATTTTCCCTGGGCTGTTCTGCTGCGATGTGCATGTGACTTGACAGAAATCACTTATTTTTCAATGGCGGTTGCGCTGTGTTATAACCGACGGACTTAACGTGCCTCTCTTGAAGGCAAAAATCTCAAGTGAAAAAAACAATGCATAAACATTGCCCTTAGTTCTTAAGTTCAAGTTTATGACCCCACAACCGTCCTAGCCTCTCACATCACCCCGGTACCCCCGCTAAAGGGGGAAAAAAAAACACGAAAATAAATCCAGTTCGCTGACAGTATCCTAGCTGTATTTGAATATATATCAACACAAGTGGTGTTTATGCAGCTAAACAAAATGTGCGTAGTTAATAGTATACTAATAGTGCAAACTTTGGTCATATTTTTTATTTACCTTTAACTGTTAACAGACACACGAAGTCAATTACAACAGTTACTGTTTTTAAACTTTCGTCTGATGGGTGTGTACTACTGTACTGTGTCTAGCTACCCTCGTATCAGTACATGCTCCACTGTTTGACCCATGAACATGGAAATTATGTACCAGTAATTTTGTGTGAATATACGCGCGTGTGTGTGTTTTCTCCCCAGTCCCGGAACGGCAGTCTCTCACACCTGTCATGTTATTGTTGAACAGAATCGACATCATTGCACTCCGGGCAAACCCATAGGTGCTCAGTCTCCTTCAGAATATGTCGAAGAGTGTGAATGTAAACTGTTCCTGTAGCTCGCTGGTTAAATACATGACTGATGCATCCTCTCATACGCCCATTTCTGCTAGCCTTACGTCTGATGCCAGATACCAACAGTCTTAACCTTGATGATTCATCTATTGCAGTGTCATTCTCTAACAGGCGATCATTAATTGTTCTCAGTATCTCTCTCTTATCCATATCTAATGTCGCCACTATGGGTGCTCTTGATGCTAGTCTGTCAGCTCTCTCATTACCACATACCCCTGCATGACCAGGACAGTAGATCCACACCAGCTCTTGTAGACTCGAAGCTTCTATGAATGTTTTCCATTCATGACGTAGCCAACCATTTTGAACCTGTCATGCTGTTAACAAGGGGAAAGGGTTTGTGATATCCCGGGGTATCTGGGATGACACCCAATTCATTATTCATCTGTCATCATCAATATGCTAGGTATTGAAGATACTGATAACAATCTAAACTGGGAATAGCTGTGTTTTTCATCATCATTACCATCGTCTTCGGCTCCCTGATGAGTATAGGCGTTAACAAATTCATACTAAATCCTCATGACCTGTGCCGTTCTTTCAATATCTTTCCACGTCCTCCCCGTCAGTTCTTTTTCCATTGTGCCCTAGTGTCTTCTTTTTCCTCTGCCACCTTATGGATTTCAGAATGAACTATCTTGAAGTTATTATTATTATCCAGTTTCCTTAGTGTGTATGTCCAATCCAGCACGAGCGGCCTCTTCTCGCCTCTTCGTTTCATTGGTGCCTGTCTGGTTATTGCCATCAGTTTCAGCTGACCCAAACAGGCCCACCAGGTTGTTAAAAAAAACTGCCAGAGCGCTGTTGTCTATGAAAAGAATATGTACTCGTGCACTCTCTTGTTTTCTCTCTATCGTGTGCGAGGCATGTGTGTGTGGTGCGCTTTCATTTTTGTGCTTAATTTGCGTCTTGCTTAACATCGGACTTACCTTAGTACAGCGTTTCCCAACTTGGGGTTCTAGAAGTTTGTTGGTGGGGGGGGGGGGGGGGGGGGGATATATTATCATACTGAAATATTTCGCAAGTAATAGCGTTAGTAAAAACGAGAGGGAGAGAGCACGGCGAGTCATGTTCGCAATAAAATCCACAGCAAGAAACAAACCGGACATGATATACGGGTATCTCTTTTAATAAATGTATCAAAAATTAAACTTTAGTTGAGAAACGGAATCAAGGTTTGGTCTAATTTATTTTGCTCTGTTTTTGGTAAACACTAAGCAACCTTGTAAAGCTAAAAATGTTATGTCTTGATATCTTTATGAAAAAATTAATGATCTATTTATTTATTGTTATATGCGCATATACATGGTAAACTCTAGAATTTGTCCCTGTCGTATTGTAAAGAGGGGTGCGGGAAGGTTTACTAAAAACCAAGGGGTTGCGGGGTCCAAGAAACGTTGAGAACCACTGCCTTGGCATTTCGTTGTAATCACATGACCTCTCAAGCCACGTGGTGTCAATGTTGTGTCACACGAAGGAATGGCTGTGGACTAGTTACCGATGCAAATAGTTCGCTAGTACCCGGATCAGTGGTTCTAAAATCCTTTTGGCGGTTTCGCGTGTTGAGTTCGTCTGTTGAGCCGTAACTGTCCCATTTCTGTTTAATATAATTTAAATTTTTTATGAAAACGAAAACCCTGACAGAATGCAAATTACACATTTCACTAGACCATTTATTGTTGAATGTAAAATTTCATTTACGGACATATATGCAGGGCCGGATTTAGACATGGTGAGGCTCTGTTTGGCAATTGGTAACAGAATAAAGCCGTGTTTTGAAACTGTTGTAACAACTGAACAATGGTTATGAGAGACCCCTTTCAGGACGGTGGAGACCCTACAGAAGATGTAGCCGCTGCTGCAGCTGAAGCCTACACCCATCAGTCACACGCTCTTACAGCAGTGGTTTCTGTGGTATTAGTTTTGCATGAAATTGCCAACGCCATGTACAACCTTATATTAGTTGTCTTGTATGACATGTCTGTCTCTTCAGTCTTCAGAGACCCCCAGGACATTCTCCATCAGCTTTACTTAAGAAATGTCAGACTCTTGTCACAAGTGCAGGTCACAGGTCATCAGCAAGATCCATCTTATTTCTTGCCTTGCTTCTAATGCTGACCATTCTTTGCCCCGTGTAGTCCCCGGAGACAGAAATAATAGGGGTACTGCTCCTACATGCATGTCATGAGGTTGGGCAACCTCATTGTGTAAAACAATGTGCTACAGAAACAACTGGAGCAAGAGCACATGAATGCTGTCATGTAGGCTTTCTGGAATGGTGCCAGCTTCAGTGGTGGCTCCATGCTCCAGATGGACCAAAGAGGGGAATAAATAAATGATTTTTAAAAAAAATCCAGTGGTTGTTACTACACCGGATGTCACATCTTATTATATTACCACACCTGATGTCACATCTTATTATATTACTGTCGTAAATTTAGATAGGTTTGAAAGTTATTTATGGTCCCGCCTGAGTAGAGTGGATGGTGATAGTACGTGAGAAGTAAAGATGTGAGAATAGATTTCACGAGTGAATAGTTTAAGGAGAAGATCTGTCTCTGGAATGAGTAGTTTCTCTAGTTCAGCCTATCTATACGACTATATTTGAGTACAAGACAATCTTGCACCTCCCTATATCTAGAAATATAAGTTTAACTAAACACACACACACAATTATGTGACAACAAGACACACAAACGTGAAAAACTATGGTAAATTGGGTATGGGTCTGACCAACACACAAAGGTAAGTTCTTTTGTTGTTTATTATCATTAAACTTTACAACATCGAATATCTAAAGAAAGATCAAACAAAATCAGCATGTCATACATAGAAAAAAAAAATACAGAATACATGTGCCCTCCCCCTTATTGAGAAAGAAAGAACCCAACAAGTTAATAACCCCAAAGGTCAAAGGTTAGCACTATGTTATAGCATAGACAGTAAAGAGAAGAACAAAGTTCCCACTAAATACTATCCAGTGGAGCCGCGCTAGCGTAGTGGTTACAACACCGCTCTGGCGACCGGGTGATTCAGGATCAAACCCGGGCGACGGCATTTGAGGATTTTTCGTCGACCGGGATTTGAACTGGATTAACTCGAGACCTGGCGAGGACATTTGAAGGAGTGTCGTCGACCAGGGAGTGGCGGCTCCTGAGCCGACCCAGCTCTAATGGGTACCTCCGAAAACGGCGAGTATCTGCCTGAATGGCGAGGGACACTTGACTCTGTACAAGAAAATAGGATACTCACGTAAAAATCAATGTCAGGTTAGACATTAAAAAAAAAAAAATAACCTGAGATTTCGCCTCGAGTATTAGCGGGCGTACGAAAAAAAAAAAAAAAAAAAAAAAAAAAACTATCCAGTAAAGTAAACAATATTTAAGCAAAGAAAATAAATGGCTGTATACCGCTCCACCTATGTCCCAGTCTTGACATATGGATGCGAGTCGTGGGCAATGACTACAACCCACAAAAGCCAGATCCAAACCTCAGAAATGAGGTATCTGAGGAAAGTGGTTGAAGTAACAAGAAGAGACATGGTCCGCAACCAGACAATCCGTCAAGGCCTAAAATCCCATCCGCTGCAGACCCAAATAGAACAGTCCCAACTAAGATGGTTTGGCCATGTCTGCAGAATGGGAGAAGATCGGCTACCACGACAAGCATGGGAAACAAAGAGCCAGGGATCCAGACCTCCAGGACGACCCAAAGTCCGCTGGGAGGACAACATTAGACAATCTTTGAAGGACCGAGGACTAGAATGGAACCAGGCCAGGAAGAAGACAGCTGATAGAATGGTCTGGCGCTCTCTCTACCAAACCTCTACACCTCACGGTAGAAGGGGAACGACTAAGTAAGTAAGTAAGTAAGAAAATAAATGATGGTACAGTTTTTGTTAACTAAGAAAATATTCACTCTCTCTGTCATTTGTGGCCACATCAATACGTGTACCCTATTCTGGTGATATCCTTATGAAATTACGATGAATATATAAAGTGTCAGGGGTATTATCCAAGTCGGCCCCAGTCCACCCTCTATAACAAATAACATTTTTAGGAGGGGGACGCCAAAGTTGGTGGTGTATTCCTGGATCAACAAATGTCACGTCGAATAGTTAATGTAGAACCGAGATCTGGTGTTCACATTCATTCATTCATTCATAACCCTCCACTCCCAAAGGAGCATAGGCCTTCAACAAACACATGCCAAGTCCTCCTGTCACGTGCCATCATCTCAAGTTCTTTCCATGTTCTCCTCATCATTTTCACCTCTGTTTCCAACTCTCTTCTCCATGTATTTCTTGGTCTTCCTCTGCCTCTCTTGCCCTGGGGGTTCCAGAAACAAGGACTGCCTTGTAATGCTATCAACAGGTTTCCTCAGTGTGTGTCCTATCCATCGCCATCGTCTTCTTCTCATCTCTTGTTCCACTGGCACTTGTCCAGTTCTTGTCATCAGTTCCACATTGGTAACCTTGTCATACCATTTTAATCCCTCTATTCTACGCAAGCACCCATTTATGAAAGTCTGTAGCTTTTTGGTTGTTGTCTTTGTTGTTCTCCATGTCTCCGAGCCATACAATAGGACTGACTTCACATTTGAGTTGAAGATTCTTATTTTCGTGTTGGATCCTATTTCTCTTGATCTCCATATATTTCCCAATGCAATGAAAGCTCCTCTTGCCTTTTGTATTCTTATTTTGATATCGCTGTCTGTCCCTCCAACTTTATCTATATTACTGCCAAGATATGTGTATGATTCTACATCTTGTATTGGTGTTTCTTCAAGTTAAACCCTGTTTTCATTACCTGCATTTATTCGCATTATTTTTGTCTTTTCCCTGTGTATTATCAGACCCAATTGCTGTGACCTCTCATCGAGTGTTTTCAATTTGTCCTGCATCTGATTACGGTTATGGGACAGGAGAGCCAAGTCATCAGCAAAATCCAGATCATCCAACTGCTTAGTCAGAGTCCACTGGATTCCATTTCTGTTGTGTGTTGTCGATGATCTCATAACCCAATCTATTGGTAAATCCTATCGGCTGGCTTTGTGGTGAATGCCGATTTTGAAACTGCGTAACTAGCTGGATAAATCCGTTGATACGACTGTCAAAAGTCGGGAGAACTGTTATATCTTTCACACTCCAGTGGGCTGATAAATTGCAAAAAAAAAATATCTGGGTATTTGTAATTCCAGTTAACTTTACTATTTAAAAATGTTTATGTGTCCATCTGGCCAATCCTGTTCACAGCTGAACTTAGGGACGTGTAAGCCAAGAATAAAGATAAAGAAATTATCAAATCGGTCGCGGTTTGCACAAGGAGGAAGCTGTATCAAGAACAAAAATGGTGTAATATTACTTGATGAGAAAGACATATCAAATAGATGGGCAGAATACGTAAAAGAACTATTTGAGGACAACAGAGGTAAAAAACCATCACCAGATTCTAATGAAGGCCCAAACATTCTCAGATCAGAAGTAGAGAATGCCATACATATGATACAAAAAGGAAAATCAGCAGGCATGGATACCATAAAAATTTAAATGATAGAAGCTCTGGAGAGCTTTGGTATAGATACAATCACAGATCTATGCAACGATATATACAATACGGGATATATACCACACAACATGAAGACATCAGTTTTATAACATTGCCCAAAAAACCAAATGCAACAGAATGTTCAGACTTTAGAACAATCAGCCTGATGAGTCATGCAATTAAGATACTGCTCAAAATAATACAGGAAAGAATAAAAAGTAAGGTAGACAGCGAAATCAAGAAGAACAGTTTGGTTTTAGATGTAACAGTGGAACAAGAGAGGCAATATTTTGCCTAAGAATACACTGGCTAACAAAAAAAAAATTTTTTTTTCTTTCTCTAACATTTCTATGTTTTTCTGGTCAATTTTAATGCGCTGTTTTTAAATCTGCAAACCGTTTTCCTCTATCAGGTCGGGATCTCTAGAAATACGCAATTGAAGTTTTTTAACAACGCATACAGTATTACAACATCATTTGTACAAGAAGTATAACAGTTATGTAGGCTTGAATTTCTTTGCAGTCGACTTTCGTCGGTGAATGGCATGTGGTACATCGCGATGAAGCATCCAACAATAATCGGCAAGCATGGTCACACTCCACCGTCCTTGATAACGTGACTCCATTACGGCGATATCTTGATGGAATCGTTCTCCATGTTCATCGCTGACTTCGCCAAGGTTGTCAGGGAAAAAGTCAAGATGCGAATTGAGCAAATGGATTTTGAGGGACATGTTACAGCCCATAATTCTGTATGCATCTATGCACTGCTTAACAATATGCACATAGTCGACAGATTTGTGATTTCCCAGAAAGTTATCGACGATCGATTTGAATGCCATCCATGCGCGAAGTTCACTACCATGTAACAAAATCTCGAATTGTTTGTCTGCAATAACTTTCCTAATCTGAGGTCCTACAAAGATACCTTCCTTTATCTTTGCATCGCTAATTTGCGGAAACTTTTCTCGAAGATAAGTGAAAGCTTTGCTCGTTTTATCTAACGCTTTTACGAAATTCTTCATGAGCCCCAAACTTTATATGTAACGGTGGTAAAATGATGCTGTCTTTGTTAACTAATGGCTCGTGTATTACATTTTTATGCCCGAGCTGCATACGATCCCTGATAGGCCACACCTTTCATGCATAATGTTCCTGTCTGTGCGGCTGTCCCATTCACATAGGAAGCAACAAAATTTAGTATACCCAGTCTGCATGCCCGTGAGAATTGCAATGACCTTTAGGTCTCCACAAATCCGCCATTGGTAGTCATTGTACTTTATTTTTGCCAAAAGTATAGCCATATTGTCATAAGTTTCTTTCATATGAACAGAGTAGGCGACTGGAATTGATAAAAATAAATTTCCATTATGTAATAACACGGCTTTTAGACTAGTCTTGGAAGAGTCGATGAAAAGTCGCCATTCGTTGACTATGTGCTCATGACCGAGGTGCACCATTAGACCTTTTACATCTTTGCAATAGCAAATGTCATCATCCATCTCAAAGTATTGAACAAGTTCTCTGTGTTTATGACGAAATTTAGATATCGGAGTATTGGGCGCTAAAAGATTCCATTCTTTGAGTCGCGAACCGAGTAATTCCGCTTGTCCTTTGGTGAGAGCGAGATCACGTATTAGATCTGAAAGTTCTGAATGGTTAATTAAGTGAACACCATCATTCACCGGTATATAATCCGAGTCAGAATTAGTTTCTAAAGCAGGTAAACTATCACTTTCTGATGGTTCATTCATGTACAACGGATATTGTTCTGGTGGAACTGGGATCGGACACGTGATTGGATCATGAGGCACTGGTTTTGAAACCGATTCAATATTTGGATAAACCACAGACTTTCTAGTTTTAAAAGTGAAACCATAGATATTTGTCAAGCAGAAGTAACAATCAGTAGCGTGATTTGTCGGTTCACGCCATATTACTGGCACTCCAAAAGGCATCGACTTATGCTTCGGCGATTTTCGTAACCAACCTGCCAATGTATTTGACCAAGTCGAACAAACTGCATTTGGCTTCCAAGATTTATTTGCATCATCAACTTTCGAATCGAAATAAAGTTCATATGCTTTCTTTAGCAATGGTGTAAAGTTTTTCTGGTGAACACGATCGGTAAAATATCCGCACACGTAACAGAACAGATCAGCCGAATTTCTACAACTTCTAGAAGCCATATTTTACTCAGAATTATTTCAAAATACAGTAACTATTTGAAATATAACGTAACATATGTCATGCATCTTTTAGCAGTATAAAAAGTAGAATTATTTTGTATTTTATTAATTTTTAAAAAGTTATATAGTAAAAATGAATCGGAGCAAATAACAGTTTCCCAAAAATTTATTTATTCACAAATATCTTAAGAACCCGACGTGATAGAGATAAACGGATTTCAAATTTGAAATCAGCGCAAGAAACTGACCTAAGAACACTTATTCTTATATAAGAAAGAAAATTGTTGTTTGTCAGTGATATTAGCAGAAAAATATACAGAGGTCCAAAAAAGTATGTACATGTGCTTCATTGACTATAAGAAGGCTTTTGACAGAGTCCATCATGAGAAAATAATTGAATGCCTCGAAGACATAGGTATTGATGGAAAAGATATAAGAATACTCAGTAACCTTTATTGGGAGCAAACTGCCACAGTAAGATCTGGATGGAATTATTCGAATTTCCTAGACGATCTTGCAAGACAGGCAAAGGAGGCAGCACTGAGAAATGAACAAAGCACAGTATACAAAATAACTAAATTCATCAGCGGAAAACGAGGTGCAAACAATATTACATTAGTAAGAGATAAGCAAGGTAATCTCATCACGACAGCAGAGGGACAAGAAACAAGATGGGCAGAGCACTTCAGAGAAACTCTGAACAAGGAACCACCAGAGACACAATTGAGTGTTCCTGAGGCTGAAAACGATCTAGATGTGAATACAGACATTCCACGAAAAGAAGAAATCACAGCAATCAAAGGGTTAAAGAACGGCAAAGCTCCGGGCCATGATAACTTAAATGCAGAGCTGTTTGGGACAGGCCCTGAGCTGGCGGCGGAACTATTGGAACCACTGTTTGCGCGGGTCTGGAAGGCGGGGACAGCACCGTCAGAGTGGAACAGGGGAATGATTGTCGGGTTGCCGGGGGGGGGGAGATCTTGCGGACTGCAATGATTGGAGAGGAGTTACTCTTCTCTCGGTTCCCGGCGGAATACTGGGCAGGATAGTTATACAGAGAGTTTCGGAGGCAGTGGATCGCAGGCTGAGGAAGGGGCAGGCAGGGTTTGGAGGGAGCGGGAGATGTGTGGATCGTATATTCGCTCTCGGGAACGTTGTGGAGCGGTGCTCGGAGTGGCAGGGACAGCTTTGCATTAATTTCGTTGATTTTGAGGGGGCTTTTGACAGCGTACATGGGGACAGTTTATGGAGGGTACTGAGGGCTTGTGGAGTTCCGGGCTGCGTGGTGTCAATCATGGAAGGCCTCTGTGCGGGCTTTGCGTGCGGTGTTGGGCGGAGCAGCCTGGCCTTTGGGGTGAGGACGGGGGTGCGGCAGGGATGCCCCTTGTCGGCCGCTCTGTTTTTGGTGGTCATAGACTGGGTGGTCTGCCATCAATGGTACCTATACCTTGTAGCGGTATGGCAGCTTGCGTACCCTGACAATCCCCAGAGCTATGCCAGTGGGAGTTTTACTCCTGGTAGGTTCAACCAAGCTGGACTGGTCTGTGTGGGTAGGGGTCAGACAAAAGCTGGTACCCTGGTCCTCCAGGTTGGGGGTTTTAGCATAGGGCTGACACCCCTGTCTATGTAAAAAAAATAATGAAGTTACGGAAACAACATCAAATGAACAAACTTTGCTGCGGGATGGACATTCGGAGTCTGTGGCTCATATGACTGTCAGTGGTGAAAGCCGAAAGGAAGCCACTGACATGAAAACGGATGTCCTGACCGCAAAACAGGATACAAGAATAGGATTTTGGAATGTCAGGACAATGTACGAGACAGGTAAACTAAGACAGGTCACGGCAGAAATGAGAAACTATAGGTTACACATCCTGGGGATAAGTGAGAGCAGATGGACAGGGGCAGGAAAAGTTAAAACAGCTACAGGAGAAACAGTACTTTACTCTGGAAGAGAGGATGGACAGCACAGTGAAGGCGTAGCCATTATTCTACAGAAAGGGATAGAAAGGACATTACTGGAATGGAAACCCATCAACAACAGACTGATACGATTGAGATTGAGAGGGAGATTCACCAACACTACAATAATACAATGCTACGCACCAACGAATGATAGCGATGAGGAGGTCAAGGATGAATTCTATCAACAACTGCAGAAAGAAATGGAAGACACACCTAGATATGATCTTGTTATAGTAATGGGAGACCTCAATGCGAAAGTTGGTACACACAATACATATAATGAAAGAACAATGGGGAAATGCGGCAGCGGAACAGCAAACGAAAATGGGGATAAGCTAATAAGTTTCTGTAGCATTAACAACCTGGTCATTGGAGGAACACTTTTCCCACATAAGGAAATTCACAAGTTAACATGGGAATCACCAAATGGTCGGGACAGAAACCAGATAGACCACATCATGGTTAACGGTAGATGGAGACATGCATTACAAGATGTGAAGGTAAGAAGAGGTGCAGATGTGGGAAGTGATCACCATTTAGTAGTAGCAAAACTGAAAGTGAAACTAAGAAGGGCTGGACCAACTGTAACTACACAGAAAAGGTTTGACATCAGCAAATTGGAGGACCCCCTTACCAGAAAAAGCTTTTGCGGCCGACATTAAGAAACGATATCAATTTGCCAAAGCCAGGAAAAGACATTGACTGATGATATAGACCAGAATTTCAGCACCATTTCAACAGTATATAAGGAAAGTAGCAAATCATGCTTAGGATTCCAGGAAAGGAAGAAGCAAGACTGGATAACACCAGAAACACTAAACACCATAAAGATGAGAAAGGAAATGAAAAGAAAGAAAACAGAAGCGAAGTCCCCCAGGTTAAAGCAACTATATAGCGAACAGTACAGCCAGCTGGACAGGGAAGTTAAACGCCAAACCCGAGCCAACAAAAGGAATTTCCTAGACGATCTTGCAAAACAGGCAGAAGAGGCAGCACTGAGAAATGAACAAAGCACAGTATACAAAATAACTAAATTCATCAGCGGAAAACAAGGTGCAAACAATATTACATTAGTAAGAGATAAGCAAGGAAATCTCATCAAGACAGCAGAGGGACAGGAAACAAGATGGGCATAGCACTTCAGAGAAACTCTGAACAAGGAAATACCAGAGACACAATTGAATGTTCCTGAGGTTGAAAACGATCTAGATGTAAATACAGACATTCCACGAAAAGAAGAAATCATCACAGCAATCAAAGGGTTAAAGAACGGTAAAGCTCCGGGCCATGATAACTTAAATGCAGAGCTATTTAAGACAGACCCTGAGCTAGCAGCAGAACTATTAGAACCACTATTTGCACAAGTGTGGAAAACGGGGACAACACCATCAGAGTGGAACAAAGGAATAATTGTCAAATTGCCCAAAAAGGGAGATCTTGCAGACTGCAATAATTGGAGAGGAATCACTCTTCTCTCAGTTCCCAGCAAAATACTAGGCAAGATAATTATACAGAGAATTTCAAAGGCAGTAGACTACAAACTGAGGAAAGAACAAGCAGGATTTAGAAAGAACAGAAGATGTGTAGACCATATATTCACTCTCAGGAACATTATAGAGCAGTGCTCAGAATGGCAAAGACAGCTTTACATAAATTTTGTTGATTTTGAAAAGGCTTTTGACAGCATACATAGGGACAGTTTATGGAAAATACTGAAGGCTTATGGAATTCCAAGCTGCATAGTGTCAATCATAAAAAGCCTCTATGCCAACTTTACGTGTAGTGTTGGGCAGAGCAACCTAACCTTCGAGGTGAAGACAGGAGTACGACAGGGATGCCCCTTATCAACCACTCTTTTTTTAACAGTCATAGACTGGGTGATGCGCCAGACAACAGAGGGAAGTCCAAGAGGAATAAGATGGACTACATTTTCTACATTGGAAGATCTGGAATATGCAGATGACATTGCACTGCTGGCACATTCACATCAACACATCCAGGAAAAAATGGATAGACTTAATAAATTTAGCCAGCAGGTGGGCTTGAACATCAATTTAAAGAAGTCTGAGGTCATGACGCTCAATGTGAGCAACCCTGAGCCCATATCAGTAAGGAATCAGCAATTGGTACAGACAGATACCTTCACATACCTAGGAAGCATAGTAACACCAGACGGTGGGGCAGGCAAAGACATCAACATCAGAATGAATAAGGCAAGAACAGCCTTCTTTAGCCTAAATAACATCTGGAAGTCCTCCCAATACAGCACAAGCACAAAATTAAGATTATACCAGAGTTGCGTGCTTTCTGTGCTTCTCTATGGTGCGGAATGCTGGAGAGTCACTGTTACGTGCAGTCTTTGATATCTTACAATATTATACATTGGTATACTTGTTATGTTCGCAAATATTTTGTAAACAAAATAGATATTTTTTAGTGCTTAAGGGAAAGTCATTATTGAGTTACTTCCCTTGAAAGTTGTGCCGTCTCTTTCAATCGAACTCCGCGGATGAATCCATTTTTACTGCGATTTATTCTTTGTTTGGGTAGTAATAGATTGTTCTTGCTTCAGAATATCTATGGCCTGTATTTATGTGTATTGTTTGTCTGAGTAGGACGAATCTGTCTTATATCTGTATATCTTTACATATCTAAGTCGAACTATATGTTCTTTTGTCTCTAGAGAGGTCAAAGGCTGTTCGGCGGATGTGTCTCTAGAGAGGTGTGTTTTGGCTTCGCCCTGATCATGGGGGCTGTGTTTTTGCTATGTCGGCTTGTCGCCGGAAAAAAAGTGATCTCTATATTTTTGGGGAAAGTGATAGTCGTCTAGACCTATCGTGTATGCTTTACCCCAGTGTTTATTCTTATTGCCAAGGAATGGCAGAATCATATTTCTGATACCAAGGTAATAAAAGATACTCTTTTGAACTCTCGTATGAAGCCACCATTTTCGATAGGTACGATTTGTATGTCTAAGAGAATATATTTGACTCGATGAAAACGACTTCGATTCCTAGCAGCACTATATCCTGTAGAATGCAGTCAATTGTTCATGATCAAATCTACAGAGCAATGAAATGTTTAATGAATGACTAACTTTAGGACAGATTCATTATCTGTATCCAAACGTGAGTGACAGCTCACGAGTGAAGCCATCTTGGAACCAAACATGTAGTGACTTTCAAGAAGAGAAAAGGGATGCCCGTATTATCGCTTGATTAGTCCAGAGATCACTGCTACACATGAGAACCCATTGCTAGCGGTTCAATATTATTATATGAAAAAAACTGTGCTGAACATTATGTTAAAGAATCTTCGCTAGACGAGGCTAGGTCTAGAAGCCATCTGGAATATTATTTATAAGCTGACGTGCTCAGTCAGTGAAGTCAGTTGATATATATATATGGGCAATACTGAGTGCTTGGCTACTGACAGTCCATTATACTATTATTCTACATGAGTGCCCATGTAACATAACATTGCAAGACCATTTATCCACTGTACCATGATGTATTATGCCAACCTGTGATTTGTCACTATCTGTGCTGTCGAGTGTGTACGTCCAATTAAACTTTAGTAAAGGTACACAGTCGTTGGTGTCGATGACTTCCAGCCATACATGAGTGTGAGAAAAGAACATTTGTCAACACCACGAACCCCTCTTATCATTCGCACATTATACACTCCATCTATGTCTACACACCACTGCGTAGGTCAAGTTGACATTCCATACTCGAACCACGAGCAACACAACAACACAGTATTTAACTCTGGTGATGTTCGAGCGAGCTTCAGATTTCTCAGCATGTCTCTTGCTCAGGGCAAGGGTCTTGTATTAAGAGTTTATCAACTGATGATGATGACGTCTGGCTCCCAAAAAGAGACTTTATCAGTCACAGAGAAGGAAATGTCAAAATTGTCCTCTTTTCACACAACATGCCTAAGAAAAATTCACCGCATTTTTTGGCCGAATACCATCACCAACCAAGATCTGCTTACTCGTAGCAAGCAAGAGGACATGCACACCATCATAGCTGGCAGACGCTGGAGCTGGGTTGGTCATGTCCTCAGAAGAGACCCCGATGCCATCACAAGAACAGCTATGCTTTGGACCCCTGAAGGAAAGCGAAAGAGAGGCCGACCAAAAACAACTTGGCGGAGGACTGTGGAGGCTGAGATGCAAAGAATGAACCAGAGTTGGGGCACTGTACGAAGGATGGCCACCGACCGTGCAAAGTGGAATCAATTTGTTGTTGCCCTACAAGACGCCACTAGGCGTGATGGCCACTGACTGCTTTGACGGTCGGTGGTTAAGGATCGAAGAAGAAGAAGACTGGGTGGTGCGGCGGAGGGCAGTCCAGGAGGAATGGGATGGGCTGCATTTTCTGCATTGGGGGATCTGGAATGTGCGGATGACGTTGCACTGCTGGCGCATTCGCATCGGCGCATCCGGGGGGGGGGGGAGAACGGATGGACTTGGTAAGTTTAGCCAGCGGGTGGGCTTGGACATCAATTTAGGGAAGTCTAGGGTCATGGCGCTCGGTGTGGGCAACCCTGGGCCCATGTCGGTAGGGAATAGACAATTGGTGCAGACAGGTGCCTTCGCATGCCTGGGAGGCGTGGTGGCACCGGGCGGCGGGGCGGGCGGAGACATCAGCGCCGGAGTGAATGGGGCAAGAGCGGCCTTCTTTGGCCTGGGCAACGTCTGGGGGTCCTCCCGGTGCAGCACGGGCGCAAAATTGGGATTGTATCAGAGCAGTGTGCTTTCTGTGCTTCTCTGTGGTGCGGGGTGCTGGGGAGTTGCGGAGGGGGAGATGTCGAGATTGTCCTCTTTTCACACGGCATGCCTGGGACGAGTTCACCGAGTCTTTTGGCCGGTGCCATCGCTGGCCGGGATCTGCTTGCTCGTAGCGGGCAGGGGGCATGCACACCATCGTGGCTGGCGGACGCTGGGGCTGGGTTGGTCATGTCCTCAGGGGAGACCCCGGTGCCATCGCGGGGGCAGCTGTGCTTTGGACCCCTGAGGGAAGGCGAAAGAGAGGCCGACCGAAAACAGCCTGGCGGAGGACTGTGGAGGCTGAGATGCAAAGAATGAACCAGAGTTGGGGCACTGTACGAAGGATGGCCACCGACCGAGCAAGGTGGAATCAATTTGTTGTTGCCCTACAAGACGCCACTAGGCGTGATGGCCACTGACTGCTTTGACGGTCGGCGGCTAAGGATCAAAGAAGAAGAAGAAGATTGACATAAAAAGAGGTGTCAGACAAGGTTGTGTGCTGTCCCCCTGCCTATTTAGTTTATACACCCAAAAAATTTTCAAACAGATACAGGAAATACCAGGACTGAACATCAGTGGAAGGTCAATAAACAACCTTAGATATGCAGATGATACCGTGTTGTTAGCTGAAAGCGAACAGGAGTTACAAGAACTAGTGAAGCAAGTGAACAGTATAAGTCATGAATATGGACTCGACATTAATATTGAGAAAACAAAAACTATGATAATTAGTAAAACAGACGATAAACCCACATTAAAGATAAGCGTAAATGGGAAAATCCTGGAACAAGTCAAGAGCTACGTATATCTTGGTCATATAATAACAGAAGATGGCAGATGTGAAACAGAAATCAAGAAGAGAATAGGAATGGCCAAAGCCACATTCAACAACATGAAGCATATACTGACATCCAAACAGTTATCTAACAAATTAAAACTGAGAATCATAAAGTGTTATATATATTCTGCATTTCTGTATGGTACAGAAACATGGACGATGAATAAGCATTTGGAAGAAAGAATTGAGGCTCTTGAAATGTGGATATATAGAAGAATGGGGCGTATCTCATGGAAAGAGATGAAAACAAATAAGGAGGTCCTAGAAAATCTAGGTATGAAAAGAGAACTAATGAGAGAGGTCAAAGTTCGGCAGCTAAAATACTTTGGCCACATAAAAAGGCTTAACACCTTGCAGAAGACCATAACAGAAGGGAGAGTTGAAGGCAAACGTGCAAGGGGAAGACAGCGCTATAAGTGGGAAGATAACATCAAGAGATGGACAGGAAAGAGCCTATCAGAGTGCACCACCAAGACAAGAGACAGAAAACGTTGGAGATCCATTACAGCCAACCTTCGTTGTGGAGATGGCAACTGATGATGATGAAGCCAAGAATAAGACCACATTAATCACTCAGTAAATGAAGAAAAAGGACCAAATTAGACTGCTGGTCGCCGTTTGATCAGGTCTGCGAGAAATAGTGAAACATTATGAAAAAATGCTACTAATATATCTTTACATATATATACACGGAAGGGGACACGATGATCTCTTATCCTCTCCGTCAGTCCTGATTAAAGTTAAAAGGCACACAGTGTCTCTAGCCTATTCCTATTCGGTCAGTTTTAGCTAGTGTGGCGTCTGTAGGTCAGGTGAAGGTATGTGCCCTCCCTGCTCCTTTGCGCGCGCTAACCATCAGCGTTCAATGTCAATTATTATTTCATTCTCCCTACATGCACTTAACAAATATCGCCTGTCATTAATAGCTATTAGAGGTCGGCGTCTGTTAAGTCGTATGATATTTAACACTAGTCACTTATATAATTACACAAATGAAATATAATGTAAATTCTATGGTCGCGACTATCATATTAATTCCGTCAGCTAAACCGTATCTTCTGTTGATGATGTGGGTGATGGAAATTACATTAAACTGAACAACTGGCAAGAAATATCTACGCGTTATTTTATTTCACTAGTTTTAACGCTAGGAAATCACAGTGAATTATAATGGTAAAACTTAACACATTAAATCACTAAATGCTAATGTCTGTTACCACAAATCAGAATAACAATCCCCACAAAACTATTAAGACATTTTCTACAATGGTTCTAGAATACGTGTGTTAAAGTCTGTTTTAAGCTTTCGATGTAAACTTTGTTATACTATGGTCTAAGGGAGTTTACAGGTTGAATACTTTTTGGTACAGGGTTGATTTAGTTGTTATCTCCCTTGACTTGCCATTTGGTCATTTAAGATTTGCTGTTCGTAGATTTTCTTGAACAGTTTTCGAGAACGTTAGCTCGTGTGAGCTAAACTCACGTCACGCGATGATTCACGCATGCGTGAATGATCTGGCGGAAACTGATATGCGATATCTCGTGACAGTTCGCTCTGGGCGCTTGACCATGGAGGTCAGCCATGTTTCTCTGACTGTGTAATCGGGGAACATAGTTCTCTGTGTGATAAAAATGGTTGAGATTTTTCCAATGTCATAATTCTGACATAGGATGGCGTACATTTTTTGGTGTTTTATTCTTGGATGACAGTGAAGGTAAAAATACCCTTTAAACTATTTTATTGTAGCCAAGAACTTTGTATTATGATGCTACCAGCCCAAGATGGTTGGCTGACATTGAGGTGGCTTTCTCCTGGTGCAGAGGAGAGTTTATGAGTATATGGATATTGTTATCTTGCCAAAGATGTACATGATTTATTGGTCAGAGGAAACAGAGAATATTATATGGAAGCCCGACACTTATGCGGCTTATTTACTGATTATTGGAGAAGTCAAAGAGATTATTTATAGTACTGCAGAGCCAGGGAAAGGCTGGTACATATATGCGCCATTCATACTTTATACGGATATTGATTTGTCATTACTTTCATGACGTGCTATGAACTATGTTTGTGACAGTGTATTTTGGTGATGTGAACATTTGTTATTGTGGCGCATTAAAACTGTGATCAATGTCACTTGCAGTTCCAATATTTCTTGACTATGATATGTGCATATTTTGGTGTGTGTGATCGTCATTAACTTACTTGAACTACACGCATTTGCACGCATTGATATCTACTCACCCACACACCTTTTGTCGGCCATCTGTATAAGCCCGACCTAGCTGAATGACTTCATCAGCGCACCTTCTTCTTGAACATACCACACCATCAGTTTACATCTTACAACAGTGATGGCCTGGGTGGCCTGCTGTGTCATTGAGGATTATAACATTAACATTATTATCATCCCTCTGGAGCCATCACCCTCTTGTTACAACGTGTTTAGACTATCCGACAAAATTCTGAGCAACAACTGATAACTGATTTGAGAAGCCACAGTTTAAATAAGTTATTGTCTCTGATCTATAGAGGATGCTAATTTTTACACTATAGCGCATAGCAGAAATCAGGAAACTACGTTTCCCAGATAAAAAGCTTTACGCGGTGGCTCTGTCGGCGCTGCTAATCGACAACAAAAGACTTGGAACCGTGTAAGGGGTACTAGTAGATTTGCCCGCTCCTGGAGATTACAGAGTTGTCTCCCCCTGTATGTACGAACATCAAAGAGTACACGGGGAAAATAATTTTGCCCGTGCGACTACTTCAGAGAGCCGGTGTTTTTCCACGTGCATCTGTCTGATATCTTGATGATTGACAGATCAGCTCGTGTGAGAAACTCAGGTAAACAACCAGGTTCGCTCCCCGTTATGACTGGCAAGTCGTGGAAGTTGGTAAGCTTTCCATTTGTTTACGTTTCAGGAAAAAGAGGCGTGGATAAGTGAGTAAACGCAGGCTGTAAATTGCATGGCCGTGCTAGCGAATCATAGATTCTAATGGGATTTCAGGGCTGTCAGATACTGTAGGCTATATTTCCATTATACGTCACAGTTACCACACCTGATGTCACATCTTATTATATTACCACACCCAATGTCACATCTTAATATATTACCACACCTGATGTTACATCTTATTATATTCCCACTCCTTATTGTATAGTTCCCACACTTGATTTCTTGAGTTGTTGTGTAGTTTGTAAAGTTAGCACACCAGATGTCCTATAGTGTTTTGGTCTAATCAAGTTAGAATGGGATTCAGCAACTATTAATCTAATAGCTCTGTATATATTTTAAAGTTCCCACACCAGGTTTATCAAAGTTTTGTGAGACATGTCAAGTTCCTACACCTAGTTTTTCAAAGTGTTGTGAGACATCTCACAGTGTATTGGGGTTATAAAGTTCCCACTTCTAGGTTCTCACAGTGTAATGTGATATATGAAGCTCACACACCTAAGTTCTTGCAGTGTAGTGTGATATATAAATGAGTGACCCTATACATTCTATCAACAGCTCTGTATTTGCTGGGCTTGAATGGAACATTAGGGGCTGGCCAAGCTGAATGTCACACTGATGAGAGAGAGATGACCACAGCCACAGTCTTGTCAATGTAAGATTATTCTTCTTCTTCAAGTACTCTTGCCTTGTAGCATAGGTGATCATGTCTCTCCACAACTTTCTGGCTCCAGTACTATTTATCACATCTGATGTTGACTTCTTTCATTGCCATGCTGTCAGACTGTCTTTCTTCTTTGTACACTCTCAGACATCTACTTGAATGTTTTCAAAGAAAGCAGTAGTCAGTTTGAGGATATTTGAATCTCTAGAGCTTTTCCATGAATGGTACAGGTGTCGGCCATATGCGCTTTCTCTGTTCCGCATATGTTGGGCAACTTTGAAGCAGATGTTTAACAGTCATTTTATCAGTGCCACAGTTGCACTAGTCTGTAGTTCCTATCTTTAGCTTGTTGAATAAATGGTATCTCAATCTGTTGTGGCCGGTGCGGAGTCTGAAGATTACCACTTGTTCTCTTCTGTTGAGCAGGTAGTATGCATCATTTTGTGTGTGACCTGGGTGCTCTACATCCCATTTGTTTCTATATCTGATTCTGATAAAACTCTTTGCCTCCTCAAAAGTTACGCTTGCATCAGGCTGAGAGATTTCCATCTTCCTTTGCCAGTCTGTCAGCCTCTTCATTGCTGGTGATGTTACAGTGAGATGGGATCCATTGAATCCCAACACTTTTGAATCGTTGACATAGTTTTTGGTTCACTAGTCTGAGATCATCCAGGTCTGTATTATTTTGGCTTTTCGACGTTGCAATTGCTGACTGTGCATCGGTAAAGAAAGCAACTTGTATATCTGTGCTTTTCTCTGTCATTATAACGTCTGCTGCAGTTTTCAACGCCTCTGCCTCTGCTCTGAAGTTACTTGAGAATTGTCCTGTTGCCACTGACAGCTTTTTTGTGCACCTGTGCACAAAACTTTTACATTGTATCATTTCACTACAAACAAAGAGTAAAATTAGTGTTAAAAAATACAGGTGCGTAACTCAGAATCCAAAATGCTCGGGGATGGCAGTGTTTCATAAAATCTGATGTTTTCAGATTTTGTCCAGAATAGATAAGGTCGGCCAAAAATCGGTTCGGAAATCACCCAAAAGTCGGCCGATAAAACATTTTATTTTCAAAAATATTTCAGTTTTTGGATGTTCTGATTCTGGGTTATACACCTGTATAAGAAAACAAACCTACACATTTTAGCATTCATTCATGTTGTCAGCATATCCTTTTGATCATATGGCATAAAGTGAATCCTTGCTTACAACCATATCAGCTAGATCTCGGAACTGAACCCCATCACAAGTTGAGGACAGTCTGTATGTATGTTTGTATATATATACTTATAAAACATCATGTAAAACAATTTACCACAGAAATCACCTCTACAAGAGTATGTGACTGCTTGGTGCAGGTTTCCTGCAAGAGGACCAGCTGTAGTGGTGGCTTCATGCTCCATAAGGAGCTCAAAGGAAAATGATTATATATACACACACACACCTTGAGATTTATTTTTAATGTTTGATTAAGACACAAGGCAACTCATATTAGATTGTGTTTGGAGATGGCATTAGATTGTGTTTGGAGATATCAATGTCATCATATAAAACAAGAGCTGGTTTCCTAGAATGGGGGCCGGCTGCAGTGGGTGCTGCATGCTCTGAATGGAGCAAAGATGTAATGATTGTGATGATGTTAAAGAAAGAAACTTTAAGGAGCCACGTTATTGCAGTGGTTGGTGCACTGGCTTCCTAGCTCGGTGGTCCATGGTTCGATCCCCAGTTGAAGTGAAAGCCAGCTCTGAGAAGGAGGGTTTACTGACCAATGGTCACATACCTCATTTCGTAGGTTACAGCGCTATTGGAGATGAGAATCGAGAGCCTAATAATGAGACTATGTCCCTACTTGGTAAAGCCAATTTGAAGACATATGACAATGGTTCTATGGGTATGTATTTTAAGAGTATATAGTGGTGATGTCAGTCACATGCGTCCAGGTCCTTATATTTGAGATCAAAAAGGATTTTTGTTTGTTTTTGTTTCCCTGAGAAAGGTAGCAAAACCTTTATTTTTCATCTTATTTTTTGAAAGCGATAACTGAACTGTATGAAAATGACAGACTTAATATTCAGTTGCTTTCTTGAAAAGGATAACTGATGCATACAAAGATGACAGACAACTTTATATTCATTTCTTGAAAAGGATTACTGGTTCACTAAAAAGGCAACAGCTTATTGAAAAGGATGACTGATGCATACAAAGATGACATAGTTTTAAGATGATAGGAAACTCTTTACAGAGTGATACAACAGGAGGCAATCTGATCATCAGAAGAATGCCCCCCCATCTGACAAGTGTTTCGGCCCTGTATACTCCTTAACACTCTAAGGGGGATGGGCCCACTTGGGTCATGACTCCCAAGTGTCTCAGTCTCCTGTTGTCTTGTATCGAAAATGAACCCATTTCACTTTGGTAGCAACTTTAAAATCCACAACTCCGCCAGCCGTGGAGGCAATTGTGAAAGTAACAAAGAGAAGACAAATTACTCCATTCGTTCCGTCGCACACAACTAGGGACAGACATGGACACATTTGCGCAAAGCCGACGAGGCTAGCCACTGCGCGCTAGCAACTGAAATTCTGTGCCTAACACCTCTTATAATATACACCGCCTGTTGCTCGTCAGTCACAACCCTTTCGTCAGTACAATGAAAAACTCAACGTACTGTGGACTTAGAAAAATTCCTGGTGTTTTCTGTACCGCAGAGTTTACTGTCACGATTTCCATAACCCATTGTGATTGTTCCACAGCCAGCACGATGCCTTTTCAGCAGTTTCACTAAGCCTCTTCAGTGCCCTTGTTCTCGGCTGTCCCCTCAGCCCCAACAGTTTCAGTAAATCATACACTGATGCAGCCACGAGCCCTCTTGCGCCCACCTCAACAGCCATGACCCTTGCAGTGAATCCATCGTGTCTCAGATCCGCGGCCAGATCATTATACTTGGCCGCTTTGAACGAATGTTGCTCGTCCAATCTGGATTCAAATGGCACGGTCAGTTCAATCAGTATAACCTGAAGCGATGCTGAAGAATGAAGCACTATATCCGGCCATCTCCGTGATTTTCTGATACTCTCTGGATATGCCCCTTGTCCAGGTAGGTCTACCGCCATCTCCCAGTCGTTTGTACAGTCAAGAAGAGATGGTAAACTGCTACCTGGTTTACTTGGTTTGGGGTGTGCTGACTTTCCTGCCCTCAGAAAGTATGTATTTGTGGTGCTCAGCCTGGCTTTGCTATTCGCCTTCATCCTTGCCAGGTCTATTGTCGCAGCAAGCTCATTTAGCACTTTGTTATGGCACCAAGTGTATCGCCCTTGCCCTAATGACACCTTACATGCTGAGAGTACGTGTTCAAGTGTCTGCCTCCCCTCGCACAGGGGGCACTGCTCATCATCCGACTTTCCCCATCTCACAAGGTTTTTGGCCGACGGCAGCAGGTCATACATTGATCTAACAACAAAGCTGAGCCTAAGAGGTGCCATATGCCATATATCATTCCATGTCAAGGACCTCTGCAGGGCTCCTTCCCATGTAGTCCATTGGCCTTCTTGGGCCTGCTGCACTGCTTTTTGCAACCTCTTATCATTCTCAGCCCATTTTATCTCCTGAACTACCGTGTCTCTGTGGTCCCTGCTTGATGCCTTGGACCACCAGCGGATGTCTCCATGACCAAATCCCCGTCTATTCGTTTGTGTGTATCCGATTACCTCCCTCAGTTTGAGCGACTCTTGGGCAGCATCAGCAGCTTCTTCCACTCTCCACTTCCTTCCCGTTTTCAGTGTGGGCTGAATGGACTTAACCACGTCATCAGCTGACTCGCGTAGCATCATTGCAAGCCTTGCCTTTCCAACTTTGTACTCTTCAAACAACTGACTTGAAGGGAAGCAGAAGTTTTGACTTTTTGCAGTACAATGCTACATCTGACAGACCAGGTGGTACCCCTAGCCATTTCCTCATGAACTTGTTGACCTTCTGCTCTATAGCTTCCACTGTACTTGTGCTTATTTCATATATAAGCAGTGGCCACAGCAACTTAGGTATCAACATGAACTGGAGGCACCACAGTTTGAATTTTCCCAGGAGTCTGCTTTGGTTTATGATCTGTAGCCCTCTATCTGCCATTTCTATTGTCTGTTGCACTGCCTTCGAGTCATTTAATAAGGCATCGTACACCCTGCCAAGACTTTTAACAGATTCCTCAATGACAGTAGGGATTCTTTGGTTGGAAACCATGAAGATGACCTCTGCTATCTTCCCTTTCCTGACTGATAGGCTTCTCGACTTCTTGGGTTTGAATCTCATTCTGCACCAGCTGACTAGTTCATCCAGGCGTGCTAACATCCTCCGGGCCTGATGTTCAGCTTTACATTCATTGTCTTGAACAGGATAACTGATTCACAACAAACCATAATGACAGACAACTTTATATTAATTTATTTTCTTGTATCACTCTTGTATCACAAAGATAGACAACTTTATATTCATTTGGTATCTTTGAACAACAATTTTAAAAAAAAAGAGAGAAAGAGATGACAGATAAGTTAATATTATAATATTTTCTTGAATAGGATAAGATGTCACAAAGATAGACAGTTTTATCCTAATTTGTTTTCTTAAGTAAGAAAATTGATGTACGTAAAGATAGAATTTTTACCTTCGTTTTTTTGTTTAAAAATAGAATAACTGGCAAAGAGGTGGATAACTTTTTGTTTATTTTTGTTTACCCGACAAGGATAACTGATGCACCACAAAGGCAACAGACAATTTTATATTCATTTATTTTCTTGGGGGAAAAAGACAATTGTAAAACAGCTAATATAATATTCATGAAAGGCAATCTTTAACATCCCTCAAGTTCTATAACATTCCTAAACTACTATAGTGTCCCCAAATTTCAGGTTCCTAGCGAAGTACGCAAACTTGGCTGGTAGACATATGCACTATTAGCTTTTTATATGCTGCCATTTTCGTATTTCTCTGATTCTCTTCTTTCCTCCCCCACCCCCAATCCATTTTCTACCAGGTTTCCTGGTTTTTGGGAGCCTATTCAGTGGTCCCTCTATAATATGACTAAATTTTAACTTTCTAGTTGTTCAAAAGTATGTAAAATTGATTGGACAGACAAACACTATTAACCTTTTATATGTTATATTATCTTCTTCATCTTCAAGTATCATGCCTTGTGGCGTAGGAGATCATGCCTCTCCACAACTTCCTGCCTCCAGTACTATTTATCATTTCTGTTGTTGACCTCATTCCATGACATGATGTCAGACTGTCCAGTATTTGCTCTCTTTGTCTTCCCCTATCTCTAATTCCATCAATCTGACCTGTTGTTATGATATATTCCAGCTTTCCTCTTCTCATACCATGCCCAAAAAAGTGGATTGCTTCTTTGTAACTTGTGAAATAAGTTTCCTTTGTGCATTAGCGACTTTCAGGACATCCCCATTACTTTTTTTTGGCTGTCCATGGTATTTTTAACATTCTTCTGTCAAACCACATCTCTGTGACCTCTAGTGCCTTCCCTACTTGTTTACTAATTGTTCATGACTCACTGCCATATGTTAGGATTGGTTCTCTCTCTCTCTCTCTCTCTCTCTCTCTCTCTCTCTCTCTCTCTCTCTCTCTCTCTCTCTCTCTCTCTCTCTCTCTCTCTCTCTCTCTCTCTCTCGCTATCTATATATATATATATATATCTACAAGTATATAAAATAATATTAGCAAAATCCTACATGTATGTTGTAAGAGGCAGCTAATATGAAGTTGAGCATGGGGCTGGCATCCTTATGATATAAAACATGTTGCTATAGAAGCCATGTTGCTATAGAAGCCATGTTGCTATAGAAGCCATGTTGCTATAGAAGCCATGTTGCTATAGAAGCCAGTGCTGCTAAAGCATATAAATGCTTTAGTGTAGGCCAGTTGTAGTGATGGCTGCAAGCTCCATGTCAAGTCACAGAAATGATAATAAGGATGATGAGACCAACCACTTCTACTGCAATACAAGGAGTGTTGAGGTTAGCACTACAAGGAGCGTTGAGTTAGCACTACAAGGAGTGTTGAGGTTAGCACTACAAGGAGCGTTGAGTTAGCACTACAAGGAGCATTGAGTTAGCACTACAAGGAGTGTTGAGTTAGCACTACAAGGAGTGTTGAGGTTAGCACTACAAGGAGTGTTGAGTTAGCACTACAAGGAGTGTTGAGTTAGCACTACAAGGAGCGTTGAGTTAGCACTACTTTGAGTTTAGACTGTACAAGGAGTGTTGAGGTTAGCTTCTTTACAAGGAGTGTTGTTACAGCACTACAAGGAGTGTTGAGTTAGCACTACAAGGAGTGTTGAGTTAGCACTACAAGGAGTGTTGAGGTTAGCACTACAAGGAGTGTTGAGTTAGCACTACAAGGAGCGTTGAGTTAGCACTACAAGGAGCGTTGAGTTAGCACTACAAGGAGCATTGAGTTAGCACTACAAGGAGCGTTGAGTTAGCACTACAAGGAGTGTTGAGGTTAGCACTACAAGGAGCATTGAGGTTAGCACTACAAGGAGCGTTGAGGTTAGCACTACAAGGAGCATTGAGTTAGCACTACAAGGAGCTTAGGAGAATTAGCACTGTACAAGGAGCTTGAGCCAGTTAAGCACAATCATACAAGGAGATCTTGATGGTGTGTGCATTTGACAAGGAGTTTTTGAGAAGCACTACCTAAGGTTAAACAATTTTGAGGTTAGCACTACAAGGATGTCGATTTGAGGTTAGCACTACAAGGATCAGTTGAGCATAGCACTACAAGGAGCGTTGAGTTAGCACTACAAGGAGCGTTGAGTTAGCACTACAAGGAGCATTGAGGTTAGCACTACAAGGAGCATTGAGGTTAGCACTACAAGGAGCGTTGAGGTTAGCACTACAAGGAGCGTTGAGGTTAGCACTACAAGGAGCGTTGAGTTAGCACTACAAGGAGCATTGAGGTTAGCACTACAAGGAGCATTGAGGTTAGCACTACAAGGAGCGTTGAGGTTAGCACTACAAGGAGCGTTGAGGTTAGCACTACAAGGAGCGTTGAGTTAGCACTACAAGGAGCATTGAGGTTAGCTTCCCAGCGATTGATAAAAGAGAGATGCCTCGATGATTGTTACAGTTTACAAGGAGATTGAGGTTATATAGCACTATAATTGAGGAGCTTTGAGATCGTTATGGTTTCACTCTACAATTTGCTGTAAGATCATTGAAGTTTCACTACAAGAGCTGTTGCCATCTTTATAAACCTCACAGGAATTATCGGAGGCCTTTCCACTGAAAGTTAGCACTACAAGGAGTTTCCTCCAGAGTTGGTTAGCACTAAGGAGCATTGAGGTTACTAGGAATTTGGGGCACATATGGCTTTCACGTTACATATGCAGTTATAATATGGAACATTTTTTTTAAACGGTAAATAGTTTCAAAATACATTGGGCACGTTTTAACATCGGGTGGAAAATGATCTGAAGTTAAAGAGTAGAACACCGCTTTCAGGCAAAAGCAAGATTCTTCAAATGCTGTCAAAAGTATTTTGTGCAGCTCAACTCTTTTCAATTACTCAGTAGAAAATCCCGCATCTGGTATAAGCAATCTTAACATATGGAGGTGAGTATGTTTAGTTTATGTTGGACGATTCTACACATGTTGTTGAAAGCGTCTTTCTTTGAGATTTTGGATCATTTTAAATATGCTTTTATGGAGATGGTGTTTCTCAGCCAACATCTTAGTATACACGTAGGAAAAGCACTAGAGGCTACATAGATGTAGTCTTATAGAAGAATGTTAAGTATACCACTGACAGCTGCTAAAAAAAAAAAAAGTAACCAGGATGCCCTGAAAGAGGCCAATGTGCAAAGGAATCTTATTTCTCATGTAAGGAATAAGCAATCCACTTTCTTTGGGCATCTTATGAGAGGAAGAAACTGGGTTATATCGTAACAATAGGTAAGAGAGAAGAAACTGGGATATATCGTAACAATAGGTAAGAGAGAAGAAACTGGGATATATCATAACAATAGGTAAGAGAGAAGAAACTGGGATATATCGTAACAATAGGTAAGAGAGAAGGAAAAAAAATGCTTTGAGCGAGGGTGCATCCAGGAGTCCTGTTGCGGGTAGGAAGTCGAAAAAATGAACAGTTTGACATCAGGACATGGACAGTTTGACATCGGGACATGGACAGTTTGACATCAGGACATGGACAGTTTGACATCAGGACATGGACAGTTTGACATCAGGACATGGACAGTTTGACATCAGAACATGGACAGTTTGACATCAGAACATGGACAGTTTGACAACATGGCATGAACAGAAGTCAACAACAGAATTGATAAACAGTATACTGTTTAAAAAAAGAAACGCATAGCTACTGAAGGCACACACATAGCCATAATTTTGACATTCAATAACTTTTTTAATTTAATGAGTTAATTGTTCAAATTGCACACTAGAATACCTTAGGGTTCAACCAATAAATTGACAGTTGTTTTGCATCCAGGTCACGAGAGTTTTTAGGCGTACGGGCTTTCCCGTTAGTATGGTGTGTGGCCTCCTCTTGCATCGGTCAGCGACTGGCATCTCCTGGGCATGGATGCGATCAGACGTCTGATGTGGGCCTGTGGGATGGCTGCCCACTCTTCCTGGAGTGCCTGGAAAAGATCACGATGATTGGCTGGAGCAACGTCTCGGCGACAAACATGTCTAATGCAGCTCATCCCACAGGTGCTCAATCGGACTCATGTCTGGAGACAGGGATGGCCAGGGAAGGGGGAGAATGTTGTTGGCAGTCAGGAACTGCGTGGTCATCCGTGCACAATGGGGTCTGGCGTTGTCCTGTTGAAACACAGACCTTTGGGCAGCCAAAAGTGGAAGGACATGGGGTCGAAGAATTTCATTGAAGAATCAGTGCGCATTCAAGCCTCCTTCAATGTGCACCAATTGACTCCTTCCGTTGTAACTTATCATTCCCCACACCATTGCACCTCCACCACCGTGCGGCGGAGCTTCATCAACGCAATTTTGGGCAAAACGTTCATTTCGCCTACGGTAGACCCTATACCGTCTATCATGACGCTGCAACAAAAAGAAAGATTCGTCACTAAACCAGACACGTCTCCATTGATTGTCAGCTGCCCAGGGACGATGCTGGTTGGCCCAAAGAAGTTGATTTTGGCGATGGCGGCGCATAAGGACAGGTCCTCAGTGAGGTCGTTGTGCCCAAAGTCCAGCGTCATGCAGTCTATTCCGGACAGTTTGATCAGACACATGATGTCCTGCAGGCAATGACTGGGCAGTTGAGGAAGCTGTTGTAAACCTGTCTCTGAGGTGACGAGGCCGAATAAAGCGATCCTCCGCTGCTGTTGTCACTCTGGGTCGTCCACTGCAATGCCGGTCTTCAACTGAGCCAGTGGCTTGGAACTGGTGCCAAAGTTGACTGATGGTACTCTGATGCATGTTTAGATGCCTGGCAACCTGACTTTGACTTTCGCCTGCATGCAGTCGGCCAATAGCAATGTTCCTTAAATTTATCGATAGAGACGCCATAATTGTCTGCTTGAAAATGAACAAAATTTTTTTTGTGTAGCGTTATCCTTTTATAGGGTTTCAGTTGTGTAGTCAGTGAATAGTGTTCACCCCAAATTTTGTTGCTTTCACGTGCGCGCAACATGAGCTGTGGTCAAAAATTGCGTCATAAACACTATTGACCACTGCGTTGTAACGATTACAAAAATGAACGCAATTCAGGTCAACACGTGCATTTGACACTGTAAAGAACATTTGAGGCTGGTTTTTATATACCCTAGCACCAAATTTTACTTACAAACTCATAAAAACGTGCCCTCGGATAGCTATGCGTTTCTTTTTTTTAACAGTATAGTAGAGACATGAAGTTGTGGAGAGACATGATATCCACACCACTAGATATGGTACTTGAAGAAGAAGATATGAAGTATAACATAGGAATAGAAGAATACCTGCTGCAGCCTTATATGCTGCTAAGATTTTAGATTCTTATGATTCTACATTCCTCACCTGTGTGCTACCTGGGCCTGAAGGGGGAATAAAGAATAGTAACACTGTAACTTACCAAGCGTGTCATAAAAGATGACTAAGGAGGGTTGGGCATACAACATCCTGTAGAAACTTGAAGCCACAACAATTTTAACAAGCTGAAAGCAGTATGGGTTGCTGATGCACCTTTTGTTTCTTGGAACATCTCCAGAATTGTAGCCTGTAATGTTCATACAAGGTGCTGGCAATAGACAGGACTCTTACTTACTTACTTAGTCGTTCCCCTTCTACCGTGGGGTGTAGAGGTTTGGAAGAGAGAGCGCCAGACTATCCTATCAGCTGTCTTCCTCCTGGCCTGGTTCCATTCTAGTCCTCGGTCCTTCAAAGATTGTCTAATGTTGTCCTCCCAGCAGACTCTGGGTCGTCCTGGGGGTCTGGATCCTTGGCTCTTTGTTTCCCATGCTTGTCGTGGTAGCCGATCTTCTCCTATTCTGCAGACATGGCCAAACCATCTTAGTTGGGACTGTTCTATTTGGGTCTGCAGCAGTTGGGATTTTAGGCCTTGACGTATCGTCTGGTTGCGGACCAATGTCTCTTCTTGTTACTTCAACCACCTTCCTCAGATACCTCATTTCTGAGGTTTGGATCTGGCTTTTATGGGTTGTAGTCATTGCCCATGACTCGCATCCATATGTCAAGACTGGGACATAAGTGGAGCGGTATACAGCCATCTTCGTTTTCTTACCAATCTCTCTCTTGCTGGGGAATCCTCGGTTTATGGCCTGAAAAAAGTCTCACAGCTGCTGCTTTTTGAGTGGCCAACTCTTCTCTGATGCCTCCCTTTCGGTCTATAATAGCTCCGAGGTATTTAAAGTGGTAATAGACAGGACACACATTAAGGAAATTGATTGATAGCCTTACAAGGCAGTCCATGTTCTGGAATCCCCAGGGTAAGTGAGGTAGAAGGAGACACACAAAAAACCACGTGGAGAAGATAACTGTAAACAGGATTGAAAGGGGTTAGGAAGACATGGAAAGACCTTGAGCAGATAACATGGGACAGGAGGATTTGACATAAGTTTGTTGAAGGCCTATGCTCCTTGGGGAGCTTAAAGATAGTGATGGTGCAACTTTCTGTGATGCTTGTGCATGAATCACAAATGGCTTTTATCTCTTTCTGTATTTGTGCATCTTTCCAGGAGTCTGTAGCAAAGTTCTGCTGTCTTTTTCTGTGTACACCAATGGTTTTAAAGTTTTGAACACAAGCCAGCCTCCAGGGTCACTGAGTGCAATTCATGGAATTCGATTTTTGAGCATGAGTTGGGTTGTGCTGGGACATTTATTTGTTTTTGGATTACAACAAGTTGGTGAGTTTATTGTTTCATATTGCACGTTTTTAAAATTAAATGTTGAAGTAATGATCTTACTGTCTTTTTGCCAAAATTTCTGTTGTAAGAATTTGCTGTTTTTTAATTAAATTTTTTAATAGCGTTTTGTTTTTTATTTCTCCATTTTGTTTTTTATTTCTCGGTAATTAACAGATATTCTGTTTTTATTGCTGGTGGTTGTGTTAGTATTTAGTGTGACTTGTGCACTCCATTATATTAGATTTTATTGGTATTTGATGTATGCACTCCATTATATTAGATGTTATTGGCATTTAGTTTGACTTCTGCACTCCATTATATTGGTTTTTATTGGCATTTAGTATGACTTATGCACTCCATTATTTGTATTAGCATTTATTATGACTTAGAGACTCCATTATTTTAATTAGCATTTAGTATGACTTACCTGCTCCATTATATTAGATTTTATTGGTATTTAGAGTGACTTATGCACTCCATTATATTAGTTTTTATTAGCATTTAGTATGACTTTCAGACTCCCATTATAATCATATATGTTTGGTTTCTTTCCCTCGAGCAGAAAATTTTATTTCAGAGTTCCCTCTCTTATTGAAGAGGTGGACTTTTGATGCTGTTTCTAATGCCTTTGCATCAGTGGATACATTTTTTACTCTCAGGTAAAGGAATGAAAGAAATAAGTAATTTTAATGGTTGATTTTGAAAAATGTCACTAACCGATTGTTGCTATAGACATAATCAAGGAAGTGTTTTGATTGCTTTTAATGGAAGAGTGGGGGGGGGAGGTCTGGACCTACAGGATCATCAGTTATGGTGACCTGCTGTTATTCATGGCACTGTATTGTTCCCATGGGTCTTGAGTAACAGAAGGCGAAGGCAGCGAAGCGAGGAAGGGAAATGGTAACCCCATATCATCAAAACTGGATCTAGTGTAGGGAAGTCTCTAACACTTCAATCCCCTTTGGCATTACCGGCTATGGGACTACGTTAATATTTATTTTTTAATCTATGAGACAAAGAATAGGACTACCGATTCCTTAGGCATGTCATACGAGGCAACTAATATATAAGGTTGTTTAAGAGGCTGGCTACCTCATCGTGTCACATTGCTGCAGGAACCATTACTGTAGGACCATGTGAATGCTTAGTGCCGGCAGGACCATGTGAATGCTTAGTGCCGGCAGGACCATGTGAATGCTTAGTGCCGGCAGGACCATGTGAATGCTTAGTGCCGGCAGGACCATGTGAATGCTTAGTGCCAGCTCGTTACAAGACTACCAGATGCAGTGGTGGCTTGATGCTGCATAAGGAGCGAAATTGAAAATGATGATGGTGATGACTGTTGGTCATGAGTGTTGATAGGCATAGTGGTTAGAGCATGTGCTTCATGGGGCAAAGTTACCAGGCTCAAAATCTTGTAGCTTCACCTGCAGCTTACACAGCTGTAAATGGATACTTGACTGTGATCTTGAGTTAGGGAAGCCATGGACTGCGAAGATGCTAACTGATTACCTCCACGTCATAAAGCTGGTAACTGTGCAACAGATGTTGTAACTACTCTACAAGTCATTGCTCACACCCAGGTCGCTTAATGAAAAAAGCAGTCACATGTTTGAAATGAGTGTGTGTTGTCAGGTATTGAGAAAATCAAAAGTAACTTCTAATCGTTTTAATATTTTTCTCTTTCTTTTTATCTTAGTGTTACCTCCCTTGAGATGCATCACAGTGAACCGTGAAATTCAAAATAATGTGTTTGAATGATCAAGTGAAATATTTTTGTTCACTATTTCGTATAATGTAGGAGTGTAATTAGTATGTTTTTGTTTTTTTAAACTTCCATGTGTCTGTAATACATTGACAACAGAAATAAAAGTTTGCTGTTTTATTTTTGGAACAGCGGATTGCTGACAGCCTACCTGACACTTACTGAGATGAAGAAGAGAGGGTGGAAAATTAACTGGCCGCTTTTCTTCTTTCATCGTTTCTGGAGGTATGGTTGGATTTTCTGTGTTGGAATTTTTTTTTTTCAAACTTATAGTAACTCACTTTCTTTATGATGATAGGAAACTCTGGTACAAAGCACCAGACCTACTTGGCTTGTGACTCCCAAGTGTCAGCTTCCTGTTATCTTTTCCCGTCTGTGCTGAGAATTAAACCTACTTCCCCTTGGTTTTGAGTTCCAACTTCACTCCTGGTTTTAACCATGCTGCCGGCTTGAGGCAGTTATCAAAGTAAACATTTTTTGTAGAAACCTGCCCTGGATTCCATAGTCATTAGTGACTGCTCCACAGCCAGCATGATGCCTTTTCTACAGCTTTGCCAACCCTCAAGTGCCCTTGTTCTTGAGTGTCCAAGAACGAGTATACTTGATAGTCTAAAAAGTATTGAAACTCTGACTTCAAGGGTTGATCTAAGAGAATTGTGATAATCTTTGTGATGTTAACTCATGAATTCATCTTGGCAGCAACATAGACAAAGTTGGAGGGACAAACACTGGTATTAAGAAAACAATACAAAAGGCAGGAGAAACTCTCATTGCATTTGAAAATATGAAGATATCAAAATAAATTAAGGCCAACCAAGAATAATAATCTTCAGCTCAGATGTCAAGTCAGTCTTTTTGTATGGCTGTGAAACATGGAGAACAACAACTAAGAAGATAGAGACTTTCATAAGTGAGTGCTCACGTAGAATAAAAGAAATGATATGGTATCACAGATCACTAATGACAAAAACCAGACAAGCACTAGTGGAACAAGAGATGAGAAGATGAAACTAGCAATGGATAGGTGTTGCGCACATATTCTTTTGTATGGAATTATGCGACGCACGGATTACTGTAGGTAGGAACGTATGAACAGTATGACTATTTGATATGGGAAAAATTTCTCGGTCAAAGTTAGACTACCCATGATTAATTTATACTTTTGTTGTATGGGTGATCTCTCTTGAATATCAGTCTAGCGTATGAATGCTAGGTCTATATCATTTCTCATTTGTTATGGCCAGAAAACAAATTGGTCTTGCTTATAATGTTTATGGCCCGGACATTTATGTATTCCGTGTCTTTTTAAGAAGATTCGGTCTTATATCGTATATTTTTGTATTGTTATGTCGGCCTATTTCTCGGTCTGACGCTAAGGGGTGAATAGGCTTTTCTACGCATGCGTCAAGGAGTGTCGACGAAACCTGCCTGATGTCATGGCGGTGTGTTTTTTGGGCTGGTCCTTTAGGAATGTTGAAAAGTGATCTCTGTGAATGATTTTTAGGAAGGAGATAGTGTCTCTGCAAGATCATATGGTCAGAGATTCTCCTATTGTCCTATATTGTGTTTATTCCTAAATCAAGGTAATACCAGACCCTTTGTTTTGATGAACTCTGTTTTGCTAGGCCTAGATGGCAAGCTTATCTTCGTACAGCTAGGATTGTTTGAATGCTGATGAAGATGACAGGTTATCCAACAGCTCTAAGGTATTTTCATGAAGCAACCTTATAGATTTCAGAACTGGATGGAAACCCATTGAGAACATTTATGTTCAGATTTTTGAATTAATTGCGGCTCATCATTTATCCTCCTGGGTGAGTGAAACTCAAGGAGATAGCCATTTTGGAATTCCCGTTACCACAACGGATCATTGTCAAGAGAACAGAAAACAACTCTTATTATCGGACGATGATGCAGAGATCTTCCTATTATGGAAAACCCATTACTGTGGTTGAACATGGTTGCTATGAACTTTTGATGAATGTACAACTTAAGAAAACTTAGCCAAGAAAAGGTTCGATCAGTGAACCATTATTGATGTTTACATATTCATTTTCACTGACGCGTTCAGTCAGCTGAAGTATGAGGCGATAGCCCACCAGTACAGTGAATGCTTGACTTATATCGCCCATTGTATTTATATGCTACATGAAATATGTCTGATGTTGCCACCTACTATTCAAGTACCTAATGATTTGCTGTGTCAACATGTACCTATGATTGTATCCGTGCTGTCGGAATGTGTGTCATCTTATTAAACATATGAAATGGTCAACAGCAGTTCAAACATCATTGACTTGCATACGAGTGTATGAATGTACCATTACTAAGTTGTCAACTTCACCGAACACTCCATCATTCGCGTAACTGACACTTTACACCTTCACTCTATGTCAACATGACCTGTAGATTCAACGCTGTGTAAGATTGGGAAGTTGACCAGTATAACCACATAACTTACATTGGTCAGTAACGTCCAGTGATAAGCATCAAACAGTAACGACATCTTCAGTGGTGACTTTCACACATGAGTGAATGAGTGCCTTGTACTTGTCAACATTACGAGTTATCAGTGGTAGGCCAGATTTCTGGGTCCAACCTGCACAGCATACATCTTGAGAAGTCAACTATTGTTACCAGAACGTTTCTTTTGGCCACATATGACACACAACAACACCAGTAGTACAGTCGATGTCAGCTTGACCTGTTCTAGCAAGTGTATGCAGTATCTAGGTCGCCGCTTGTTGACATTTTTCTCCATACAGGCAATATTAAACAGAACACTTGGATCAAGTGAACAGTTGACCGTGTTAGCAGGAAATGCAGTACTATTGAGAAGTGCATATATTCCTTCGGTGGATCTTCTAGTGTGTAAAAAAATTGAACAGTGTAATAGTCTAGAAAACAAATCTATTATTTAATAACTTCTTCTTCCGTCCTTAGCCAAAGACCGACCAAGCAGTCAGAGGCCATCACGCCTTGTGGCGTCTTAAGGGCAACAGCAGATTGATTTTCTCTGTTGTAGTTTCCCATCACGCCTAGCGGCGTCTTTAGGGCAACAACAAATAGATCCATCTGCCATTGTTTCCATAATCGGTGTGACAAGCCAACGGGTGATCAGCCCATTGGGCATTATTTAATAAAGTGGCAATTTATTTTGATTGAAAACTGAGCCTTCTCTACAACACTCTATCCACAACACATTCTATTCATGATATATATATATATATTGTATGCTATATGTACTAATGTTTATATTACATGTTACATGTTTATGTGTAATATTTGTTTCTATGTCGCGGGCCTGGCTGGGTGGTGACTAGTATAAGGTATACCGAGTAATATTGGTCTTATATTAGCGTTCTGTAGGGAGCAATTTTCGTAATTGAAAATTTGCTTGCAACATCTGTTGCTATTTTCTGTTAGCTGTGACGATATGTGCAGTTTTGTTTTCGTTATTTTTCGCTTTCTTTAGTTTTGTTTTGATTTGTTTGTATATTTGTAGGTCTACCCTTTCCTATCATTCAGTTCTTTACCTTTATGTTTATACACTGTAGCGTTATTTGTCTTGTTGATTCTATTGCAGTTATCATCACAGATTCTGTGATCATTTTCATTGATTTCTCTATTTGACTTAGTTAATTTCTGCAATTGTTTTCATATTGTCTTTTATGCTTGTCCTTTGTTAATGTCTTTGGTTGACATATGATATGAGGTATATTTGAGTACACGTATGTTATAGTATAGACCAGAACTTTATTATTATTATTGTTGTACAAGAAAGTATACAAGACCTTTGTAAGGCTTGTCTCCCACAGATTGTGAGCTAATTAATCAAGTTCATTTAAAACTTGTGCCTGTTTACTTGGAAATAGATTACATTATTCTTTCAAGTGATTGCTATCATTATTAGACATCATGTCTACATTGGAATACTTTATTGCACAAGGGAAATCCCTTGATAAGTCTGGCAAGGAATTAGAGGAGTTTGCAACTGCTCAATTTGCCATGGTATTAAAGTCAGAAGAAAAGAAGCAAAAAGAGGAAAATAAATGGAAAGCAGAAGTTGAACAAAAGAAGATAGATGCTGAGAATTTAAGATTGCAGATGCAAGCTGAGGAGAGAAAAGCTGCTGCTGAGGAAAACAAAGCTGCTGCTGAGGAGAGAAAGCTTCAGATGGAAGAAAAAAAATAGAAGCTGAACAAAAAAGATTAGACAGAGAAGCTGAGGCTGAACAAAAGAGATTAGACAGAGAAACTGAACAAAAAAGATTAGACAGAGAAACTGAACAAAAAAGATTAGACAGAGAAACTGAACAAAAAAGATTAGACAGAGAAGCTGAGGCTGAACAAAAGAGATTAGACAGAGAAGCCGAGGAGAGTAAGGCAAAAAGAGAACATGAGGAAAAACTGTTAGCATTTGAGTTAGAAAAATTAAAATTGACAAATATGGGTATTGCTAATCAGTCAACTGGTAGTAATGGTAAACCCTTTACTTACAAGGTCAAGGTACCAGCGTTCAATCCTTCCAGTGATGACATAACATTCTGGCTGGATAGATTTGAACGCTCTTGTCGAGCTCATAATGTGGATAAATCACAGTATGCTAATCAGTTGTCAGAAAATTTGAAAGGTGATTTTCTTACAAGTTTAAGCTTGGTAGAAGAGACTGACAAGGATAATTATGATGTTATTAGGGCAGCTTTATTGAGAAAATATCAGTTAACGGAGGAAGGTTACTGTATATTGTTTAACTCATTCATTCCAGAGTTATTTTGTACGCTGTGCCAGACTTTTTTTGTGGACAGAATTTTATAGAGTGAAGTGTTCATCTTTCAGTCTAAATTTGTTTGTGAATTTTCCTTTGAACATGTACTTATTATATACCAAACTGTAGGGAAATTGATAGAGAATTCAAATATATAATGTCTTTGGTAGTATTAATACAAGTATGTTCGGTATACTTAAAACATTTTGCATGTAAAATTGAAAAACGCTAAAAAGTTGACTGTAGAATACGATCTAACCAAAGACAAATTACTGTTGTAGACAATAAAACTTTCTTTTTAGTCTTCAAACATCAAGTTAATCCATATACAAGTAAAAGAAAAAACATGCTTATGGCCACAATTAGTACATTTAGTGTTATTCACACCAGTTTTTTTCCGTGGTCCTTTGTAAGAAAAATATAAATTATGCAATCGTGCATTACGTAATTTTCAAACAAATAAATAAGAATAACGTTATATAAAAACTTTTTTATTCTTGTTTAATGTTTTAATAGTATCCCTAGCTTCATCTTCTACCAAGAACTAGTGATTAGATGTTACGTTAGGTTTAGTTTTGTTGCTTTTTGATCGGCCAGAATACGACTACGGCAACTCATCAACTAAACCTAGTGTGTCTAGCTTTTCTGCACAGATTCCGTATTTTGACAACAAACTGTGACTACCAAACAATCATCATCAATGTCAGCAATGTTTCAAAGTAGTTTGACACAATTATTTGCTTAGGAGACTTAGAAAATGTAAATATAAAGCGTGACATATTTCTCTAGCAATAACGACGAAAAACGCAAACACGCAAATCTTCACAAAAATTGTGATAATAACATCAAAACACGCACACGTGCTGATTAACTACAGTCAAATTAGTTGTTTAGATAATAGCGGAAGTCATTCTACGAATTTCATAATATGAACTGCATTAAACGGACGATTTTTAAGGTTTATGCGTGATAAACTAAAAACCACGCTGTGAGCGTTGCTGTGGCACAGCTTGTTAAATTTTGCAACGTTCAGAGCGTTGCTGTGGAGTCAAAGAGTTAAGAAAATGGTACCTGAATCAGGGGTAGAATTCTCAGAATTCATTGCAAGGACATGTCTTACATTTAATCGTTGGATTGAGCTGTCCAAAACAGAAAAGACATATGAAGCCCTTATGGACTTATTGCTCAGAGACAAGATTATGTCAAGTATAAATAAACCATTCCTTGAATTCCTACATGAGCGTAAACCCAAGACACTAAAAGAAATGGAAGAATATTGTACCCAATACGTCACGGCACATCCGGACGTAGCTTTTAGCAATGCTAAGGTTAAAGAAGGTATGCCAGTTGCATCAGCAACACCATACAACCCTAATTATTCACACAAATTTCAGGGACCACAAAACAGGTTTGATAAAAAGGGTAACCATAATAGTTATCAAAACCAAGGTAACCAATCATTTCAGGGTTCTTCTGCGAAGAACTGGAGATGAGCCGACAGCCCTCGATTCAGGGGTGGTCATAATTATAGGAATTTCCGCAGAGGAAGTCATTATAGGAACTATCCAAGTTATCCATCATGGAGACAACAAGACCATAATTATAGAGATACTCATTATAATGAATATGATAATGGTAACCATGAGAACTATGACTCAAACCCAAGTAGGGGTTACAATAGAGGAAACAATAATGATTACAGAGGCAATAATAATCGAGGTAGATCCCAATACAAAAAACATAAATCACATTATCAGGCAAACTCTGCACAGCAAGAGTCACATGAAGCCTATAAACAGACTAAAGATAATAATGACGCTAATAATATGGCTTGTTCCGCTTTTGATTTTGGGAGAGCATCTCAGTGCCCCCAATGCAAAACATTATTTGAACCAACTACGGTGTCCACTTTAAGTTGTGGCCATCCTCTTCCCGCTCTTCCTGCGTCAGTCGCGCATGATGGAAGAGGTTCTCTTGTCTTACATAAAGGTTTAGTAAATGACAATCCAGTCTCAGTTCTTTTTGATTCTGGATGCACCACGATTGGTGTTAGGCAGTCACTCGTAGATCCTTCTCGTGCCACTGGAAAAGTAGTCAAATGTGTAACATTTGGCGGCACCCTAGAGAAATACTCTACTGCTATCATTAGGATCGCTACTCCTTTCTTTACAGGAGATGTACACGCATGTCTTCTGCCGAATCCGATCGCTGATCTTATCATCGGTCGTATTCACGGAGTCAAAGAATGTACTCCACAACAAATTTCTGTTTGGGAAAAACAAAATATGCAAACTGCTAATGCTGTAGTCACTAGAGCTCAAGCTCTTAATATGCCTCAAACTTCATCTACTGAAGATAATGAAGTGCATAACCAAGATAATCCCTTGGTAATTTCTCGTGACTCGTTTATAAAACAGCAAGAAGATGATCCGACTCTAAAGAAATTCTTCACTCTTGCAACAAAAGGTGATCCGAATAAAGATACAAAGCGTAAATCTTGGATTACAATGAAGAATGGCGTACTTGTACATATGGTGCAAGACTCCGCTAAGTCAAGTCATTCTCAGATTCTTGTTCCCAAGAATTTGAGAGTTAAAATTTTGCAACACGCACACGACTCTCAGTGTGCGGGACATATGGGTTTTTCCCGTACTAAATCTAGAGTTCTTGCGTCTTTCTTTTGGCCTTTTGTGAACAAGGACATACGAATCTATTGTCGATCTTGTAAAGTATGTCAAGAAGTCAAATCCAAAGGTCCACGCCATGCTGCACCTATTCAGGCTGCAGACATTCCTATTCGGCCATTTCAGAAAATGGCGATAGACATCATTGGTCCATTTAAGATCAAATCTGCTAGAGGACATCAGTTTATCTTAACGTGTGTGGACATGTGCACACGTTGGCCAGAGGCTATTCCTCTGAAGAGCATTACTACTGCTGACATTGCGGATGCTCTTTGGCTTATATTTTCTCATCTGGGATTTCCCGGAGAAATATTATCAGATCATGGCACCCAACTAATATTGGATACCATGTCTCAAGTAATGTCTACTCTGCAGATAGAAAGATCTTTGAGTAGTAATTATCATCCTATGTCCAATGGGATGGTCAAACGGCTAAATAGAACACTTAAGAACTTACTAGGGAAAATAACTGAGGATCATCCTCAAGATTGGGACAGGGTTTTACCCGCGGCCCTCTTCGCTTACAGAGAGGTCCCCAATGAACATACAGGTTTTTCTCCCTTTGAACTTGTCTTTGGCGCGCGACCGCGCTGCCCTATGTCATTGCTTCATGATCTCATAACCGCTGATAATATTACCGATGACACAAAATCTTCTTACGAATATGTCATCGCGCTGAGACAAAAGATTATCGAAGCATGCAAATTGGCAACTTCTTCTTCTGAATTTGCTAAGCAGAAAGCAAGACAATTTGCCAATAAGAAAAGAACCTTACGACAACTTTGTCCTGGTGATAAAGCATTTGTTTTGCTACCTTGTAGGAAAAACAGACTTCTTATTTCTTGGAAAGGTCCGTACGATATAATCTCGAAAATTTCCGATGTTGACTACATTGTTGATATTGATGGAAAGCATAAAACCTTCCACATCAATATGCTTACGGAATTCCATGAACGTCCTGATTATTTGCAGCCTATTTTCCAGGCAACGGATGATTCACCAGTCCAACATGGTCATTACTCATCACTGTCCGTAATACAGGATGAGGAAACAAGTTTTTCGGATGTTAATCTTCCGCTTCCGATGATTCCACTTCATTCTAGTGAATCCTGGAAAAATGTTACTGTTTCTCCCGATTTATCTCTAGGAGAACAGCGACAAGTTTCAGCCTTATGAACACCCCAGCAACATTCGTATGCATGATGCGTCGGATCTTATCTCATCGCGCAGATATCATTGCATATCTGGATGACATCTGTCTTTTCAGTGATACTTGGGAAGATCACTATTTAGGGTTAAATGAACTATTGTCTACCTTACGCGAGCATAATCTGACAGCGAAACCATCTAAAGCCTGTATTGGTTTTAGCGAAATTGCTTTCTTAGGTCACCGTGTCGGTCATGGTTTCCTAAAGACAGAGGACCATAATACAAGTAAAATACTTAACATTTCTATTCCTAAGACTAAAAAGCAACTGCGAAGTCTCTTAGGTCTCATACAATTTTATGGACGATTCATTCCGAATCTGTCCTCGATCATGGCACCTCTTTCTTCCTTGCTAAAGAAAGGGTCTCCTAATATAGTCCGTTGGACTCAAGAATGTCAATCCTCTTTGGATAAGATCAAAACTATGTTTTCTACTGCACCTATTTTAGTGTTACCTACTAAAGATAAGACATTTGTTCTTCGTAGTGACGCTTCATCCACAGGGATTGGAGCGGCACTAATGCAAGAGTACTCTGGAACTCTGCATCCTGTGATGTATATTTCTCGAAAACTAAATGCCGCAGAGAAGAATTATTCGGTCCTAGACCGTGAATTATTGGCTATGGTTTGGTCAATTCTTAAACTTCAAAGATTTCTTCTTGGCGCGCATTTCATTGTGGAAACTGACCAGAAAGCTCTTACAGCTATTCAAAGTAAAAATCTGAAGAGCGCGAGATCAACGCGATACGCGATTGCTCTTCAGCCTTTTCATTTTTCGGTGTGAGCTATCCGTGGCTCAGAAAATGTGATGGCAGACATTTTGTCTAGATGCCCTCATGATTCGACCTAACTTTTGGGTCTTGGACTTCTTAACACATCCAACTCTACAACAGTTTTTCTTTTCTATAGCAAGATAAATACACATTGTAATTTGTAATATAGTGATTGTATCACTACTATGACTACGTTCATTGATATATATTCACCACTACTCTTTAATGATTTTTCTTCTTGGTCAATCATGTACTTATAATGCTTAAATATGAAATTGTTATATGCATTGTGGCATTGCCAGTAGTGTAGTAGGCGTTGGTGACACCTCTCTGGAAATATTTATACTTAGAGAAATACTTTCTCTGAGATCTTGAGATATATTCTCACTTGTCATTTCATATGACGACGTAGCCTCACATTAGGCGTTATATTTGTTTGGAATGCTTATCATCTGCGCATTGTTATTTGTGCGTTGTGAGCCGATTGTATGTTGCTCTTAGATGTTTTTTTTTTTTTTAAATGTTCCATTTTTTTTTTTCCGGGGGGTGTGGTAATCTGTTGCGCACATATTCTTTTGTATGGAATTATGCGACGCACGGATTACTGTAGGTAGGAACGTATGAACAGTATGACTATTTGATATGGGAAAAATTTCTCGGTCAAAGTTAGACTACCCATGATTAATTTATACTTTTGTTGTATGGGTGATCTCTCTTGAATATCGATCTAGCGTATGAATGCTAGGTCTATGTCATTTCTCATTTGTTATGGCCAGAAAACAAATTGGTCTTGCTTATAATGTTTATGGCTCGGACATATATGTATTCCGTGTCTATTTAAGAAGATTCGGTCTTATATCGTATATTTTTGTATTGTTATGTCGGCCTATTTCACGGTCTGACGCTAAGGGGTGAATAGGCTTTTCTACGCATGCGTCGAGGAGTGTCGACGAAACCTGCCTGATGTCATGGCGGTGTGTTTTTTGGGCTGGTCCTTTAGGAATGTTGAAAAGTGATCTCTGTGAATGATTTTTAGGAAGGAGATAGTGTCTCTGCCAGATCATATGGTCAGAGAATCTACTAATGTACTATATTGTGTTTATTCCTAAATCAAGGTAATACCAGACCCTTTGTTTTGATGAACTCTGTTTTGCTAGGCCTAGATGGCAAGCTTATCTTCGTACAGCTAGGATTGTCTGAATGCTGATGAAGATGACAGGTTATCCAACAGCTCTAAGGTATTTTCATGAAGCAACCTTATAGATTTCAGAACTGGATGGAAACCCATTGAGAACATTTATGTTCAGTTTTTTGAATTAATTGCGGCTCATCATTTATCCTCCTGGGTGAGTGAAACTCAAGGAGGTAGCCATTTTGGAATTCCCGTTACCACAACGGATCATTGTCAAGAGAACAGAAAACAACTCTTATTATCGGACGATGATGCAGAGATCTTCCTATTATGGAAAACCCATTACTGTGGTTGAACATGGTTGCTATGAACTTTTGATGAATGTACAACTTAAGAAAACTTAGCCAAGAAAAGGTTCGATCAGTGAACCATTATTGATGTTTACATATTCATTTTCACTGACGCGTTCAGTCAGCTGAAGTATGAGGCGATAGCCCACCAGTACAGTGAATGCTTGACTTATATCGCCCATTGTATTTATATGCTACATGAAATATGTCTGATGTTGCCACCTACTATTCAAGTACCTAATGATTTGCTGTGTCAACATGTACCTATGATTGTATCCGTGCTGTCGGAATGTGTGTCATCTTATTAAACATATGAAATGGTCAACAGCAGTTCAAACATCATTGACTTGCATACTAGTGTATGAATGTACCATTACTAAGTTGTCAGCTTCACCGAACACTCCATCATTCGCGTAACTGACACTTTACACCTTCACTCTATGTCAACATGACCTGTAGATTCAACGCTGTGTAAGATTGGGAAGTTGACCAGTATAACCACATAACTTACATTGGTCAGTAACGTCCAGTGATAAGCATCAAACAGTAACGACATCTTCAGTGGTGACTTTTACACATGAGTGAATGAGTGCCTTGTACTTGTCAACATTACGAGTTATCAATAGGACACACACTGAGAACAACTGTTGATAGTAACACAAGGCAGTCCTTATTCTGGAATCTTCAGGGCATGAGAGGTAGAGTGATAAAAAAACAAAACAAGGAGAACAGAACTGGAGACAGACTTGAAAAGGGGGATAAAGAAGACATGGAGAAGATTTGAATAGACGGCACAGGACAGGAAATGTTGGCATGAGTTTGTTGAAGACCTGTGCTCGATAAGAAGTTGAAGGTAACACATTAATGCATAAATCTCATCATCATCATCATCAGTTGCCATCTCCACAACGAAGGTTGGCTGTAATGGATCTCCAACGTCTTCTGTCTCTTGTCTTGGTGGTACACTCTGATAGACTCTTTCCCGTCCATCTCTTGATGTTATCTTCCCACTTATAGCGCTGTCTTCCCCTTGCACGTTTGCCTTCAACTCTCCCTTCTGTTATGGTCTTCTGCAAGGTGTTATGCCTTTTTATGTGGCCAAAGTATTTTAGCTGCCGAACTTTGACCTCTCTCATTAGTTCTCTTTTCATACCTAGATTTTCTAGGACCTCCTTATTTGTTTTCATCTCTTTCCATGAGATACGCCCCATTCTTCAATATATCCACATTTCAAGAGCCTCAATTCTTTCTTCCAAATGCTTATTCATCGTCCATGTTTCTGCACCATTTAGAAATGCAGAATATATATAACACTTTATGATTCTCAGTTTTAATTTATGAGATAACTGTTTGGATGTCAGCATATGTTTCATGTTGTTGAATGTAGCTTTGGCCATTCCTATTCTCTTCTTGATTTCTGTTTCACATCTGCCATCTTCTGTTATTATATGACCAAGATATAGGTAGCTCTTGACTTGTTCCAGGATTTTCCCATTTACGCTTATCTTTAATGTGGGTTTATCGTCTGTTTTGCTAATTATCATAGTTTTAGTTTTCTCAATATTAATGTCGAGTCCATATTCATGACTTATACTGTTCACTTGCTTCACTAGTTCTTGTAACTCCTGTTCGCTTTCAGCTAACAACACGGTATCATCTGCATATCTAAGGTTGTTTATTGATCTTCCACTGATGTTCAGTCCTGGTATTTCCTGTATCTGTTTGAAAATTTTTTCGGTGTATAAATTAAATAGGCAGGGGGACAGCACACAACCTTGTCTGACACCTCTTTTTATGTCTATGTATGGTGAATAATTCCTTCCCGATCTTACTGTGGCAGTTTGCTCCCAATAAAGGTTACTGAGTATTCTTATATCTTTTCCATCAATACCTATGTCTTTGAGGCATTCAATTATTTTCTCATGATGATACTTTTTTGGACCTCTGTATATTTTTCTGCTAATCTTCTTAGGCAAAATATTGCCTCTCTTGTTCCACTGTTCCGTCTAAAACCAAACTGTTCTTCTTGGATTTCGCTGTCTACTTTACTTTTTATTCTTTCCTGTGTGATTTTGAGCAGTATCTTAATTGCATGACTCATCAGGCTGATTGTTCTGAAGTCTGAACATTCTGTTGCATTTGGTTTTTTGGGCAATGTTATAAAAAACTGATGTCTTCATGTCGTGTGGTAAATATCCTGTATTGTATATATCATTGCATATTTCTGTGATTGTATCTATACCAAAGCTCTCCAGAGCTTCTATCATTTCAATGTTTATGTTATCCATGCCTGCTGATCTTCCTTTTTGTATCATATGAATGGCATTCTCTACTTCTGATCTGAGAATGTTTGGGCCTTCATTAGAATCTGGTGATGGTTTTTTTACCTCTGTTGTCCTCGAATAGTTCTTTTACGTATTCTGCCCATCTGTTTGATATGTCTTTCTCATCAAGTAATATTACACCATTTTTTGTTCTTGATACAGCTTCCTCCTTGTGCAAACCGCGACCGATTTGATAATTTCTTTATTTCTTCATGCATATCTCTTGTCATGTGTTTCGCTTCCAAGTCTTCTATTTCCTTACATTTTGTTTCTATCCACCATTCTTTTGCTTCTCTACACATAGTACGTATGTCATTGTCTATTGTTTTATATTCTGGAGTATTTTTTGCTTTCTTTCTTTCTGCCATTTTATTCAAGATGTCATCTGTCATCCAAATTTGATTTTTCTTAGACTCCTTTTTTAGGTAAATTTGCATTTGCTGATTGTATGCTTGTTTTTAAGCATTCCCATTTTGCGGTTGCTTTTTCTTCTGGGTTTTCTCTTCTATACTGCTCCATGCTTTCTGTCAATAACTGTTGGTATTTATTTTTGACGTCGATTAAATATTTCTGTTTTATATCTGGTTGTTTCAGCGCTGATATTTCTATCTGGGGTTCCTCCTGTCTTCTGTTTCCTGCTCTTTTCAGCTTTATATTTACTTTGATGACAACTGGATTGTGATCTGAATTTATGTTGGCGCCAGGATGTGTCTTTGCACTTGTGACACTGTTCTTAAATCTATGTTTTATCATGATATAGTCGATTTGATTACGTGTTACATCTCCTTAAATCTACTTGTAGTTAAATAAAAGTGTTGAAGCTCTGGCCTCTAGAGTTTATCTGAGAGCTTTACGATATACTGATAACTTGTGTACCAACCCAAGCATGTCATAAAATATTGACTAAGGAGAGTTTGTTCATGGAGGGGCTAGCATGCTCCTCATATAAAACAGATTGCTACAGACACCATAACAGCGTGATCTCACAAATTGCTTTAGTGCAGTGACTTGCGCATTATTGTTTATATGTGTATATTTTTATTTTTATGTCCTCGTTCTGAGTAGCGTTCCCACACTCCTCCTCTTCCTTGATAACAACATGAGGTGTATGAGAAACTGCCATTTTGGGACATGGGAAAAAACACACACACATATCCACACACTTTGACACTTAATTTACTCTGTTTACACTAACTAGCAAGGGGAAATGATAGCATGATCAGGTATCTGCAACCAAATTATTATTTGGAATTAGCAACATTATATATCCTAATTATAACCCATCAGAGGTTGAACGAAATCTATTTTTTCTTCTTAAATAAAAATAAAAAAAATAATCAGTAGCATGAAAAAAAATAAAGAAAATTTGTTTTGTTTAGTTTTCAGAGCAAATACAAAAACTATAACATTCATTCATCATTCCCTTTGAGGTATCCAGGTAGCATACGCCTAACTTATACCAAGTCTTCCTGTACTGTGCCATCAGTTCAAGGTCATTCTTTGTCTTCCTCGCCCATTTAATGTCTGTCACCAGTTCTCTTCTCCATGTGTCTTTATTCTCCCACTACCTCACTTACCCTGGGGTTTCCAGAACAAAGACTTCCCTGTAATCCTATCAAAAGGCTTATTCAGTGTATATCCTATTCTTCGCCAGCATTTTCTTCTTATTTCTTGTTCCATGGGCACTTGTATGGTTCTTATACTTTTATATTTTCTTTAAAAATTTATGAAATTTTAGTGGCATAAATTTCTTAAATTTTATTAATTATCCTTTACAAGATGTAAGAAAATTTACTATTTTTTTGTATTAGGTTTAAACAGAAATGTAAAAATTAGCCACTATAACCATTATATTTTCTGTTCTATTACACCTTCCCCCACCCCTGTCCATTTCAATTTTTGCCAGGCTGACCCCACCATACATGCTGACCTTATTGCTTGTCCTGGGTCTCCAGCGGTACCTGGGTTCTGGAGCTTTGTGGTCCACTGTACAACCTTCAGATAAAGCTAACTGTGAGAACTATTGGTGGGCCAACCTGCTGTATGTCAACAACCTGGTGGATGGTGAGAAAATGGTGAGTAGAAAGATGATGATGGATAAACTAGCTTGTTAGTAGAGTCGGAATAGGAGGATTGGGAATAGAAGGATTGAAACAATGTGACAGATCATTATGAGTAGGAAGATGATGATTGATAAACAAGCTTGTGTAGTAGAGTCAGAATAGAAGGATTGAAACGATGTGACAAGATCATGAATGTGGAACTGATGACAGAAATTTGACAAATGAAGATTTCCAAATTGTTGGTTGTGAGAGTGAGAAAAGGTGTGCAATTGAGTGTGTGTGTGTTTTAAAACTAACCTTTGTCTTAAAATGTTACATTCTTCATGCTTGTTACAGTGTAAGAAGAGGGTTGGGGTATGAAAGCTTAGGATTCTTTTGTTAATATTTATCCATACACCATTAAACTTATGTGTAAATATGCATTAAGGTGAATGCAAATGGAGCTTTTATTGCATTGGGAAATGTTTGAAAATTAAAAGAAATCAGGTCCAACACAGAAAGAAGAATCTTCATCTAAAATCTCAAGTCAGTTCTATTTTAACATGGACAACAACAAAACCAACAACCAGGAGTTACAGACTTTCATGGGTGCTTATCTAGAATAGAAGAATTAAAATGGTATGACAAGATCATTAATGTGGAACTGATGACAAGAACCAGACAAGTCCCAGTGGAACAAGAGATGACAAGAACCAGACATGTACCAGTGGAACAAGAGATGACAAGAACCAGACAAGTACTAGTGGAACAAAAGATGACAAGAACCAGACAAGTGTCAGTGGAACAAGAGATGACAAGAACCAGACAAGTACCAGTGGAACAAGAGATGACAAGAACCAGACAGGTACCAGTGGAACAAGAGATGACAAGAACCAGACAAGTACCAGTGGAACAAGAGATGACAAGAACCAGACATGTACCAGTGGAACAAGAGATGACAAGAACCAGACAAGTACTAGTGGAACAAAAGATGACAAGAACCAGACAAGTGTCAGTGGAACAAGAGATGACAAGAACCAGACAAGTACCAGTGGAACAAGAGATGACAAGAACCAGACAGGTACCAGTGGAACAAGAGATGACAAGAACCAGACAAGTACCAATGGAACAAGAGATGACAAGAACCAGACAAGTACCAGTGGAACAAGAGATGACAAGAACCAGACATGTACCAGTGGAACAAGAGATGACAAGAACCAGACAAGTACCAGTGAAACAAGAGATGACAAGAACCAGAAAAGTGTCAGTGGAACAAGAGATGACAAGAACCAGACAAGTACCAGTGGAACAAGAGATGACAAGAACCAGACAAGTACCAGTGGAACAAGAGATGACAAGAACCAGACAAGTACCAGTGGAACAAGAGATGACAAGAACGAGACAAGTACCAGTGGAACAAGAGATGACAAGAACCAGACAAGTACCAGTGGAACAAGAGATGACAAGAACCAGACAAGTACCAGTGGAACAAGAGATGACAAGAACCAGACAGGTACCAGTGGAACAAGAGATGACAAGAACCAGACAAGTACCAGTGGAACAAGAGATGACAAGAACCAGACAAGTACCAGTGGAACAAGAGATGACAAGAACCAGACAAGTACCAGTGGAATTAGAGATGACAAGAACCAGACAAGTACCAGTGAAACAAGAGATGACAAGAACCAGTCAAGTACCAGTGGAATAAGAGATGACAAGAACCAGATAAGTACCAGTGGAACAAGAGATGACAAGAACCAGACAAGTACCAGTGGAACAAGAGATGACAAGAACCAGACAAGTACCAGTGGAACAAGAGATGAGAAGAAGACACTGGATATGGATATGACACACATCAAGGAAACTAACTGATAGTATTACCAGACAGTCCTTATTCTGGTATCCTGAGGAGAGGTAGAGAGAGAGACAAAAGAACACACGGAGAAGAGAACTGGAGACAACAATGAAGGAGACATGGAAAGACCTTGAGCTGATGGCAAGGGACAGGAAGTCTTGGCATAAGTTTCTTGAAGGCCTATGCTCCTTGGGGAGCTAAAAGGTAATGATGAAGTTTTCTCAGTAATGTTGTTACTGATTTAAATATGATGATTGTAGATTGAATTCATGAACACTGATAATTCTTCTAGATTCTTCATCACCTGTGATGTTTACATTTTCTTTCTTTTTCAGTGTTTTGGTCACTCCTGGTACTTGGCCAATGATATGCAGTTCTTTTTGCTGAGCCCACTCATGTTTGTCCCATTTTACTTGTAAGGGTCTCTTGTTATATCTTTTTAATGTGTTGTGTGATATATGGTTGGCTGAAATATCAAGGTGTGTTGGGGTCACTTGTCAGCTACTTGGTTGGCTAGTGGGTGTGTTACCTGATAGGTTGGCTAGTGGGTGTGTTACCTGATAGGTTGGATAGTGGGTGTGTTACCAGATAGGTTGATTAGAAGGGAAACCAGCTGGGTAGCTAGTTAATAAACTGATTAGTCTGATGGCTTGTCAGCTCATTGGCAGGCTAATAGGCTAATGATGAGATTGTTGAGTGGGAGGTGACTTGGCTGTTTGATGAGCTAAGTGGCTGTGAGTTCTGTGGGGGTCAGTTGACGAGTTATAAGGCTTTTTCTTTGTTTTAGTAAGCTAAGTGGCTATTTAGCGCTTGTCTCTTGCAGCGAAGTTACCAGGTTCTGGGTTCAAAACCTAGTTGTGTATGTGTTGCTCCTGTGTACCCAGCTATAAATGGGTACCTGACTCTGCTGTTGAGTTACAGAAGGCAACGGCAGCAAGGAAGAGAATTGGTCACCCCACCTTATAAAACTTGACCCAGTATTAGTAAAGTCCTTAACATGTTACTGCCCAACACCAGTATCTGCTGTGGAACTACGAACCTGCCATGGTGGCTGTGACTTCTGGGTGGTAAGTTGATGAGTCAGTCAACAGTCTTTTTGGTGAGCTAGCTATGAAGTAAGTTGGCTACATGGAAATAAACATATAAGAGTCTTTAACTGAAGTGTCCTATTGTATGATTTATTGAAACTGTTGGGTCTGAGAGGACAGTCGTGAACAAGGGCACTGAAGAAGCTTAGTGAAACTGCGGAAAGGGCATCATGCTGGCTGTGGAACAACCGCAGTGGGCTATAGAACTCGTTACAGTAAAATCTAGCCCCACCTGCGGTATAGGAAACACCCTGAAATTTTTCTAAGTCCGCAATACATCGAGTTTTTCATTGTATTGGTGAAAGGACGGCGGCATTACAAGAAACAGGCGGTGCATTATATGGGGCTAAGGTAGATTTCAGAGGCCGGCTCGCAAAGAATTCAAGCCTCTTCGGCGTCACGCATGCGTGTCAGTGGTGTGCTGCGGAACGACTGCAAAATATGTCTTCTCTTTGTTACTTTCACAATTGCCTCCTGCTGGTGGAATTGTGGATTTTAAAGCTGCATTCAAGGTGGAATGGGTTCATTTTCTACACAAGACAGCAGGAGGCTGAGACACTTGGGAGTCATGACTCAGGTGGGCTCGCCCCCCTTAGAGTGTAAAGGACCAAAACACTAGTTCGATGGGGGATGACTTCTGATGATCAGATCGCTGTGTATAGAGTTTCCTATCATAATTGTATGGTTCTAAAACATGAAGAACAAGAAAAATGTCAAAGAAAATGGTACAGACTTTCATAAGTAGTTTCTGGCATAAAATAGACGGACTGAAATGGTATGAGATCAACAGATGTGGAAACTTGTATATTTGTGTGAAAGAACCAGACAGATACCACTGAAACAAAAGGTGATGAGAAGGTCTAAAAACACAAGGAGGAGGAGGGACCTGGTGAACGATATGAAAGGAATTTTTAAAAAGACATTGAAATATCCAGAACAGATGATGCAGGACAGGAAGGCTTGACATGAATTTCTTGAAGACCTGTGCATCACAGGGGGATCAAGAGTAATGAATGAAGTGGATGGGGTAATGAATGAAGTGGATGTTAAGTGAGTTGGCTAGTTGGTTAATGAACTAGTTAGTTGGTGAGCTAGCTGGGTGGTGAACTTGGCTAGTTGGTTGATGAACTAGTTAGTTGGTGAGCTAGCTGGGTGGTGAACTTGGCTAGTTTGGTGGTGAGCTAGTTGGTTGTTGGGTAAGTTTTTGAATCGATGAACTAGTTGACTGTTAGTTTTATGAGATTGGTTGGTTATTTTATGAGCTCTCTGGTTGTTGAGCTAGTTGGCTGTAGGGTAGGTTTTTGAATCGATGAACTAAATTGTTAGTTTTATGAGATGGGTTAGTCAGTTAACGAGTTCTCTGGTTGTTGAGCTAGGTGGCTGTGGAATAATGAAGAAAATGAGTTGGTTAGCAAGCTTGGGCTGTAGGGTGAGTTGGTTTGGTTTATAGGTTAGGATCCTTTTATCTGAATACCAAAAACTGAAATATTCTGAAAATTGCAAGTTTTTTGGGGCAATTTTCAAACACATTTTGGCAACTTTGGGTTATTTTGGGCAACTGGGCAATTTTCAAATACCTTTTCCCTGACTGGGTGATTTTGGGCTACTTTTTGAATATGATTAGGGTGACATCTTGAAACCAAAGAAGTCCGGTTTCCAAAACAAAGCTGTCCTTGATGATTTCGGATAAAAAGTTAGAAACCTGTATATGGTGAGCAAGGCTTGTTAGGTGAAGAGTAAATTAGCTGATTAGTGAGGTGAGTGGATTTTAGGATGATCAGTTAGTTGGTGATATATTGACTTCTAAATGAATTGGTAGATGAGATGACAAATTTCTGTGTATTTACCTAGCTGGTTGATTTGGTAGTGAGTTGGTAATTGATGAGCTCGGTAAATTGGTGAGTTGATTAGTTGGTGAAATAGTTGAATGGTTAATGAATTTGCTAGTTATTAAACTGTGTGTGATAATTTGCCTAGTTTATGAGCATATTAGATGTCTAAGTTTATAAATTGTGTACGCTTTATGATTCCATACATTTTTTTAAATTACACTGAACTTCCATTTTTATTTACCTTTGAAAAATAAGCATGGTATCCATAAATAAATGTGGGATTATGTAAAAACGTTGCAGTTAACACTGGTAATTAAAAATGAATTTACGCAGGCGATAAATTTACAAAGTTTCAAAACTTTCTTTAGCAAACTTCAACATGGAAGCCCTTAGTAACCCTTTAAATATCAAAATAATATTCATTACCATACCTCACATTGTGAAATGTTTCTGTGGTAAATATAGCAATCGAACTCTAAAAAACTTTAATGCATCTTATTGATATCTGGGACCATTGTTCTGTAAACCAAATCTGTTGCATAACTACAAAGAAAATGTCACAGAGGAATGTCTGGTGATTTAGGGGACCATGAGATTCACTTGTGAAAACAAAAGAACTTGGGTATTTTCTTACATATTGGAGTGTGACAACAGAAGAACATGGGTATTTTCTTACATATTGGAGTGTGGCAACAGAAGAACATGGGTATTTTCTTACAAATTGGAGTGTGACAACAGAAGAACGTTGGTATGTTCTTACAAATTGGAGTGTGACAACAAAAGAATTTGGGTATTTTCTTTCATATTGGAGTGTGACAACAGAAGAACGTGGGTATTTTCTTACATATTGGAGGTGACAACAGAAGAACATGGGTATTGTCTTACATATTGAAGTGTGACAACAGAAGAATGTGGGTATTTTCTTACACATTGGAGTGTGACAACAAAAGAATTTGGGTATTGTTTTACATATTGGAGTGTGGCAACAGAAGAACATGGATATTTTCTTACAAATTGGAGTGTGACAACAGAAGAACGTTGGTATGTTCTTACAAATTGGAGTGTGACAACAAAAGAATGTGGGTATTTTCTTTCATATTGGAGTGTGACAACAGAAGAACGTGGGTATTTTCTTACATATTGGAGTGTGACAACAGAAGAACATGGGTATTGTCTTACATATTGGAGTGTGACAACAGAAGAATGTGGGTATTTTCTTACACATTGGAGTGTGACAACAAAAGAATTTGGGTATTGTTTTACATATTGGAGTGTGACAACAGAAGAATGTGGGTATTTTCTTACACATTGGAGTGTGACAACAAAAGAATTTGGGTATTGTTTTACATATTGGAGTGAAGAATGTTGGTATTTTCTTACATATTGAAGTGTGACAACAGAAGAACGTTGGTACTTTCTTACATATTGGAGTGTGAGAACAGAAGAGTATAGATATTGTTTTACATATTAGAGTGTAAATACAAGAGAACATATGTAACAGTAACATTCTTGTGACTGACAGCAGCAGAGCTTGCTGAATTGAGCTGTTTACTTACACATGTATCTGTCTTTTCTCAGCAATGTTTTTATTGGCCTAGCCAGCTGTGTAAGTTTCCTTCTGATAAGCTGGATTACCACGGGTGTTCTCTCATCTCAGAACGGGTGGCCGACAACGCTTATATCTGTAAAGTCCCAAGCTGGGTAAGTCGTACGTGTGTGTAGTATTCATCGTAATTATTTCATTTGCGCTTTTTATGTAGCATGGAGCCACCATTGTGTCTCGTCCCCACACAGCAAGCCTGCACATGGTAGTTTCATACTCCTGCAGCGGTGGTTTTTGTGGCTATTTGTTTGACATGATGATGTTGCCAGCCCCAAGCTAAACCATGTATTAGTTGCTTTGTCTAAGGGTGCAGTAGTCAAATAATTTTTCTTTGCTTCTTCAGAGACAGGGCGTATATATACAGGTATACCTCGGAGATATTGCGGGTTCGGTTCCAGACCACCGCAATAAAGCGAACATCGCAATAAAGCGGGTCACACCCATTTTTTGGCTTTCCAGTGCATATAAAAGCCTAAAATCATGTTCACACTATGTCTATTAAGTGCGCAATAGTGCTAGGTCTAAAAAAAACAATGTACTATAAAATTAAAAATACTTTATTGCTAAAATAAATGCTAATCTTCATCATCTGAGCCTTCAGCGAATCATAATTTTTTTGCTGGTGGAGAGTCAAAATCTATCAGAAGAAGAAGGCACATTCTAATAAATAAACATGAATAATTTGAAAAAAAAAAGTGCAATATCTGCGAAGCGCAATAAAGCGAGGTATACCTGTACTGAATTTTAGAATTAATAACATATTTGCCAGTCTCTTTCTCTCAGTATCTATCTGCCTTTCTCTTTCTATGTTTATGTGTGTATGTGCATTCACTCTGTCAATGCCTGTCTCTATCAGTATTTAAATGTACGCTACGCAGTTTATTCTGTTGAAAATATGGATTTGAAGATGTATATGTTTTATAACATTTCAGTTATAAAATTTTAAAAATAAATAAAATACATTTTTTGTTTAAAATAACATTTCAGTTATCAAATAAAGATAGAAAGTTGACACGAAAAATTGACGCTGGTGATGGATTGAATGTACATTGATGATGATGATGATGATGATATAATCCCTTTAGCTGTGAGCAGGTAGCTCTTGACAGCCCATTGCCTCTCTGACAAAGGTGCAAGTCTTCCTCAGTTGTTGTGATGATGCGTAGAGTGCATTGTGGATGGTTTGGTGCGATGGGAGTAGCTGGTGTCGCAGGTCAGTTAGTCCTGGGCACTGTAACAGCAGGTGTTCAACTGATTCCTCATGGTAATGTACATTGAAGAAACCTGTTGATAGCTTTATCAGGCAGTCCTTGTTCTGGAACCTCCAGGGTAAAAAAACTAAAAACCACGTGGAGAAGAGAAGTGGAGGCGGAAATGAAGGGGATGGGGGAAGACATGGAAAGATCTTGAGCAGATGGCACAGGACAGGAAGATTTGTTGAAGGCCTATGCTCCTTGTGGAGCTAAAGGGTGATGATCAGTTATGTTGTAGGGAAAATAAAAACTTGTTGTGGGTTATAATGTGGGTTGTGGAGTCTAGGTTATAATGAGGGTTGTGGAGTCTAATAATTCTCTGACTTTATTTTTTTAACTAGCCAAATGGCATAACATTTGGAGTCGGAGTCTGGACATTTTTTTACCGATTCCACTAAAAAAAATGACCGACTCTGACTCAACATGCCTGGTTATAATTAATAATGACATGTTCTGCACTTCTTTTGTACAGGAATGGAGATATGATTACAGAGTGGTTTGAAGACTATTACACCAAACCTTGGTGCCGCATTGGAGCATATGTGGTTGGAGTTATGGCTGGTTACTATTTGGCTACCAATAACGGCAAAATCAAAATGAGATGGGTAGGCAGATGTAGGCTATTTTAAGAACAACGTCCATTTTGTTGAAACTTTTGTACGCTTAAAATATTCTAAATGATGCTTTTACAGTGTTTCTATTTTTTTCTTCTCTTTGGACTCTAGCAATGCACAAGATGAGATGAAGATATTAGCAGTAGATCTAACACACACTGAGGAAACCTGTTAATAACATTACAAGACAGTCCTTATTGTGAAATAGCCAGGGTGAATGGTACAGGTTGACTGAAAAACACAGAGAAAAGAACTGAAGACAGATAGAGAAAGGGGTAATAATGCTATCAGGTTTCCTCGGTGTATGCCCTATCCAGTGCCACTGTCATCTTCTCACCTCTTAAGTAGGTGACACAGGAAAGCAGGGGTTTGAAGGTATTTGTTGAAAGCCTATGGTCCGTGGACGAGCTGGTAGATGAAGATGATGAAGGAGGGGATAAAGATGACGTAAAATCTTTGAGCTGATGGCATATGGTAGGAGGATATGGCTTGAGTTTGTTGATGGTCTATGCTTCATAAGGAAAGCTAAAGGTGGTGTTGATGATGTTGACAGAGACGGTGATGATGATATATTATTATTATTAAATTTTGTGTGCCTCTTCACAGTGAACTTTACCATAAATGTTTCTCTTCAACAGTACACTGCATGGCTTGGCTGGATCGTTGCTATAGCCACAGGCCTGGCAGTTGTTTATGGTCTCCATGGTGATATCAGTGGGGATAGCATAATCAGCGTGGGTGCGGCAGCACTTTACAACGCCGTGGCCAGGTCAGCATGGGCAGCTTGTGTATGCTGGGTCATCATTGCCTGCGTCTCAGGTTATGGAGGTAATTTGATTATTGTTATATTGACCTCTTTCTTGTCCCTAGTACTTTTTAAGTTTGACCCAGGCAGGTGGAAACCAATTTTTGTTTGTTTGTTCCACAGATGCTGTTTTAAAACAAGTAGTTAACTTTTATGAGAAAATATTACTTAATATAAATATAAAATCTTAATTATTATAATTTTTTTTTTAAATGAAGGGAAAAAATCCTGTTCAACCTCTAATGGGTTATAATTAGAATATCTTCTTCTTCTTCCATCCTTAGCCATCAACCGGCAAAGCAGTATGTGGCCAGTACGCCTAGTGGCGTCTTAGGGCAACAACAAATTGATCAATCTATCGCTGTTTCCACCACGCCTAGTTGCGTCTTTGTGGAACAAAAACAGACCAAACAATCTATCATTGTTTCCGTAATCACATTGGTTGGCAAGCAGGTGATCAGCCCACTGTGCGAAGTTTTTACGGGATGGGGTAAACAGCCCCATGCCCATACCCTCCTTAGAATTAGAATATAGTTTGTCACTAATTCAAGATAATAATTTTTATTTCTGATTTCTGAATATTGTATCATTTCATCCCTCAAAGCAGTCCAAATAGAGTAAATCAAAGGTGTCAATTGGACACTACAAGTCTTATATGCAACAAAGTTTGTTCAGTACCATGGGTTTCAGGCAACCTTTGGGAGCCACAATACTGGATGAAAAGAGCTGTGCATATATTTTTACAAAACATATTTATGTGTGATTATTTGCAGAAATGTAAAACAACGTCTCTTATAGATAAGTGTCGCTGGTATCTCACCTTTCTAATGTTTGTGTAGCATCTCTATGGTAAAAATATAAAATAATCTTTTTTTTTTAACATTATTCCTTGTTGTTCAGCAAAATTTATATATAATTTCGGGTACATAATGAGAGCTGCACAGCAGTGTTGCGGCTCGCACGTCGTGTTATGGCCTTCATGGTTCTGTATCATGCACAACTCATGGCAGGACATAATCTGACTAAACAAGGTGGCCCTAGAGAAAACAGTGAGCCAAATCGTGGTGCGACGCACATTTTATGAGGTGGAAAAAGTTAACATTTCTTCATCAGTAGTCATCATCATTGTCGTGAAACGAAGTGTAACCCACTACTTTGTTAATCACTATGTCGAGATACAGATTTGCTTCAACCAATCAACGATCAACGTTCACCAGTCTCTGAGACAGAATAAATTAACGGCCATCTTGTTCACGCAAGATGGCCGATGAAAACTGAATAAAATTAGGCTGTATGAGACCAGGTACAAAACCGGAGGAAACCAATCAACTTGCTCCGCCAGGAACCAACCGAAAGCTTTCCTCAAGTAGTTACTTGACTATATAATCGGGCGGATTTTATGCTAACCACGCAACCCCGAACTTGACGCCAGAGATACAGACTGAAGAGGGAGAAGCTGTCACCTTGATTTATGGTAACTTACCTGAGGGCATCGACCTGCAACCTACTTCACTAAGTCGCGTCAAAACCTGGCCAGTTTAAAATCTTAGGAGGGTTTAATTGTGTCCTAAAAACCTGAGGTCGTATGTTCGAGTCAATCCCGCTGCCTGGAACTCCGCAGGAGCATAGAGGTTGACCAGACTCTACATCTTTGGTCCCCCTCAGTCTTGGGTGGGCTAAAGGAACGATACTCTGCCGGTGGTGTGAACCAAACAAAGAAGAACAGACTTAAGAGAGATGAGTACACATTAGTACCATTTCTGTCGGCATTGTGAGCATAGAACTGTCAATGAAGAAAACGTGAATTAGCGTAGCAAGAGACAATAATAAGATCATAGTGGATAAATTATACGTAAATAACAGCATAGCTGATAAACGTTATATCCTTAATTAACAGCACCGCTGATATAATTTTTTGTTCCTATAATTGGAAAACGTGTTGTAATATTTATAAATATAAATATTTGTAAATCATATGTAAACTTACCAATTCATTTCATTCCATTTTTTTTGCAACATTCACCTTTCAGCACAAGAGTAGATAGTGTATATATACTAAATAAAATATAAGGAAATTGTATTTTGAACGACTTGTCAATTTTATCATTGTTAAGTAAAAATCTGTTTCCTTGCTTTGTTTAATATCACAATTGGTTACACAGCAGAGGTGGCGCTTTATGTCGGTCTCCTCTATACTATTGTTTCGAGATCAGATCATTCACAGCCGTAACTAATTTGTGATACCAGTAGTCCTCTCAGACACTGGGACTTCACCATTTTCTGCAGAAATTCTATTTCTGTAATTGTCAGTACTATACTGATCCAAGAGCAAAATAAAACCTCTCGCCACACTGGGGGCTCGTTCCTGGGATATTTCTGTATATCTTGAGCCATACTTAGTCTATTCATCTATCTACACTCTATCTTGTGCCACCCATAGGTAACATAAGAAAATAAATTTTATTTTTTGAAAAAAAATTCTATTTTAGGATTTTTAAAACAATATTTTCTTAGGAGGAGTACCATTTAGTACTCAGTAAATAGTTGATGCTCACAAAGTTGCACGGAAATTTTTTGTTCATTTAAATTAATTAAGTTTAATTACAATAATTTGGTTATAGTAAATTTACATACCCTCTCTAAGCAACGCCATGGCTGATCTAGTGAAGTTCAGAACTGCGATCATGCAGATGGGTAAGGAATTAAATTTGACAGGTGATGCTCTCACTCAGTATGTCACAACAGAAGTGGACAAACACATGGATAGGGAAGAAAGAAAGTTGCAATTAGAGACTGAAGCAAAGAAATTAGAGGCTGATAGAGAAGCAAAGAAATTTGAGGCTGAAGAAAGGAGGTTGCAAGCTGAGAGAGAAGACAAAAGACTGGAAGCTGAGAGAGAAGACAAAAGACTGGAAGCTGAGAGAGAAGACAAAAGACTGGAAGCTTAAAGAGAAACTAAAAGGTTAGAAGCTGAGGAAAGGAAATTACAAGCAGAGAGAGACCATCAGTTGAGATTAAAAGAGCTTGAAATTCAGGCAAATACTGGCAATAATGGTGGTAGCTCACCTCACTCTGAGAGTAGCTCCAGCCAGAGCACCTCAAGTGGGGCCATGAATTTTCATCTGGACCCATTTGTTGAGAAAGAAGACGCCATTGAGTCGTACCTGGATAGATACGAAAGACTAGCCACTACCTATGGCTTAGTGAAAGAAAAAATGGAGTCTTAAACTATCTCAGGGATTGAGAGGTGTGGCCTACGATGTGTATTTGAAGCTCTCAAGAGATGACCAGGAAGATTATGAAATCCTGAAGCAGGCACTGCTTGTGAGATATGAAAAGAACTCAGAATCATATAGAAAGAAATTCCGAACAGCTAAACTTCTTCCAGGAGAAAACTATCACCAATTCTCTGCTAGACTGGAAACCTATTTGGAAAAATGGAGTAGTTTAGGAAAGTGTCAGGATCTGAAAGAAATGATAATGATGGAGCAAGTGAAAGAGTCCATGCCTCAAGAAATGAGGAAGTTTATCATGGAACAAGGAGCAGAGAGATTGGAAGATATTGTAACTGTTGCTGAGAGATATCAAGCAGCTCAGGCAGAATTATTAGGAAATAAGAAGAAGCAGGGTGAAAACTTCAAATCATCACAAAACTATACCAAATATGAACAAAAGGACCATACCACAAGGAACAAACAAAGATTTGACCAAAAGGACAAAAACCCTCTAAGATCGGATAAGACACCTTACCGGAAGGAAGGAAAGTGGTGTAAAACTTGTCTAATGAGTAACCACAATACTGCGGACTGCAGAAGAAAGAATCCTCCTCATCATGCTGCATGTCTTACAACAGGGAATCAGGGAAGGAATGAACTGGCAGTAAGTCAGAAGGACTTCCATCATCCCCTGTCTGTGAGGAAGTGACCGTGAATGGCACTCAAGTACTGTGTTTATATGACACAGGATTGGACTTTGATTCAGTTGTGTGCTCTTCTCTAGTGAGTCCTGACCAGATAACCACAGAAACAGTGGAAATCAGAGGACCGATCAAGGGAGCAAGAACCATGACACTACCCATAGCTCGAATCAACATAAGATCTCGCTATGTGGAAGGAGAAATCAAAGCAGCAGTGATGGACGACCCTATTTACCCTTTGATTTTGGGGTGTAGGTATGTTTTCCTTGGAGAACCTATAAAACCTGTAGTTATGGCAACAGTCCAGACCAGGGAAAGCTCCAGGAAAATGGAGGAGAATCCTATCAATACTCATCCAGAAGAGATGAAAAAGGCTCAGGCAGCAGATAGCACACTGAAGCCTTGTTTTGGCAAATTGCCTAAAGCACATAACCCTCCAGAGAAAGGAGACTTGTATATGAAGAATGGCCTACTATACAGAAAAGCTGGAACAGGACCTAAAGGGCATGGACAGCTTGTAGTGCCAAAATCTTACAGGGAGAAGGTTATGACGCTAGGACATGCTATACCCTTCAGTGGACATATGGGAATAGGGGCCACTGGACAAAGGATAGCCTGTCACTACTTCTGGCCAGGAATTACAGAGGACATAAAAAGATATGTAAGATTATGGGAACCCCTTTTGAACGTGTTGCAGTAGATATTGTTGGACCCCTCACTAGGACCAAGAAGAGAAATGCTTACATCTTAACCTTGGTTGATACTTGCTCTATGTGGGGAGAAGCAGTGGCCATGTCAGCTATAGATTCAAAGCACGTGGCAGAGGCCCTGTTGACAATATTTACCCGATTAGGTTTCCCGCATCAGATATTGACTGACAATGGGTCTCAGTTTAAGGGAAAGCTAACACAAGAAGTATTCAGGATATTTCAAGCCAGGCACTATCATTGTAGTCCCTACCATGCCCAAGGGAACGGTCAAGTAGAGCGGTTCAATGGTACGCTAATTTCAATCCTTAGAAAGCTGGCGAGTGAAAAACCTGATACTTGGGATACATACTTACCCGCTGCACTATTTGCATATAGGGAAGTACCCCACAACTCAACTGGATTGGCTCCAGCTACATTGTTGTTTGGAAGACCAATAAAAGGTCCACTGGAAGCATTGCTGCGGACATGGACTGATGAAAAGGCAGAGGAAACAGTGACTTCCGCATACCAGTACGTCAACGAGTTGACATCTCGATTGAAAGCAGGTTGGAAACTGGCCAATGATAACTTAAGACAGGCCAGGAGGAAGCATGCTGCGTACTACAACAAAAAAGCAAAGGATAGGGAACTGGAGGTGGGTGAAAAGGTGTTATTACTGTTGCCAAGCAGCAATAATAAATTGCAGATTGGATGGCAGGGACCCTATGTCATACTGGAAAAAACTTTCCAGGACCAATTATAAGATTGACAAGAAAGGAAAGGAGAAGGTATATCATGTCAATCTTCTTAAAAAATACTATGACAAGGAATCATCAGAAGTTGCACATATTATGACCCTAGCCATTGCAACAGAAATGCACGGTGAACCACTTCACTCTATGGAGTATCCACTCACAACTACAGAGGATTATGTTCAAGTAAATATTAGTGAACATTTAACTCCAGAGCAGAAGAAGAGGGTTCAGAAAGTGTTGGAAACCCATGCTGATGTGCTCACAGATAAACCAGGTCGTACGAATCTGTTAGAGTACGACATGAAGGTTACCGACCCTACCCCAGTATGCATGAGAACATACCCTATACCCTATGCGAAAGCCCAAGCACTAAGGGAGGAAGTTGATTATCTGTTGAAGGAGAAAATTATCTCGAAGTCAGACTCTCCCTATAGCTCAAGTGTGGTGCTATTGAGAAAACCGAGTGGTGAACACAGGTTATGTATTGACTACCGGAAGCTTAATGCGATCACAGAATCTCAGGTGGACCCATTACCTGACACCAACCAGCTGTTCTCTACACTGAGTAAGGCTAGGTATTTATCGAAGGTACATCTAAGCAAGGGATACTACCAAATACCAGTGAAACCAGAAGTTAGGAGAATGCTGGCATTCAGTACATCAGACGGACACTACGAGTTTAATGTACTCCCCTTTGGGCTGAAAAAATGCTCCAAGTATCTTTTCAAGAATGATGAGGAAATTATTGGAACCTCTACAAAATCCCCATATCACTAACTTTATGGATGACATTCTTGTTGCAACAAACACATTTGAAGAGCATATAGTAGCGCTCTCCATGTTGTTCGACAGACTGAGAGAAACTGGATTGACTGCACGTCCAACCAAGTGCTATATCGGTTGTAAGGAGTTGGAATTCTTAGGTCACACTATTTCTACAGGTCATATGTCTCCTGACCCAAAGAATATAGAGAACGAACGAACGAACGAACTTTATTTTCGAAGGGTTGAGAATTGGGCGCGCAGGCCCGTCTAACATTCTGCCCTTTCACTCTCATTTATCTTGCATACTATATCCTTTTATTCCCACATATTACTTTAAGCATTAATTTAAAGGCATGCAACATTATAAAGTTAACATAATAGCATTCATTTACAGTATACAATCATAATAAAAAATGAGTAGGTTTTTTTTTTTTTTTACAAGATAGTGACTGAAGAAAAATAATAATAATAAAAAATAAAATAATATAAACAAAACAATAAATAAATAAGTTATGTATACCGACACTCACTTATGCGGTCAAAACGTCTAATCTGTAGTATTTTTGAATGTGTCATCAATCCTCAATACAAGAATTACAAAAACACATTCTCGCTTACATCCATACATTCTTGGCGGAAATTGAAATAATAATAATAACACTTTCTTGCGCACTTCTGTAACAGAAAAAGTCTTTCAGCAGTTTAAAAAAAAAAAAAAAAATTATATCTGCATGTACATCACCCATTTAAGCTTCTTCTTCTTCTTCTTCTTGCGATCGCATCTTTGATGATTACACCGTCAGACGAGTTCTCATGATGAATTCGACTGTTGTTTGAAGTTCCTCTTTAACTCCATATAGCTTTGAGTTTAGTGTTGAGTCATTGGGCCAGTATATCTTTCTTAACTGGTCATACAGAGGACAGTCCTGTAGAACATGCTCAGCAGTTTGTTCGTTTAATCCACATGTGCACAGTGGTGAAGCAGACAATCGTAGCTTGTGCATGTGTTTATTCAGTTTGTTATGCCCTGTCCTGAGTCGAAAAATAGTTATCTGTCCCTGCCGGTCGAGAGTGTGATAGTCGTCTTTGGGTTGGTTCTGTTCTCTTCTGATAGTCTGGATAGCTCTCTTTTTCTCAAAGTATGTGACTTCATTATCTTCTTGTTCACATTCTCCTCCCTTTTTTGCAAGTTTATCTGCCTTTTCATTTCCGGGTACACCACAATGAGATGGTACCCACTGAAGTATGGTTCTCTTTTTGGCAGCTACCTTGTTTAGTTCATTTCTCAGATGCGGGAGTTTACCACCCTTGAGAGCTTGCAGGACAGACAGTGCATCTGTGAGGATGACTACCTGGTGGCAGTCAGAGTTGGTGTTATAAATCATATTTGCAGCTTGCTCTAGAGCTTGAACCTCAGCTGTATAGTTGGAACAGAATTTACCAGTGGGAATGTGCCTAGTCTCATAGTGGTTGTCAGGATATGAGATAAAGATACCGGCACCTCCATTCCTAACAGCATTAGTTGCTGATCCATCTGTATAGGCATGTATCCATGATTGATCGGGATAGCTTTCTTGGATCATACTCAATGTAGCAGTTCGTTTTTGCAGATCATTATACTCACATCCACTTGTGAGACCACTGACTGATGTATTAATTTGGAGGGCACTGCTGGCCTGCTCCCATGGTACAGGGTATAGGGTGGGCTTCAGTGGTGTTGTCTTCATGGATAGGTCTTCTTGATGCTGTCTTATAAGTCTTTTCCCCCGATGCACAAAGCTGCTACGCTTTAGACGTCCCAATGCCAGATCATCTAGTCTTGCCTTCATTGGGTGCATTGGCATACTGTTGTACTTTTCCATCTGGATCATGGTTTTTGTGTCTCTTCTATGGGACAATGTCTGTAATCCAGCAACCTTCTGCATCTCTGTTATTGGTGTAGTTTTCATGGCTCCTGTAATGAGCCTGAGAGCTTGATTTTGCACCTTGTCCAAAGACTGCAGATGTGAGTTAGCAGCTGATGACCATGCTGCTGAGCTAAACTCTAAGTGTGGTCTTATTACTCCATTATAAATCTTCTTTAGATTTTGTTCATTTGCTCCCCAGTTGGTACCTGCTAATTTTCTGAGTATGCCTAGTCGTCTTCGGGCCTTTCCTTCTGCGTTTTCAATATGCTTATTCCATGTAAGCCTTTGGTCAAATGTCACCCCAAGATAGGTGGGGTAGCTTTCTTCCTTGATCACGGTTGTCCCTAGGTGTATGTTAGCTGATTTGTCCTTGGGGGCGAGGGAGAACAGTGTTGTGGAGGTTTTGTCTGTGTTTATTGTGATAAGCCATTTCTCTGCCCATGACACTAGCATGTCTGCTGCCCGCTGCATTCTATAATTTGCTGTGGTGACATTTTCATCAGCGCACCAGAGTACTAGGTCATCTGCATATAAGGCAGCTTTAACTCCTGCAGGGAGATCTTTCACCAGGTCATTGATGTAAACAAGGAAGAGTGTTGGGGAAATTACTCCTCCTTGAGGTACCCCCTGATGGAGCAACACTTTTCTGCTCTGCAGACCGTCAAGAGTGACTCTAGTTCTCCTGTTATGCAAGTATGACTGGATCCATTTCATCATGTTGCCTTGGATTCCACTTCTCCTAAGTTTTGCAATGAGGCCATCTTTCCACACCTTGTCAAAGGCCTGCTTGAAGTCGACCCAGATCGTTAGGACCTTTTTCTTCTCCTGGAAGGCATCTTCTATTGCTTGAGACAAGTAAGTAACTTGGTCTTCTATACTGTAGCATTCTCTAAATCCAGCTTGTTCCGGCACCAGGATCTGCTCAGACTCTAAATACCATTTCAATCTGTGGTTGACTATTCGCTCCATAGTCTTCCCAACACAGCTTGTGAGACTGATTGGCCGGTAACTTGCAGCCTCGGTCTTACATTTCCCTTTCTTTAGTATGGGTATTGTGATGGCTTCTCTCCATACTTGGGGTACCGTTCCTTTCAACCAGCTGTGGTTGAATATCTCAAGCAGTTTTGTCTTTGCTGCTGAGCTCAGATTTACTAGCATTTCGTTGCTGATTTTGTCTGGGCCTGGTGACTTTTGAAACTTAAGCTTGGAAATAGCCTTCTGTAGTTCTCCTAGTGTGATGGGTTCCCTCATTGGGGCAGGAGTATCTGTCTGTCCCATGGTTGCCAGTATTTCTTTTCTTATCTCTCTCTGATGATCTATGTTAATGGGTAAGTTGCTTTCTGAACTGTATCTTCTAGCAAACAAGTCTGCAGCTTGTTTTCCTCTGAAAAGTTTGCCACCTTCATCCAATGTGATAGTCTGCCTAGGTGAGGAACGCTCTTCATTTAGAGACTTGACTAATCTCCAAAGTTTCCTGCCGTCTTTCTCAAGGTTCAGCAATGCCGTTTTAGTTCTCCAGCTTTTCCGTTTTTCTTCTAGCTTTGTTCTCTGAAACTCTGCTACAGCCTTTTTCCATTTGTTGTGAGTTTCAAGTGAAGGCTGAGACTCTGCGTCCTTTCTAGCCCTGTCCATAGCTTCCTGACGTTCTTGGAGTGTGCTGGACCAGTATGGTATGTAGTTACGCCGGCATCCTTTGGGAATGGTTTCTTTTGCAGCTTGTAGTATGCATCTGTTGAAGTCTTTTTACCACTTCATTAATGTCTCTGTTCTGTACCTTGAGGGTAGACAGCAGCGTGTTCACCTGATGCCTGAATAAACCCCAGTTGGCTTTTTTGTAGTTCCATCTTGTAATGGCTGGGCCTGTACTGAGAGTTGCACTCTGGACAGTAAGAAAGATTGGGCGATGGTCGCTTCCCCCTAGTTGGTCTCCTACTTCTCTACTAATAGATCCAGCTATATCTGGTGTGGAGAAGGCAAGATCTGGTGTTGAAGTTGTGTGCCATCCTCTGGAGTAGAAGGTAGGAGTATCTGTGGCATTATTGACTAGGATTAGGGAGTGATCATCTTGCCAAGTTTCAACCTCTTCACCTCTGTGATCCAGATGGTTATAGCCCCAGCTCTGGGAGTGGCTATTAAAGTCTCCAACTGCTATAAAGTTGGTGGCTGGTACCTGTATAGAGCTGAGACTCAGGGGTTTGTTGTTCGGACAGTAATAGTTCAGGAGTTCTATTTCCATCTTGTCTACCTTTATCTGCAACAGCTGATATTCTGCTCCATCCATGAAGGTTTTCCTTTCGTGTGCAGGAATGTTATTCCTTACAAGAGTAAGTACTCCTCCTTTTCGTCTATCTTTTCTGTCGGATCTGAAGCATTGATATCCCCTTATTTTAAAGGTTTGATCTGCTTTCAAGTGAGTCTCTTGGATACAGCAAACACTGACTTGCTTCTCATACAAGATGTTTTCCAGCTCTGTCTTTTTGCTGTATCCAGCCTGCTTGCTGTTCACTCCCTCTGCATTCCAGTGCATCATGACAAGTGGCACTCTGGGTTTCTCTTTTTCTGTTTTGTTTTGGTCAGTAGTTCTCCTCCGCCGTCTGCTGACTCCACAAGACGGTCTAGAGGGTCCTCCAGTAGCTGAGGGTGGGCTCTGTCGAGGCTCAGAGCCCGGCACTGCACCTGCCTGGTGGAGCTCCACAGGGCGAGCACCAGTACGAGATTTATTTGACGGTGTACTCTCCATAGAAAAAAAAGCGAGTTGCATGATACTGTGGTTTCCGGTGCGCCTTCTGGCCCAGTATCTATGACTTTAGCACCTGTTCAACGGGAGAGTGGGCTCATCCCTAATCTGTTTATGTTCCCAGTAGTAGACTATTCGCAAGCAGCCTGGGGGTGTCACTGCTCTGCGCGGACCTTGTTTACTGAGGCGGCGTCCGAGCTCGTATGGTGAAAATATGGTTGCATTATCTTCAAAAGTCTCAGTACTCTGGGAGGAGCCCCGTTTCCGGGTACTACCACTCAGTCAGACAGCCAATTGTAGTGCTAATCAGGTTTCGGCCGTGGGAGCTTGTCAGGTCCTGATGGGGGGGGTAAAGCTTGTAGGAGTCTCTATTTCCTGTCCATGTTCTTTATGCACATCCATAACATACTGCCCAAGCGAAAGACACGCGATCAGAGTAATTCAATTGAGGAGATTGGCCTTCGCCTC